>JAPMOR010065862.1:0-104722 GCA_026543865.1 Argiope aurantia
CGTGACTATCAGATCACTCATGTTTCGCTATTGAGAAAAACACGTGTTATTTTTTTCATCTCAAAATCGGTCAAGCTCCAAAATTTTCTCGAAGCCAGATTTATTTTCCTTTTCTGCCAAAATCCGGTTTAAATTGGTTTGGAGGAATCACGTGAATATTGTATTGTGCAATCGTTAATTTTTAGAAAACGAAGTTTTTTTCCCATCTCAAAATGCTTCGGACTCGTACTTTTTTAACAGCTATAAAAATTGAAAATAAAAGATTAAAAAAATTACATTATCATTATAATTATGTAACTTTCGATACCTCAGCTCGCTGTTTAGTATTGATTTCCGTTTTCTTCTTTGAGATTCTTCAGACGATAACTTTTTACGACACTGCCCTTTATTGGCTAGACAAGAGAATCGGGTACATAGCGGACATTCGCGTTAAATTGTAATTTTTTTAATGGCGATAATTCGACAAATGTATATTTTCTAATAACCTTAAAAGCAAAAAATTGATGCCTGAGAAGCAATAAATCGTCAATTTTCTGCCCGTGCATTTTGTGGCTTCAGAAACCTCAAGCCAAAACTAAATCATGTCCTCACATGATTATTACATCATATTATTAAAATTCGATAAACAGAGTTTAATATTTGTAAAATTCTCTTGTATTTTGTGGTTTTTCAATGACAGGATTTATTTTTTAGGAAATGCGAATAAATGCAATCGAAGAGCTAAATCTGGAACACTTTTTCCCGATGCGTATGAATAAAAGTCACTAACATTTACACATCTTTTACTTAAAATGCAATCGATGTAGATTCTTCCGGACTTTTCTTTCTGCTTGGTCACGTCTGAATTTTGAGAAGTGAAACTCGAAAAAGTTAACGCATGAAAATTTGGAATAATTTAGTCTGCATTCAAAGTGCGATGTCAAGTATTTTAAAGAACTGTTTAAAACAATCCGTTTTGAACGAGAGTACTATAAAATGAATGATTCAGCATGGAGAAAACGTGACTTTTAAGAAATTTGATGCTCTGAATAAAATAAAGCGTTAAAAAATCCAACCAAACGCTAGTTACCTAAATGAGTTCAGTGATGGGGTTATTTTTTTCTTATGGTTTTGTAGAATGGAAGGAACGTAAGAGCCGTTTAAAATAAGTATACATTTTTTTAAATATGTATTAAATTTCGTGTCCCCCCCTTTTTTTCAATTCACTATTTAATTGCGTCAAGGTATTATTGCAGGTATAAAAGTGTACAAATCGCACATCGCGAATATATTCTCTGATTCAATGTTTTTCCAGCTATGAATTTTCTTTTTTTTTATTTACTCTGATATAGAACTACGTCACTTTAAATGCGGTTTCCTCATTGGATATATTTTTAGTACGATACAAGCATGAAAAATTGCAATTGATCGATTAAATCTAGAATACTTCTTTCTAATTATATGGATAAAAATCATTAACTTTTACGATCGTTCCCCTAGAATGCAACAAATGTTTTTTTAGAAAACTTTCTCTTTAATTTGGTCACGTCTAATTTTAAAGTATGAAGTTAGAAAAAAGTTAGCGCGTGAGAAGTTTGAAAAACAAAGTCTGCATTCAGAGTGCGATATCAAGGTTTTTATAGAACTGTTCTAAAAAATGAATTTTGAATGAGCATACTATAAAATTGATTCAGCATGACGACGTGAGTTTTAGACACGTTTTTGATCATTTAAAAAAGTATGAAAAAATCTCAACAAATGTTAGCTAAACGAATACAATGACCAGCTCATTTTTTTCGCATACTTCACAGAATTCAATAAACGTAAGAGCAATTTAAAATGAATATATTTTATTGAAAATGTATCAATTTTTTGTGTTTCTTTCTTACATTTTTAACTCACTTATTTTAACTGCAAAAAGGGTGCAAAGGGTTACGAGCGTATGATAGAAACCCCCAACTCGCGAAATTTATTCTGTGTTTGAACTATAAATTTTCCTTTTATGTTTTTGTGATATAATATTACAATTACCTTACATGAGACTAGGAGAACAAAATAATAAATTCGAAAATAGCAAAAACTTATTTGCACTTAAGCACTTACTAATGATCTGGAAAGCCAAGAAAAAAAATATTACTTCAATAAATGAATCTCTAGATAGCATATGATAGGACAGTGTTCAATAGATTTTATCCTTGAAAACTGCATAAAAATACTTTGAACAAAATACTTATTAAATAAAATTTTATTTATAAATCTGCATTAATAATAATATGTAATAAACAATACTTAAATATGCAAAACCGATTTTCCATCTTGTATTTGTATGTGCTTTTCATACTAAAAATTTCGAATAAGTGAAGAAAAACTTTTTTTTAGTATCTGAAGTGGGTTTTTTTTCATTTTAATTTAGAGTTAAAAATATTTAAAAAAGTTTTTGTTGCAGTTAAAATTAAGATAAACTTCAGTGTTACTCTCTCTACTTCGTTTTGTTCAGTTATAATAACGCCCTACTTTAGGATCCATTTCTTAACTCTAAACTCCTATCAGATAAACAGAGATAAACCTGAGTGGTATCACCTCTTCACAAATTCTGCACCACATCAACCGGGAGTATTTAGCTCCTTAGATCAAGAATGACTTGCACTAGGCAGGTAAAAACAAGGATTATTTTAATAAAATCGGGTTTTGAACTTGAAGCCCTCCGGATCAGGAATCTTATAGACTAGGCCATCGAGGTTCTCGGTGTTTTGTTTTTCTCATCAATCTATAGAAATGCAATCAGATATTTAAGACAGACTTCTAACGACGCACATTTAAATCTGAATAACTCTTTTCCAGTTACTATGCGTGCGTGCTTAAGTGTACATAGTTTCCTGTTCGTTCCTGCGAGTATGGATTTGAGAGTAGGATAATTAATAGAGATTGATTAATTTCATAACTCAAACTATTCAGAAATAGTTAGAAATTGATTGAATTATCCTGAGTTGTCTCCTTAAAACTTTTCGACATGCTTCCCAATGAATATAAAATCCCTCTGCAATCAGCATACAAACTTTGTAACGCCATAAACACAATGAGTGCTCAAATAAATATTTTAAATATTTTTCTAAAACAATTGAAACCAAAATTTGACATTTAAGAACATATTACTAATAGGATTGCGTGCTGAATTTTCATTATTTTATTTAAGTCATTGCATTTTTGAGTGACCGCGTTTACATATAAGCAAGTATAACCTGCATATAGTCAATCCTTTCCCCAATTTGGTTCTAAATTTGATGTAGATCAGTACCTTAGATCTTAAAACTGTGTATTAGATGTTATATACTAAACTGTTTGAGTTTTTAATTAAAAGGCTCATAGATATTTGGAGAGAGACAGATAAACGCTCCATGAATAGGTTTCGCTGAAAATGTAATAGAAATATCAACATTTGATGTGAAGATTACATACCAAATTTCTAGCCGTCTAAATGTAAACACTTTTGCGTTATTACATTCACAGAAAGATAGGCGAAGCAGCCAAAATGTGACATATTCCAAAAATGTGTTTTTCTAAATCATGTAGTTTTGAAAAGTGGAGATTCGTCAAAATACCAAGTTCGAATTTGTTTTCACGGTTACAGTACTTTCTCCAAATACTTTGCATATTGAGAAAGCAATATGCAGTGTAAAATATTGAAATATGTTCGCAAATCCTAACAAATAAACCACAAAATTGTTTCTAGAAATCACCGATAAAGACAAAATATTATACAAATTAATTAAATATATCCAAATAAAAATTTATCGATATGTTCATTTTAATTTGAAATTCTTCGAATAATTTTGCAAACTGACTAACATTTAATACAATATGGTAAAAAACAATATTTATTAAAAGTGCATAATACATTTTTGTTTAAATATTGAAAATAAGATATTGATCTAAAACTTATCTTAAGAGGATTAATCTTAATTATTGGTTGGAAAAATTAGTATACTATTTTGGAAAGACATTGAAATATGTATAAACATATATCAAACATAACAGCATAAATCTAAAAATAAATAATCCCTAATTTATCTTACAATCCTCAGGGGATCACCTTTATATGAGGTACGGGTGCTTTCACAGGTGTCCCAATCTCGAAACACCTAGGGGTCTATTCACCCTTCAACGTTATGTTCTTATATGAATCTGCGTTTCGCTTGATTCTTCTACCACTCGACAGCATTCGGAGGAACTATCCATCAAATGTTGTCCCCCCATTTTGCTTCATGCTTATCATGGGAAGGAAGAACTAATGCATGTTGTCTTTGTTGTTTTCTATGCACCATTTGTAGTGCACTATCGATCCCCGGTGTATCAAGTCGGCTAACCACTTATTCTTCTAAGTAGTTAATCTAATAGGGATGAAGTGAAAGGATAATTTTCTTAAGGTTGATGTGAAGATTGGGAATGCCCTCCTTTGATGAGAACCATATTAGGCAAGCCTTCGGGCCTGAAATTTTATCACTGTCGAACAGCAAAATCAAACGTACTAATTTCAATGGGCTACAAACAGTTTCAAATTTTTCCCAGCATATATTCAACATTTTTCATTAATCAAACGAATATGTTCAAACAAAGATTGTCCATGGCATTTCGACATTTCTTATCTAAAAGTCTGTAACGAACAATATTGAGGTTATATATATTAAAAACTGTCCTTCAGAGAAGTCTCTATTTATAAATATACACAAAATATCCTAAAACTCAAAATAAGGTCCACAATCCTGTTTTTTTCTGTTCTTCGAAAACTTGGATTCTTCCAAAAGTACTTTCATTAAGGGGATAATGTTCCTTCGGAAGAAATCGCATAAAATCTTCCAAGCTAAGCAGGGAACCATGTAAAGCATATATTACGGATGAATACTTAGACTTGAATACTAAATACTTCATAAATATTTATGATTCAATCAATTTAACAGATTATGTTAAAGCAGGTCATGTATACCTCTCTGCCTGACCTGCATCTCTAATCCATTGAGAAGATTCAAATGACAACGTTTCGGACATTCTCATATTTCCTGCTATGAGACTCTGACATGAGCTGGCTGTGCAATAGTAGTTCAAGAAAGAAATGGAAAAGAAAGCTATGTACTTTAGAATCTCCTTCTGTCCATATTTAAAGAATGCAAAGCAGCTGGAAAGATGAATTGAATACCGAGTAATCTTGCACACTCTGTCATTAGAATTGTTGTCAATCACAGATTTTCTAAGATTATAGGAGAATTAATT
Source organism: Argiope aurantia (assembly GCA_026543865.1). Taxonomy (NCBI): domain Eukaryota; kingdom Metazoa; phylum Arthropoda; class Arachnida; order Araneae; family Araneidae; genus Argiope; species Argiope aurantia. The sequence goes on from JAPMOR010065862.1 coordinate 5,245, forward strand.
CAACTGATTCATTTCAATCACTTATACATATTTTCCGAAAGAGCATGCAAGTTTCTAGATAAAGATCTGAATCTCGGTTTCTAATAGAAATATCGTCATAAAATTTGTATTTTTTAAAAAAATTTTGTCATAAAAGTTACTGATTTCGTCGCCAAGTTACCTAATTACTTCAAAGTTTGTCAACATAGGTGCCATTGTTTAACTTCTATTAAGAATCCAATAAAAATGCATTGTTTCCAACAATGTTATTAACTTTCCAAAAAAAAAGTCATTTTTGCGGATTTTTATCCATATAAAATAGAGATATTCATTAAATTTGCATAACAAGTAATAAAATTAATTTAGAATCAGTCATAAAATTGATTAAAATTATAATAAAATTACTTTATAACTATGCATTTATAGATATTCATTTCACTGTCCTGTGGGTCTAAGTGTTTCTGAAAATTTAGTATTTACAAATGAAGAAAACAAAATAACCGATTTGATATTTTAAAATCGAGTATTTAGAAATATTTAATTGCTTTGATGGTTAAACACTGAAATAAATTATTTTTTTAAGAATATTAATTGAGATGACATTGGCTTCTTACTCGTTAACCTACAGAAAACATCTCAGATATTAGTAAAGGACTTGTAATAATCACTTTATTTAATTGTACATAATTCTTTTTCAATTGTTGTGTTTACCTTAGCATAGTTGTTGCGCATATAGGTATGTGAAAGGAAAATAATAGTTGTTGAGCAATTTGATTACTTACTTATATCAGAGTTTGTTAGACATTTATAGAAAAAAATATCTAAAAACTCTAAATTTAAAATGCTAAAATATTCTAAAAATTGTGAAATGCAAATTGCTATATATATTCATTAAGCGTTTTATAATCAAATTAATAGGAACGTTTTGATCTGAAATTTAAAGAAATGTTTGCATTGTGTGAAAAAAAATCAACTGAATTCTGAACTCAAAAACAATATGTTATTAAAAGAACATAATGGATTAATATGCAAAATATAGAAGATAGAATACTAACTTAAAATATCATAAACAGATTCAATATAACTTCATTTATAACAAGACTATCAATATGTACAATAAAAATAAATAAGGAACGGAATACATCTCACAATAGCTGTAATAATACATATTTTATCCATAATTACTCACCAAATCATTATTAGATTACAGCAAATGATTTTTTATTTGGAATTATATTCATCAAATCATTACCAGAAAGAACACGAATAAGGTTATTATTAGATTAGATAGCCAGATTATAATAGAAATTATACTCATCATGAACGACTTCTCTTCTCAATTGCTCTAGTGCGATTGATGAGCTGACAATCAGTCGCACTAGAGCAACTGAGTTTTAGAACTGAAGGAATGTCTAGTGTTTTCAGTTTTCTTTCCCTTAGAAACTCTTTACATCCATATTTTTTTTAATTAAAATTTTTTCGTAGACGGACAATGTATGCAGTAAGCTTGATTGATTCTATCTTAAGATTAGTTGACATTCAAATATTTTATAAAATTTATGGAATGTTCAGTTTAAAGCACAGGTATAAAATCCTTTATTAAATAAACAATTCCAGCATCACAATCTCTAAATTTTCAAATAAAGTTTATTTCGATCACTTTTTATAAAATACATAAATATACAGTTTAAAAAATATTTCCCACACGTCTTACAATTTTATTGTAAATATTAACCATCACAAAGTGTTAAAGAAAGAGAAAATAAATGATTTAAAAAAATCGATTTACCCAAGTGAGGAAATATAAGAATATTAATATAATTCCTTACTTCTGTTATATAGAAATTTGACACTAACTTATAAACGTGCAGGAGTGATCATACCAAAATGTTCTCACATACATCATAATAAAAGTGTTATCCCAGAGAACGCCTTGCATGGTCTTGGCGTACAATAATTACGAAAAATTAATCTTAATCGTGAATTTAATATTTTTACCGAATCTAGTGGTCCTTGCCTAGGTAGGTGCATCCTGTTGCACAATATTATAAAATACTGTGCGATATTATATCATACTAGCTGGTGCCCGGTACGTTGCGGCCGCAGAAGAAATAATTTTAGAGATATCGTTTGAAATTTAAAATAGGTATCTTGTTTAATTAAGAATGATATTTATTTTCTTGTCGACAATGAATAGCGAATGATATGTAAAAAAGAAGTATAAATAATATTTATTCTTTACTTTATTATTCAACTATGCTTTAGGGTAGACAGTATTTTTGTTTTCCAACTTTGGTAAAAACAAATAAATTTCTTGGCTTTCCGACTCTTGAGCCATCCAACATACAACTGCCCATGTGAAAAACATGCATTTTCTAGGTTCAAAGCAAATAAGTTAGCAAAGTTTTATTGCAATTGGTTGAATGGTACGGCAGTGCATAATATACGAACAAACAAAAATTCATTTTTATATATAAGATAATTTAATATTCAACAATATTATACAATATCTTACAATATATATGTGCTACTAGGATGGCTAGTATATTTGCGATACATTCTTTGCATGCTATTAATAGTGTCCTAAAATTGAATGCGTGTTTTAAAACACGTTTTTCCCTAACCGATTTAAACAAAAATTTGACATATGCACACATGCAGTCACAAAACCACATATAAATCTGATACATTTAAATAATTAAGTTTTGGAATTATCGCGTTTACGTACTTCTGAAAATACAGACCGACAGAAAGATATCACTCAACGCTTTTCCATTGTCATTACGGACATTGTTTATTTTGGGAATAATGCTTCTCACTAAAACAGAAGAGAATATATATACATAAAACGCTGACGCACGTGGCACAGATATCGAACTTTTTACTAATTGTCGAATGTCAACAGTTGAATATAAAACAAAATATCATATGAATTTCAGACTGCTTTATACATTGAATATTTTTACAGATATACTGAATAAAACGTTGCACTTAGCTAATTAATGGACAGCAAAATGTTATTAAAAATGTTCCAAATATAGTTCTCCATGCCACCGAAGCGGACATTCAGGTAAAGAAAATATAGAAGAAATCAAGAAATAAGTTTCAAACAATAAACTTAATCAAGCACTAAAGTAGGCTTAACCGTTGTCAAATAAGTAATCTCGGTAAGATTTACAATTAACGAACTGTTTCTTGCCAAGCACATCGAAATTGTGTCAGTCATCCAGAAACTCTCTAAAAGTTTGGCGAGAAATCGCTCAGCATGTTTTTCAATTTTGGCGCCCATATATTTATCTTAAGTCTAGCCGTAATCACTTTGACTTGCCTTCAGATATTGATACTCATATCTTCCACAAAACTTATCTTATAAAAAGTTATTTTTGTATTATCTTGAGACTAAAAAAAATTACCTTTTTAATGACAAATTTCATTTTTGTAAAGTTTTCATTTAACTTTAATAATATTTATAATTCAGTTTTACACATTTAGTGTTAGTATATTAGTGTTTTTAATGGGTTCCAAACTATCCATCAAAACATTCAAGCATGTGGCAATCATTCAATCAGTAGTAGGATTTTCAGTTCCACTTTTATTTCGTAATTTATATTGTATTTTGTAAATTGTAGTAAACTCTTTTAATTGAATTTAAGTATTTTAGTCGTATTAAGTAACTAGGTGAAAAGTTTTTTCTAAAAAAATGCATCCCATACTGAAAATTTAACAGCCTAATAAGTTAATAATCTGGTTGAACAAACTGGTCATCAAAGGCGGCTAGTAATTCTTGAAAACAAAATTTTTCATCAGATATCGCCATGATAGGGGTTAAAAATATTTCTAATTATTTCAATTATTAAATTTACGTTCAATATTGAATATTAGCTATTGTTTGTTTTTCAAAAGTGAAGAACAATTCAGAATATACATTGAGGCGATTGCCACGTATTATATAAGCTCCGCATTTTTAAAATTATTTGATCACTCTCATCAGAATCAGGCATAAAGGGAAAAAAAAACGCTTGAAAAGACTGTGCTGCTTCTCTGGATCTGGTTTGCAATAAGATTCTTTTCCTTCAATTATTTCGACACCATATATTTTTTGAGATATTAATAGCAATAGACAGAGAGTTCAAGAAAATCACTGGAACCATAAGGGAAAAAAATCATTATAAATATACACCGCACTCGTTAAATTATTTGACTTTTATTCTCATTTAAATCTATCAAAGTGAAAGAAAAAAAAATGCTTAAAAAGATTGTGCTGCTTCTGTGGGTCTGTTTGCATAAGATTATTCTTCTTCATTTATTTCGACACCATATATATTTGGGCAACTTTAATGGCAATAGTTCAAGAAAATCACTAGCAGGAAAAAATTTGAATCCAAAATTCCCCAAAACACTAAAGCAGATTTTTGAATCCAAGATTCACCAGAACATTAAAGCAGATTCATTATCATCTCAAAAAATACTAGAAAAAAAAAAGAAGAAATTCATCCAGAAGATTACTAATCAGCTTCAAAAGAATTTTTCATGAACTGCAGACTATTTAAATTTCATGAATTAAGAATGCAAAATCATTCAAGAAATTATCCTCTATTAAATAAATAAAAACGTTTAAGAAGCAGAAATTAATTTTTTTTTGTAGAAATTTCAAATTTGAATTTTAAAATACGGAATTCAATTATAGTCATCTAGATTACAAAACAGATTTGAAAACAAAATTTAGAACTGAATCTCCCATAGACAGTCAAAGTCACTCTATAATGAACGATTGTGAAAGCTATAATAGTATCAGGAAATTCAGCAGCTCCTATCTGAACTATAAAAGCAGCCTCTAAAAAAATCAGCAGCTACTTTATGCTTAGAAAATTCATTATAAATAGCGTATAATAAGTGTAGATATCTGTATAATTATAAATAGTGTAAATATCTGTACATATTTCATTTTATGTCTATTTTGTATTTATATTGTAAATATGTTTGTACATTTGTATATATGTAAATATTTGCAAATATGTTTTTGTATATTTGCATGTATGGAAATATTTCTAAATATGTTTGTATATTTTTTATATGAAAATATTCGTAAATATGTTGGTACATGTGTATATATGTAAATATTTTTGTTTTTTTTTATTTATACAACACTTTGCAAAGAAAAAAACAATTAAAAATATACAAAATGTTTTTTTTTAAATTGGAAACAAAAATTCTGAAATTCAAAAAATGTGTATGAAATTATCTTAAATTTATTGATAAAAACAACAAAACATAAAATTCTGAAAATTAAAAAAATGATTAAATTACAAATTTAAATGTTGAAAAATTTAAACATATAAAAATATGAATGAAAAAGTTGTTAAAAAATTGAAACAATCTTATGAAAATGTGCATTTACGTTTTATAACGTATATTTGTTTATTGTTGGTGTATAATAAATATACACGAAAAAACATAAGTCTGACATTTATTTTGGTAAGCATATAATAAATTATAATTCACGCATCAAACAAATAGTGTTTAGATTTTTTTAATGAAAATTTAAACTCTTTTCTTGTTAATACGTTCTGAAGACAGCAACATATTACCAGAAAGTGTTTTAAAACCAATTTTTTGTCAAAACTTACAATAGACATCACTTAATTTAAAAAGCAATAGGGTATTAATTGCATTTTTGGCTTAAACGAGTGTCATTGATAAGTGTAGTCAATAAATTAGCATATTTTTGGCGATTTTTTTTTGGTGATTAACTGTTGGCATGGTGCTAATACTCAAATTCAATTTAAATAATAAATATTCCAATGTGTTACACGTTCAATCATTTGCTGAATTTGATAAAAGTTTATGCTATAATTGTTAATTCTGTGTATCAAATTTTATCTGTCTAGTTCTTTTTTGTTTGTAGTAATCGTGCTAACGTATATTCGAACAGCCAGACTTCTTCTGAGCGGATTTTGCTCAGAATCTGACAGAATTCTATAAATTCGGTGTAAGGATAGCATACTGAATTTCACCCTTCTAGCTCTGTGTTTTTAAATTATATTTATTCCATAGACAGACTCCCAAAAATGTGTTTTTTGGTACAATTCTGTTTTAACGGTGAGCAAAAAGAGCCACGAAAGATTTTTCCAAATTATAAAATATACTTAAGTACACTAAAAGAACGCTATATAATTTGACGATTGAAATAGCCAAATTGGTCAAATTTTTTCTTTGAATTTCGCTTTTTGGTCGCCTTTAAAATCGACAAGCACCGTTTTTTGGACTCGGAGAGTTCTGAAATATGGAGCTTCGTCAAAATCTCAAGTTCGCATTTTTTGATGATTACAATAACTTCTCTATATTTCGTTTGCCAGAAAGTAAAAACATGTTCTGTAATAAGCAAGGAATCATAGAGCATTGTTTAGCAATAAATTATAAGCTAATGAGAGTTTTTACATAAAAGGAGCAGAGAATTTCGCCGGCGACCTGGCTTAGGGGTAGCGCGTCTTCCCCGTGATCTGGATGTACTGGATACAAATCCTGGTTCGGGCATGGTTGTTCTTCACCCTGTGTTCTATCTATGAGGTGTGTAAAAAAGTCCCTCCCCCTCGTAAAAAGGGGTTTGCAAGCTATTGTGTGTGTCATCTTTATATGAACTAGAAGTCAGACTTCTGCCCTCGGATGATCAAAGGTCTTTACTCTCAGGAGCTACTGCAGCCCTGTTTCCGTGGTAACGCGGCCAAGACATCATCATCAACAGAGAATTTTTTCTCAGTATGTAGAAATAAACCTTATGACAATTAAGAAATTTTCTAGCATTATTATTCAGAATTTTAAAGAATGACCTAGAATTACCTCAACACAAATAATAACATTGCGAATTAACTTGGCAATTTGAAGTTAAACTAATATAGCAAAGGCTTTAACACTGACAAATAGATTAACAGTTCTTATTCCAAATGAGCCATAGGGGAGTGTTTATTAGTTCAACAATATATTACTTGTCTAGTCAGAGAGTTAAGTTCAAAAAGTTCCATATTTTCTTCGAAATACACAAGTTATAACGCACGCACGCACGCACACACACACACACACACACACACACACACACACACACACACACACACACACACACACATATATATATTCTCAAAATCTTAGAGACAAAGCCTAATTTGACTCGCATATTATTTAGTTATGCATTGGTTATAGATTGTTTCTCAGCACATACTTTAATCAGTAACTAAGACACTTTATAACTGCTTTAAAGATTCTCTATGACTTTTCTTTTGTTGCATACATACAGATATATATCTGTTTAAACATACACATATTCTTTTTTTTTTCGATATTGATCAAGAAATTATGAGCGTCAAAATATTCACAAATGTTTAAAAGCTAAAATGGGATACTGTCATTGATATGAGACAAGAAATACGATATCAAATATTATAGTAATTTGTAATAAAGATTGTTTAAAATTTAAATAAACTTGGTATAAAATTTCTATCGTAAATTTTACAATGAGTGTTACTTGATAAGAATGCTAAATTAATTTATTATAAACAAATTTTTTTATAATAATTTTTAATAATTTTAATAATAATTAATTTTAATATATTTTATAATAATTTAATAATTTATAATCAATTTTAGGTATCATCTTGAAGCACTGAGAGCACAAGCACAATGTACTGTATGGTATTATATAATATTGTTTGATAACTTCATAATATTTTACGGTTTTCATAATACAGTACACTAGTCCGGCATAATTTGGCGAACGAGCTGACCGGACAAAAAAGGCGAATATGGCCGGAGTTCTATGAACTCATTTCTTTGCCCACTAGTACCAGAAGACAAAGCTTTCATATCAAACGTATGACGTAATAAGCAATTTTCTCCCTTCTTTTTGAGTACTAATCCCTCCATTTATCTCAAGCCATGGAGAATGTAAACGCTGCCGCGATCCGCTGAATTACAGAAGCAGTTGACGGTAACGTGTTGAGTTAAAATAGAAGGCCCTGCACTGGTAGTATATATTTGTTTATATACTACGCTGCATGTTTCAAGAATTTATTAGAGAAAAAGTATGTTAAAGGATATAAACTGTTCACATTTTAACACAAATTCTGTAATGGCTAGTTTAAAAGCGGGAAACATAAACAAAACGTCAAAATAAATCGTAGGCTTAGTTCTTAAGAAAATTGACTCAAACCGATTTTATTTTTCTCTAACAAATGATTACACTGATATGAAAAGGTAATCTTATGATAAGATACAAAACTTACAGCTTTTAGATTTTTAAAAAGTCCTTAATAGAGGACTTAATAGACGATTTGAATTGCTGATTTAATTACGATAAAAGAAAACTGGGCCGGATAGTACAGAAGTCGGATAGTCTCAAAACCAGATACTCGGGAGTGTACTGTATTAATTGATAATTACAAAATATAGTACAATTTTGTAAATTATTTTATTCCCATTGTATTGTCTAATATTTATGTCCTTTTATGATTGGGCTAAACAACTAATGAAATATCGATGCATCGTTCATGAGATCTTAGGCATTTGTAATTATATCGCACATGTAGTGTAAATATTTAAATATTTGATATAAAATAAAAATGCTCTTTTTTTACTTCACAAACAATTTTTCGTAATTATTATTTATTTTATATCAATAAATTTTATTTATGGCTTGTGATAAATACAGAACTGAGTAATAGGCTGCACGATACTATATAATTTTGTTCGATATTATAAAATATTACATAATATTTTACACTATCCTATTCCATAGTATCCAACTGCTACTGTGAATAAACTAAACGAATAATGAAATTTGTACTTGTTATTATTGATCGTTAACAAAATGAATCTCTCGGTATGCGTGAAATACGAAGTCCCTAAATTGCTAATATTTAAACCACAATTTTAGATATATTTTTTTTAACGAATTAAGGTATCTGTCTACCTATGGAGACTAATTTTTGAAAAATCCCTCTAATGAGCTATTTCCGTTCATTTTCTGGATCAATGCGATTGCAAATAATTAAAAATATCGATCAGGAAATTCTGTGCGAATTGAGATTCTGTAAAATGTGTCTATTTGGGTATAACAATAGTAAAGATTGCAACAAAAAGTAAAACATTCGACAAAAAATTCTATTTCACATGTTTCAATTATTTTTATACACAATATATTTACAGCTATGGTGAAAGGAATGAACTAGAATCTACGCAATATATGTATTTTCAAAAAAAGTTATAGCTAATCGAGCATTTCTGTATTGAAAATTTCGCAAAATTCGTTGTTAAAAATTACATTAGGCGGTTCTAAAACAAGAACTATTCATTTGAAAGTTATGTTCTTAATTCATTGTGTTTGGAACACTTAAGGTAACATATATTCAAAATATCAAGGTAATATATTTATAAGGTTTTAAGATATTATGTTTTGCGTATGAATTTTTTTACAAAATCCAAGTTTTCAAAAAATTCATTTTAAATTTTCGTTTATCTTGTACTAAAAAGGCTTTATAAACATAATGTTCAAAATCAGATGTAAGTGCCATTCTTTTTGGCATAAAAACTACTCAAAACGCTTGCTAATAGAACATATCATAAATTAAATCATAATTCGGAGAGGCATGTGTTTAATAAAATGTTGAAAAACATTCAACTTCTGGTTTCGTTTTCAGCTACAGTGGTTTATAAAAAAAATCACATATCTCAGTTTCTATTTATCGTAGAATTAAAACAAACACAGATTTGGAAACCCATATAAATGGATTTTTAAATTAAATAAAAAAATTGTGAATTTTGATCAAAAACTGCCATTTAAACATAGACAGATACTTTAATACATAAAAATATTGAAAGTACTTACAGTCAATTATTAAATCCAATGCAGCTTATAGATTGCACACATTTTATTTTTACTCTTGAAACAATAGTAGTGATTTTTAAAGATCTTTTATGGAATAATTAAAGATAACTCAAAACTTCAATTCATGAAATAAGAAACATAGCACAAATTAAAAATACCATTTGGAAATGAAAAAAGTCAAGATATGCAGAATTATCCAGCACAAAAAGCGCAGAAAGAGAATACAAGACTTTTTTCTTTCCCTGCCTTTATTTTTATTATTCGTTTCAACCACCTGCCCAAAATTCAAACAATGCACTTTTCACCCTTCACCATTCCAAGCTGTAAACATAAGAGCTCGGCTACAGAAAAAAAAAGAATCCAACCGCTCAAACTCCAAAATAAATGAAAACATAACCTGTCAAAACTTGTTTCTACGTATTGTAGAAGACCGAAAAAGCTAAAATACGTATTTCCTATTCCCGGGATCGCTACTGTTAGCAGCAGTCAGCGTTTAGTTCTTCCACCTGTTCTGAAGGGTGCTAGGAATCATAAATTTTCTAAACTCGTGACAGGTAAATCAATTTTCAGATTGTATGTCCCACACGCAGTCCTCGACCCCCCAAATCGAATTATTGATTAAAGATATCGAAATTTTTCAGAGTCATTCTGAAGCAAGTCTCTTCAGCCATTTCCTGGTAGCTTTTCTTTTGGATTTTAAGGCCCTAGGAATTAGCTTTCATTTTCGATGCTAATCTTTTATGTGGCCGATTCAGATAATGGCGTGGTGGTAATATATTGAAAGCTATTGAAATACGATATTTTAATAGCGTATTTATGGTTAAGTTGCGAACATGTAAAAGTGTGATGTCGTTTTGAAGTTAACGCGAAAATGAAGATGTTTCGGTTTTCCGATAATTCAATGCGGAACTTATTTGTTTTCAGGTGTAAAGTGGCAGTGCTTGAGTGATGTGGTGAGGTAATTTAATGGGCTGATTATTCTTAAAAGTATAGCACTCTTGAAGAAACAAAATAAAAGAAATTATAAGGCAGTAAAATTTAAATTTGAAAACATTTTCGGAATAATGTGCTTCAAAAGATCATAGAACAATATTAAAGGAAAACTACGATTTCAAAAATATATTATAAACATTATGACTGAAAATGTCAATAACAGATTTCTGAAAGTACAGAACGACAGGTTCTTTGTTGGATTTGATTCAAAATTCGACAGGTGTCTACACTATAGATGTTAAATCTTTGTACCGAATTTTAAACATCTAGCTCTCTTCGTTTTGTAGTTACCGTGTTAACCCATATTCGAACAGCCGGACAGACAGACTTCCTCTGAACACATGTTACTGAAAATTTTATAGAAATCTGCAAATTTGGTGTAAAAACAGCATACCAAATTTCAACAGTCTAGCACAAAGCATTTTTGAATTATCTTCGTGATAGACAGATGGACAATTTCTAGAAATGTTTTTTTCGAACTCAGGTAGGCCTAAAATGTGGAGATTCGTTAAAACCTGTTAGAAGTTTTTGACGATCTCTATACTTTCTCTTATATCTATGCCATGTATACTACAAAACAAATGTATATGCTATGTATACGAGATGCTACGAGTAATGCTATGCATACGAGAAAGTAAAAAAAGAAGCTGATCAAACAAATACGGATTTACTTTTACAACGTTAAATGAAAAGCCTAATGTCGGCATCCTTTCCTTAATTCTCGATGTCCTATTTCTTTAATATGCTCACAATCAGAGATCTATGAAAAGTTTCTATAAGATTGTACGAATTTTGTGATCTTCATTATACAATTTAATGTGAGAATGTAATTTTTTAACGCGAAACATATATTTGTAACATATATTTCATCAGTTAGTGACTAATGCAGCCTGAATAAAAACTGTATTGACATTCAAGAGTGATTAATGTATCCTGATTGAAAAGCATAAAGTCAGTCACCAATGACTGACAAGGAGCTTAATATGTTAATATATAATATGTTATGCGAATTCCCACTATTCATTTATAGAAGCATCCTTTGAAAATAAACAATTAAATTAAGCATAAATATACGGTGTTATGATATTTAAAATATAATCGTTAAATGCAGCTGTTGTATACGACCGCTGTAATGATATAGGATAATATTTTGAGGATAATGTCCTGTAGGAAAATGCTGAGAATTATGTTTTATAGAATAGTTAATACATGGAACCGAAACCTATTATGGTAAGATATAATAATCAAAATTCCAGTATAGTGTTTGGTAGCAAATTTATCAAGAAATTTCCCTTAGTGTTTGCAAATACACAGACATTTTTTGCTTCGGAATTAAATACAGAATCTTTATTAGATTCATATAAACTCAGTTAATACAGAAATGCTCAAAATTTAATGCATGCAAGAAATTTTTGCGAAAATAATTTCAGCTTACAGAAACCACAATATTAAAAGACAAAAAAAAATGCAATGGGAGACTTTATTTATAGATGTTTACTAACTGCATTAAAAAAAAATTTATATTCCTGTACGGAGAAAGCGAGTTATAATTTAAGCGAATTATTAGAATTCTAATTGTTTTAATAATCTAGAATGAGTAGGCGCTGCACATGTTATATGGTATTAGCCTATACCAAAAGATTTAATAATAATTTATTAATGACTGCTTAAATCCTCTGTATCCAATAAAATGTTTCGTACAATTAATATTTTTGCTATTTTTAGGGACAGCAATTTTTGTAGTATCTTATTCAGCTAAATGTATTGTAGCTGAAAAATTATTTATTATTATTATTAATATTTAAGTATAATTTGATATAATGAATATATAAGACGGAAATACCAGCATAATTTCGAAAGAAATATCTTCGCCCTGTAAAATATTTGATATCTCGCAAGCAAATTTCTTTATTACCTTTTGCGAGCGAACCGAAAAATAAGAAAAGATGAATTGATATCTTTGCTTTATTTAAACAAATATTCCCAGACTACTTTTCCTAATGGATGCCCCTACGTTAAAATATCTCAGAAATGGATTTATCTGACAACCACTTCAAGCGAAATGACATTCACTATTCAAAACCAGAATTTCCTTTATCTATTTTGATCTATTTATGAGAAATTAGTTACTAGAAAGTAATATTTAAGAAATGGAAATAAATTTCAGATATGAGTTTTCTAAAAAACTTTCATTTTTCTTCCCCCCCCCCCCCCCCTTTTGTTCATAAAGGTAATGACCGGACAAAAAAGCAACATTTTCGTCGTGGTTTTGTTTGAACAGAATGACTTTTGAAAGAGTCGGGAATGCGGAATGATTAGTTTTGTTTATTTTTAACTAATACTCCCGGGAGTAAAGGAAATAAATTTCCTGTCTTAACCTTTAATGATTCTTTTATACTTTTCCTTCTATAATAAAAGGAATTTAATCTCACAACAAATTATCCTTTAATTGTATATGGTCATTAACATAGCAATAAATTTCATCATTATTTTTCGAAAATGGCCTTAAGAACTTTAAAGTCCCTCTAAACGGTTGCCTTTCTTTTAAATAAATTTAGCAATAATGAGAACTGGAAACTCTGGCAGGATTTTCATCATTAGAAGATATAATTCTTACTAAAACAAACCATAATATTGTTTACTTGTGGTTTTAAGACTTATTTACAGAAAGATCAAGTCAATTGAGATGTTTCTATATTTTTTTAAATATGAAATTTATCTTTGTTTTAGTTTTTCCAATACATTTTTAACTAAGATTGTATCGATTTATATCTTAATTGGAAAAACCATTCTTTAATTGAGATATTATTTATACAATAAATGGTAATAATCACATCAGGTTTAAAGTCTGATCCAAAGCCTGCTGAGTTAACTTCATTAATGATTTATTAATGATTAAAGTTACTAATTTGAATTTTAGTCCGAATGCAAGATTGGAAATCGGCAAGAACTTTCCGCATGATTTTAGTCTCATCATAGTGAAGTAGCACTTATCTACACAGTGAAAAATATCTTAGATGATATAAAAAGGCTTAGTGTTAAAAATAGTTTATTTCTCTATTTATTGTGAAGATGGTAGTTTGAATACCGTATCATCGATAGACAGCAATTTTTCACATTTATCTACAAATTGGAAAAAATGAAAATAATCTTCTCTGTCATTTCTAGTGTTTTTTAGATATATATACTCCCCTTTTAAGAAAAAATGTTAACAGCTTTTCTCAACGTTTAGCTTCTTTTTAGAAGCTTAACATTGAGAAAAGCTTTTAACTTTTTTTATACGAAACGCATTTTGTTGAAACTTATAAAAAAATATTTCTTTGGACCACATTTGCCATTTGGATTCAAATGAAGGGTTCAAATAATTTTTCCTAGAAGTTGTTGTAATATTTTTCAATCTTTAGATATTGAAATAGTAATTGCTATTTATATTATTGTTATTGCCATCTGTAATCAAAAGCAGAGAGGTAAAACAAAAATATGTCTAAATTATCAAAATATATCTCATATTTTTACTCTGTATTTTAAAATAATTAAATCATTTTCAAACATATTCGTTATTAAAATAATATTCGATTTAAATTATAGTAGAAACAAGCATGCAGAAAATATATCAGTAGGTTATTAAATATCTTTGCAATTTATTTTTAAAAAAAATCCAGTTCTTGTTATTTATTCTTACCTATTATGCGATTATATTCTCCATCAACAAAATTTAATAAATGCATACCATATTTTCTAGAACTTAAATTACAGTGGCAGTAATCATTCTATAAAGATATCAGTTGCTTGTTAAATATCTCTGAAATTTTTAAAAAACGATTCTCAGTTCTTGTAATTTATTCTTACCTACTATATGGTAATATTCTCTATCAACAAAATTCAATAAACGCATGCTATATTTTTGTTAAACTTAAATTACGGTAGAAATAAGCATGCTGAAAAGACATCAGTTAAAAAGATATCAGTAATATTTCTACAATTTATTATTGTTATTCATTCTTATCTACTACATGGTAATATTCTCCATCAACAAAATATAATAAATGCATACATATTTTTCTATACGTTAAATTGCGGTAGAATTAAGCATTCTGCAAAGATGTCAGTTGGTAATTAAATATATCTGCAATTTGTTTTTAAGCTCTCAGTTCTTGTTAATCATTCTTAACTACTATTTGGTAATATTCTCCATCAGCAAAATCTAATGAATGCATAATGTTTTTCTAGAATTTAAATTATGGTGGAAGTAATCATGCTAAAAAGATATCAGTTGTTTATTAAATATATCTGCAATTTTTTAAAAAAGATAACCAGTTTTTGTTATTTATTCTTACCTACTATATGGTATTTTTTCCATCAACAAACTTACTATATTGTATTATTCATTATCAACAAAATCGAATAAATGTATATCATATTTTTCTAGAATTTAAAATGCAGTACAGTAAGCATTATGAAAAGATATCAATTGATTATTAAATATCTCTACAATAAAAGAAATATTCTCAATTCTTGTTATTCATTCTTTTCTATTATATGGTAATATTCACCACCAACAAAATCTAATAAATGAATACTATATTCTTCTGGAATCTTCTAAAATACCTTATACTAAGTAATTAAATTTTGTGGATCATAAAATGGACGCTATAAATCCCTAATGCCATATCCTTAAATACACACCATTCTTCAAATCTTTTGCTAGCATTGACTCAAGCCTTTTTGCTTCCGAATATCCAGCAATTCAAAGGATTTTTTTTCTTTATTCTGAAGGAATCAATTTATACCTTCTAAGAATACCTCCTTGATTTCCAGGAGCAAAGAATACAAAGGAGAGCCTTTCAGAGCGACAGCCTCGGTGATGAGTTTATTACGCACGTTGAGAAATTCTTCGGTTTCCATTGTGTCGAAACAGAATCTCACTTCTTTTTCCTTTCTTACTTCATTTTTTTAAATAGTGAAACTTTTTTAAAGGAATACAAATGCTTGGCATCTAGTGTCAATTTATAGAATTTCTATCAAGGGAAAAGTATTGAAAAGATTTATTTTGGAAGAAGTGTTTTTCTCTGTTTACAAACTTTGACTTTAAAGAAAATAAATTCCAAAGCGTCGGTGTTGAATATAGTTTATTTTTTATATTCTTAATAAATTTCTACGTTTTAAAAAGTTTGTTTTATAAGCAACAATGTGGAAATACTTGCAAAATGTAATGACCAGAGACCATTTAAAAATAGTTCCGAACTGCTTATTAATTAAATGCGAAGTTTAAAATATTTTTTCTTCACTTTCCTCACTTTAATTATATTATATTATATATATATATATATATATATATATATATGCAAAAACACTCATTCCAAAAAGAGAAAGAATGCTATCATGCATCTTTTGATTTTTGATCTTACTGCTATTTGAAAGATTGTTAAAGATTAGAATTTTAAAGCTACGGTACATATGCCAAACAAGAATTATTTTAAGGTGTGACTTATCTAATTCAGTATTAAATTTAGCACGAATATAACCTAGCATTTGTCAACTTCCTCAAAGATTGCCAAACGTATGACGGACTTGACGACAAAATATAAAGTACTTCTGAAATTAAACAATGCTTCATTGCAGCTCTGATTAATTCATGTCGTTTTTACCAATTGACTTTGAGCATTTATCTTCATAATTTTTCAGAGAAACTGATCCTGGAAGACTTTGAAATAAGGCCGTATTACCCATAACAATATCTTTATCATTCGTTTTATTATTTACTTTCCACATTTGGCGACCAATTTGTTCACCGATAAAGGCGACTGAATCTCATTTCAATTGAATATCTTATTCCTAATTTGATTTTTACAGTTGACCTGTATTTTTTAAACTTCAAATTATGATAGAATTAGAAGTGTTATTATATTCATGAGTATTACTCTTATCATGTTCATTGTGCATATGGACATCGAACAACGGCTTGATGCAATTTTTCATTGCAAATATGAGCTATGTTTTCTTATTCCTTATGCAAAATATGCAATTGAATCACATACTAAAATGGTACGATTTGATTTATGACCATCGGTACATTACTGATTGCAATGAGTAAACAGAACGTAAAATTAACAATCAAAATCATTCAGCATACATAATTTATTTCCATATATACTTAATATTTAGACTGAATTATTCATTGAATAAACAAAAAATTTAATAAAACAAAAGAGGAGAAAAATATGATTTTACCAGAATATGAAAAGCGAGCAGAATCTTTATATCTTAGATTTTTTAAAATGGAAAATAAATTCCTCATTTAAAATTGATATTATCAATGAAAACAATTTGAATTTCTTTGCAACAATGCATATTATTATTGCATCTTTATGGAAAATATGATTAAAAAGTTATTAAAATTAATAATATATTTGGAATACGAATGCATTGGTAAATTGTAATGATATTATATTTTGGAATTAAAAGTGGTATAAAAATCTATTTTGTGCAATAATATTTTCGAATACAATCACGAAATAATCTCCAAATTTCAATTTTTATTTAAATAAAACTTTAATAAAAAAATTCAAAACATTCGCTTTAAATACAAGTTTTTACCCTCCAAATTGCACCTGTGCTAATTTCCTAGGATGGCCTGTAAGTGGTCTGACCTGTAATAATCAAACACTATTTTAAGACCTTTATCTTTGACTTCCTAACCATTAAAAATAATTTTTATTAAAAAGTATACAAACTGAGCTATTATAGAAATCAATTTAAATGATTCCCAAACATTTACCGAAACATAAATAATGTTAATATCCATGAAATCTTTTATTATTGGAAGAATAATTCTTAATAGAACCTCTAAATAGTTTTCTTTCATTATCTGAATAGTCTATTGTCTCATCAAACACTATTCATGAGAAAATAATCAATGGTAGATAGTGTATCCATATCTTTGCTTGTCTATGATTCTTTTCTGTTTTTTCAGCACAAAAAAAGAATTATTCATTTCACCAATATCTGAGGCTCAGATAGCTGAAAGAGTTAATGTGTTGTCATTTGGAATTGCTTTTGTTACTGATGCATCAAAAATACGATTGTCATAATATGAAAAATTAATACTGTTTATTTTTCTCTTATTATAACCTTTGTTTTAAATCTCAGCAATATAATTGAAAAACTATTTTTGATATTTTCAGGCAATATAATTCAAAGAAGTCATCATAAGAATTTATTGAAATAACACTTTTATTTTTAGATAGTTTAACTCGGAATAAATGTAATGAGGTAAGTTTAAAAAATGCTGCTCAAAATGTAAATGAGAACACTTACTTATTATATTTAAAGAACATATTATTTACAAAATAATGTGAACTTTTATTTTAATCGTATTGAAAAATTCAGATTCTATGACGGATAAAAATATTTTTTGTTAGAAATATTAGCGAATATTATAGGCGAATTTTTACTTTATCTGCTTAAAATTGTTTGCTATTTTTAATCTCTATTTTTTCGTTATATCTTAATAGCATAGTCTGCAGAATTTGACCAGAATAAATAAAATATTCTGAAATATTCTGGATAAAATAATTAGAAGACACGAGTTTTAATTATATCATTGCATTTCCTTATTATTTTGCTGTTATTTTTATGCTACTAAATGAATTTTTTAGTGGACGTTGGGTTAATAATCCCCGATTCCTGACCATTGATCAACTTGCCGATGAATTTGGCGACTTAGATGAAACAAATGAATATTCTGGTGAATGCAAGAATTTGGCCTTATTTCTGTTAGGACCCGGGATCTGGAGATCCTTCCAGAAAATTACGAATGGCATCAAGTGATGTCAGAATACCTATATATACCAGATAAGATTAAAAGATTCGATAATTCTACAGAAAAGTGTCGATCGTAGAGGCAGCTCTCAACTTCCTTACCCTCGGCTCTATTACTACTTTCAGTTTGGCGATTTATGACTTTTCAGTTTAGTGTATTTATAAGTATTGTTATTTGTATTCAACTTAACTGTACTTTGTTACATGTGCATCTTGTTTTCTTGTGGATTAAATCATCGTTATCCATTTCCGACTTTTTTCACCGCACGATTAACGTAACAATATTGGGTCATTCAAAACGTACTGTCGGTGAAAAGAAGAGGCTTATGGAGATTCGCCTTGTATTCGACGATTTCTGCTCGTTTATACATCTCTACCGGTGTGATACTTTAAGGTGATTGAAATTAGTATAAGTGGAAAAGAAAATAAGGTGCTACATTACTAAATTATATGAGAAAGTCGAAGGAAGTATACTTTCAGTAGCTGAGTTATCATAACAGTTATGGTAACTACCATATAGGCGAATAACAACCTTCCCCTTTTATAAATTCAGGAATGGCTGAAATTTAAAGATTTATTAAAATCTGGTGGGCAGAATTTTGTAATAATCAAAATATTAAGTAATAAAACATCAAGTATCAATAAACAAAATATCAAGTAATAAGATATCAAGTATCAATAAAAAAATATTAAGTATCATTTAGTAAGTAACACACTTACTTATAAAATAATACCAATCCATTTACATTGCAATAATTCTATTTTTCTTTCATTAACGAATAAATAATTGGCGATGATATATTACTTTTAATTTTTCAAAGGGAAAATAAATTCATCGTTAAAAAGATTCTTTTTTCACATGTAAATGTGCGAATAAGGAATAAAAAACTGGGAAAGAAATTCATTTGCATTTATTGATGTGAAGTCTTCTTTGTGTATAAAGAAATAAAGATTAGACCCATTACCAATTAGATCGGAGATTCTAAATCAAATTAGGCTCTCTCTTGAAGGTTTGTCAATAGAAATGATTTGAATTCACTGCGCTTTGCCAAATGGCGATGTGAAACATCATTTTAATTGCCTAAGACATATATATATATTTTATTTTGATTTGTAGAAGCTTTTAAAAGAAAGGCTTGTGTACTTAAAATATTAACAAATGAAAGAAAATATGGATTTTCCAACATTTTTTTTTATTTTCTCGTACACGAAACAATGAAATAAAGAAAGTCAACCTTAAGTTATTTAACAAAAACTTAAGATTGATATTAAAGATTTGAACTGAAGTCTTAAAAACCATTATATTAAAAGAAAACTGACATTAATTTTCTGTCTGTTTCTATGTATGTATGTAAATAGGATTACCGAAAGATGTAAAGACAAAATCGAATAAAATCTCGTATGTAGCTCCAACCATTGCACTTGAATTATACGGTAATCTAGTAATTGATCCTAAAGCATAATATAATCTAAAATTAAACCATTCAAAGTTGCTATAATTCGATAAATAAATTATACATAGATTGTTAACACATTCGATGGATTTATAATTGTTCAATTAAAATTTATTGCACATATTCGAAATGGAAAATGTCATTTAATGAAATAATAGAATCGGCTGAAAAAATGACCCTCCCGACATATCTCACATACTACGTATTAAATGGTAAGAAATGTACCAATATATAATTTATTTCCCAATCGCTAGCAATAGTTACAAAAGAGCCTCGAGTGTGAATCTATGGTTAATATACAAATACCAGATATTTTAGATGCCTTTTTTTTTCAGACAGATTAAAACCTTCTAAAATTTGTCAGAGAACTGCATTCTAAAGAATGATAAATGATATTTAAGCAAAGTAATGAAAAAAGGTCCTGATAAGGCTATTATATAAATGAAGTGCTTTCCTCAAAAATATAAATGTTATTCTGAAGAAATAACGAGAGTGCCATTAAAAAAATTATCCAAAATACGTAAAGAAAAATGAAAGGTGTATAAAACAAAATCTGTGACTTTCTTATTAAAGGGAAAAATTTCATATAAAATATAAGACATTAAAATTAACCCACATGATAGGCTTGAGTGACATTTTGAATTACATTTTATTACCTTTTTCATGCAAAGGCGTGTCATATTTTGTCACTTTATTTTACACATACATTTGATGAATCCTGGGCCGCTTCCACTGGACTGATCAATTACAACTGACCGGAGAGGAAAAAGTGAATTGTGATCTCGCATATACTTGTTTTAAAATTCCTTCAGAAGTTCCAGGGCTGTAGAAACCATCCTTTGTCAAACTCATTCTAATTGCCAATATATGGCGCGAATCCCTTCTCCCCTTGCCGGCGTCAGGAATAGGAACTCGCACAGTAGTTCCCAAAAGAAGCAGTGGGAATTTATTCATTTTGAATTCATTTTCATATTTTGGCTTGTATGTCCAGATTTATTTCAGAATTTATTTAACTTTCAATAGTATTTTCAGTGAACGAAAGTCACTCAAAGAGTGAACGAAATATTCATTTCTTCATCTTTACTAGCATGGCGCATAACTAGCGTAATATTTGAAACGAAAAGGATATGTATTTCATATTTCATAGGTTTCTTATTTGGTATTTTGTTGAATGACCGGGGAATGTGTGAAATATGAATCGTTTCATACATTGCCAGTTATAAACATTCTATATAATGCCAATAATTACCATTGTATATGTATTAGATACAATGCATAGTCATTCTATAAGAATACCGGATTTCATATTTTTCCGGTATTGTAATGAACAGAAGGTTGAAAAAGTTTTAAATAATACAAGTTCTAGATTTATTTGATGCTTAAAAGTACTTTTTAAGGAAACCACTAAGATCAAGTTATATAAAATATTTAGCTGAAGTTTTCAGTACCCTTAACGCTGGAAACTAACTGGTCTAGAAACGCTGCTGATATAAAATGTATGAGCATTACTGATACTTGTATTTGTTAAAATAAATAGTTGCATAGAAATTTTTTTATTATTACAGAATATTGAAAAGTTGAATATTTTATAAAAATACGTTTTCTCAATCGTTAATATAATATAGTATAGATAAATAATAGTACGATAATGTAAGATTAGTGTGATAAAATTAATATTGTACTTACGGTAAAAAAATACAAAACCTTTAATGCAAGAATTCACTGGCTGAATTTTTCATAAATGCAAGTGGCAATGGTTTAACTTAAGTTTTCCCCACATACTATTTTGCATAATATGTGATCCCGCCTTCCCAGATTCAAAAAACTATGAACATTGGGTAAGCACACAAATGCCACAAAGATATTTAAACTTAGAATCCTACAAATTGGCGTTTCGCACTTCATTGTAGAAATAAGAAAACCAATTATGCTATTTAAGCGCTTTTTGTAAATTGATTATCACTAAAATTTGAGACAGACTTACAATTTTAATAACAAGTTAACATTTCAAAGTTTATATATTTAAGTCATTATTTTAGTATAGTGCTTGCATCCGAATATACAGATCAACACTTAGTCAATATTTATACAGATTCAGTTTAAAATTTAGATTTGGATCTACATTTTAGATGCTAATAGCTGAGTATCAAATTTCATTCATCCAACCTTTTACGTTTTACAGTTATTGTATTCTCTTGCACTCGGACGTACAGACAGAAAAATTTCGTGTAGAAGGATTTCATTTAAAATTCGATGAAATTACGAATTTGATTCCAAATTTCATCTCTCTCTTTGAGTTAGAGTACTTTTAGACAGACAGACATAATTCAAACAACCGTTTTTGAATTCAAGAGGGTTAGGAGATTCGCCAATGTCACCAGTTTTAATTTTTTAACGATTAAAATGCTTTCTTTTTGTATATTTCGTTAAAAGGAAAGTAAATATATACACATTATGTAAAAAGGAAAAAATACTTTCATGTAATTTTGTTTAAGAAAAATCAACAGTAAAATTAATAAGCGTAACAATAAAATTAATACAAAGGAAAATTATAAGCATCTTCCGGCAATACGAACATTTTATGAATATATATTGGAATTGTAAAGGCTGTAATCATTCTTCTTTTAAAATTCTATCACATCGTATAAATTCTTTCTTATGTAATATGTAGAACTCGTATTTTGCAATCTCTACAAAGATTGTTTTGTTTGCTTAAGAAATTCGCTTTTGGTGAATATTCATTTACTATCTGTTTTACCATTACAAGTTTACACAAAAAGGAACAATTCGATTATTACGTGAAATACGTAGCTATTTCACACAACGAAAACTGAATGTAAAACATTTAATAAAAGTGTAATAGTAAATAAAATGTAGATAATTTTCATATATTAAATTGTAATTCTACAGTTCAATTAATTTTAGATAGCTGGAGTTTGAAATAATCATCAAAAATAATTTTTCATATAATAAAAACAGTTCTTTATCTGAAAACGTTTATTTAGTGAAAATTTATTTGTTTCTTTCATTCTGAGTTTTTGAAAAACATTTGAAGAATTTGTAGTTTAAGGCAACATGAAATTTTCTAATTGGTTTTAATTCCAAATAGAGAAAAAGGTTTTTTTTTTTACTGATATTGTACCTACGGATAATACGTTAAAAACGGATATTATGGATAATATGCAAAAACGGATACAGTAGCTATGGATAAGGCTTTAAAAGTAATATTATGTTTATGGATATATGGTTATTGGATAATATGCAAAATCGGATACAGCAGCTATGGATAATGCTTTAAAATAATACAGTGTTTATAGATAATGCGTTAAAAGTAGCAATGGATAATGCGTTAAAACGGTATCTATATCTATGAATAATGCTTTAAGAAATATATTGCATTTATGGCTTAAATTTTAAAATATATTGTAGCTATAGATAATACATTAAAAAAGATATTGTGGCTATGAATAATACCCTAAAAAGGATACATTAGTTATCGATAAAGTATCATTTGTAGGTACAATTCCTATGGATAAAACACTATTTGTGAGTGCGGTAATTATGGATGAAAAAGTACTTTTACATTCTATTTGTTCAATGTTTTATGGGAGCAATTTATTGCCAAAATAAATATTAATCTTTGATTCAGAATGTTTGTAACATGAGAGAAGAGATAAATATAGGATAGAAATCATTAAACGGTTGTCTGATGATAAATTAGATTTGGAAAAAGAAGTAAAATCTAATGAAATATTATATTTTACAGATTTAATTTTTTTAAAGTCTCTCACTATACGCATAGTCCAGAATGCTAAATGTTTTCCTGTTATACTGGGACTTGGTATCAACAGCTGTGGGAATAAGTATTCTTTTCTTTTAACTTTCTTGTTTATTAAAATATTTAACAGCAATTTATTTAGAAATTTTTCACAAAAAATATTTTTTCAATGAGATTTTTAAATTTTAAAATAGTTATTTTAAATTACTCATAACTATAAAGTCTTGCTTAACATTTCTTATTAATGGATTAAAAAAATCTTTTAAGTTTTAGACCTCGTTCAATTGCAGTTTTGAAATATGGTTAAAAAGTAATGTTGCAATTTCATCTTTTATGACTTGTATAAATTATTGCCTCCAGCAAAATAAATCGAATTATGGAAAATTAGTACCCAAAACTACATAATACAAATCTGTAGAATTGCATACCCTCATCAAAATAAGGAACGTTCCGCAAAATAATTCTTTAATCTCTGATAGAAAAATAAATGAAATGAAGAATAAAAATCCTACAAAAATAAAAATAGTCTAAAAAATTCCAAAGCAGAGATATTCTATTTAACCATGTCTGCAAATGAACACTGGAAATAAAGTTTAATCAATAGATTCAAAAAATAAAGTAAATTCGAATGATTATTTAATTTACTTTGTACTTGGTTTAAGGAACATAGACATAATTATGATAACTTTCTCCTGAAAAAAAATAATGAATTTCAGATTTTAGCGTTAATTTTTTCATCTGGTTAAAAGAATTTAATACAAACATGAATCCAAAATTTAACCGAAGATTTCATTTTTTAAGCATAATACATATCCATCAAATAGTTTTCTTGTCTAGTACTTTTACCGTTAGATTAACTAATGATAGCTTAATTTTCTTAGAAAATAGAACAACATAGAAGCAGTTTTACTATTCTCAAGTAAACTTATTCAACTATTCGAAATTATCTTTTATACACTAATGTCTATAAACATCCTATGAAATAAAATATTTACTGCACAGAACAGCCACGTTCACAATAACAAGATTTATAAAATTCAAGGAAAAGTTAGAGCGGAAAGTGTTTATTTTGAATACACGACAGCGGCAATTTGAATCCAGTAAAGAGATCAAACAAAAATTTGCAAGCAAAGAAGAAAATTAATGTTCAAAAGTTTTCTTTCTTTTAACCTTGGCAATGACCTTTCTTTCTCTTCAGAAGTTTGGATGATTGGCTAACGTTTTATCTGATTTGAATAATGCCATTACGAGTTGTTCGAAAAGGAGTTCAACGTACCATCAAATCACAAAAATGCAAATGCTTTCCATTACGGCTTCCATTTAGGGTAGTAAAAAAGAATTCACATTACTTTTAAGTAATAAGAAACACATTAAATTTTATAAATCCATCATGTACTTATATGTTATAAATGATTAGTACCCAGTACCGAGTGTATATCTAGAAAAGAAAAAGAAAATAAAGAATGATAAAAATGTGAAAGTTTTTGAAATGCCGTTTTAGTTAAAACTAATACTGATATTAAATTTATTATACTTTCCTGTATTTTATTGCGTCGTAAATTTGAATCCAGTTAACAAAATTTACAGTGGAATACTTTATTTTACTATTCTTAAAACTTTTCATTTTTAATCATAAATTGTTTCATCAAATAAATTTTTTTAAAACATTACAGATCTAAAATTCTAATATATTTTCTGAAATAAGATGCATGACTTAAAATGAGGAAGAATTTCAGTTAGGATTTCAAAAATATATATATATAAAATCGATTCATCGTCAGCAGGGTTTCGAACTTTTTTCTAGTTGATATTTTGAGTCAAATATTTCTTTAAAGTTATATGGAAATATATTTTAATGTTAAGGATGTTTTAACTGATTCATTTCCTAATATTTTACTTGTTTTGAAGGTGTTTTCCTGTTTATCTTTATTAATCACAACATTCACAGTGAAATTTCTTTTCTAATAGAGTTAAAATTATTCATTTATGATTAAAATTGTTAATGCTAAAATTAATTTAATGAAGTACTCAAGTAAATTTTCATTCAATTACATTATATTAATAAGAGACTATATACAACACTATATTGGAAATTACACATAGTATATATTATTATGTATATATGCATGCATATATGTAACTTATATTCATATATGGAACGTAAATCGTTTGCATTGCCAACTTTTAATTTAAAAGTTGTTTTTGAAATGAAATTTGTATTCATTTCGAATAATAGAAAATAAAAATCGTTTGAATTCTTTTTCTAAAATCATTCAAGGGCCAATGATAAAATATGTCTATGCAAAAAATTCATTTTGAATTAAATGAAAAGGATCATCAACATTATTAAATGGGAAAGACAAATCAACATAGATGAAATGAGTTTCAATGCCTCAAATAAAATGTTTGAATTGATTTAAACTTGAAATTTATTTACTTTTCAGTAAAGAATAAAATGATTTAAATCCCTAGAAACAGCTTTTTTGTTAATTAAAAAGTGTAATGTTTAAAGAGATATATTAAACTATTTAACTATCTGGAAAAAAATCGTTTGCTCTAAATAATTGAAAGCCTTAACTAATCTCAAGCACAAAAAATAAAACATTTACCTTTGTTTCATCTTGTGAGAGGATCAAGCAAACAACTATTATATATATTTTTTTTCTTTTCCAGAAACAAGTCTTTTGGTAATCATGAAATAAAAGTTTAAAAAAATGCAGAATAAGTAAAATCTGTTGAAGCAAATGACGTCAATAAATAAGAAACAGAATCAAGAACAACCAAATGTGTCTCATTTTCTTAACATCATTAAATGACTTTTATACTCTTTCATTAAACCTAGCGCCGAAGAACATTTAAAATCAAAATTATCTAGATAATCTTGTTTATCGTTATTGGTCTGAAGACATTAAGGTAAAAGACCATGATCCTTAACATTACTTCAAGAAAAAAAAGTGCAATGACTGTCACTTGCTAATAGCTTTCTGATTTATGGAAGACCTGAATAAATTAGCTTGTAAAAAAGGATCTATTTAAAAAAAATGTTTATTAAAGAATCTTAATTAGCGTCACGATAAAGAAGGCATTGGTGCCAGGAATAAAAACTGACTTGTATTAGAACTTATGTAAATTTTTCTGCTATGAATACGCATTTAACATTTCATGGAATAGTAAATTTTTTGTTACGCCTTGTTATGAAGAAAAGAAAAAGTTAAAATATAGTGTAGTTCAAATATTAGTATATAATTCTAGTAAAATAGTAATACTATGTGCATAAAAATGAATATAAAATTACTGTGAAATTTATGTTCACATTAACTACTTTTACTATTCAAGAGGATTTTATTTATGTAATTTTAAGAATACATTATAATGTTTCCCTGCGCAGTTAGTTTTCTGGTAAAGAAGAAAGTTTCACAGATGGCTCTAATGGATGCTAAATTGATTCCAATTTAATAAACTGGTCTTGGTGAGCTTTTGGCGACTTTGGCTATAAGAATGAAAGGTCCAGAATATTCGAGAATCTCGGTATTCGAGAATCTCGGTAATAGCTGCATTCACATTCGAGGTCTGAGGTTTCTTTAGGTTGTTCCTTGCCTTGAGTGGAAGCTATAAAAATGGAGTCAGTAGAAATGATCGAGTTGAGCTCAAGCGAGTAATTTAGGGAATTCTCTTTTTGGAGTATTGATCTCCAGTGTATTGTCCCTTGCTTTTTGTGTTGTTGCCATAGTTTAATAACGATTTGTTTTGTGTACGCTTTTTTTAGAGTTGTACACTTCGTCTATGTTTTGTCACCAATGTTTTGTGTTTTCTTATAGAACAAATTGTCGTTATACGATATTGTGTTTGTTGAGGTTTTCACCGAACACCCACTAGATTTAATTTTTTTCCGTAACAATATCAGTGAATGTCTATTTCGATGATGTATTTAATCGTTTTCATGATATATTCTTACTTCTTCGAATATGAAAGATGAAAAGATAAATTATTATGGTCATAAAAAAATGAGCATGAGCACTAATGACCGAAAATTAGATAAAACAGAAAGGAGAAGAAAAGTAACAGAAAGTTTACTACAATTAAGGTTATTAAAATTTAATTTGCCTAAAATATTATTTTTCCTTTATGATTTTGTTATTTCACTCTTTGCGAAATCAGTCAAGAAAATCATAGAACCCATTAGAAAAACAACTAATAAAAAAAAGAAAGTATTTTGATCTCCCAAGTTTAAATCAGAGATAAATACCCTACCTTAATGTCCTCGAAAAATCTGAAATAGGAGATGAATTTGGAATGTCAGTTGCAGGAATTTAAGGTTTTATTTTTAAATATATGAGAAAAGTGATTTTTTAAAAATATTTTTCTTTTAGAATCCACTAAGCTACATCAGAAGTTCCAATTGCATTTGTTTAAAACGACAATCGTTTATTCTAAATGTTTGTTCTAATTTTCGAAGCTTCCTTGATTTTTTTAATTGAAATTATTTGAAATGATATTATGAGGAAATAAGTGTGAAGGAATCATTCAAAAGAACACGAAATATTAAATTTGATATTTTCTATAGTAAATTTTAAAATCATAACATCTAAAACCATTGAATCATCATTACGACTATATGGGTGCCGAATCTCAAGGTTTTTTTCAAGCATCCATCGACTCCATCATTTTTTTATGCCAATTGTATAGCCTCGAAAGAGAGCAAACTTAATTTGAAATCTAGCCCATATCCGGAAGTGAAAAACTAGTATCAAGGTCTTATCTGTATGGTCAGAAAGCTCATTAAATTTTATTTTCAGAGAATGAAACAGTTTAGAATTAATTTAACTGCTTCATTCTCTAAACTGTTTCAACTGTTTCATTGGACTGGGAGGGCATAGTGCATTTAGAAGGAAAATAAAATAGAAATCACTATCTTCGTCTGAATATGGGTTATATATATATTTAAAGAAATCGGGAAAATGGGCTCTCAGTTCTAACAACTTATTCCTATTTCGACAACTTTAGTTTCATGTCATGACATTTATATACGTCATACATGAAAGTTTATACCCTGCCAGCCCTCCTTTACTAAAAAAATCTGTGAATCATTATTTGACTGTATTCTTATGGAAAAACACACTGCAAAGTTCACACAATTCTAATCGCAAAATTGATTTCGTTAGTTTTATTTTATCAGAACGTTTATTACTTCTAGATACATCTTCAATGATCGCTTGCCACTCACACTGCCCTATCTTTTAGGTAGATACAGCAAAATAAAAATTTGACAGAGCCTAGCTGCAAAAACTGGACCAATTTCGTCTCTTTGCCTACAACTGTACCAATTTCTTGTAATTGCTTATCTAGCCAAAAATAAATATCTATGTACATTATGTAAGAAAAAATTATAATGGTGCTATTTTTGATTGTGATAAAATGAATTTTATCAAAGTTGGTTGACTCTACTAAATGAATACGAATAATATGGTGAATGAGCAGCTGGTCACTTTTAGCGATAATATTTATATAAATAGTTTCCTGCGACTCATAAATGGGAAATTAATCAGGCAAAACTGAGCAGCCCTTTTCATAAAATTTATTGTCATAAATTACTTCAATATTTTCTTTAAAAACTTATATCTAATGAAACATTCTTATTTTTTTAGCATTAATACACCATCTCTCGGCAAATTGCATGCAATGTGGTTCCATTGTTAATGAGGATGTTTGGCACGAGTCGAGTCCCTCGAGCGCAAATAAGAACTCTTCCGCAAAAGTTACTCTCCTATAAATTCCGGTAATAAAAGTATCATATCAAAGGAAAAGCTGAAGGGAGATATATTCGTCATCTTTGGTCCTCCGGGGAACACTTTATTCACATAAGATTCCGAAATACTCGAATGATCTACGTTTCCCCTCGGGATTTACCGCCTGATAAATATGTCGAATGTGCTCCCAGGTTGCCCTGGCGATTCTTTTTCCGTGATCTTCTTTTGTGTTGTGAGCTTTTCATCTCTTCTCTTCTCTTCTATTCATAAACCCCAAATAATGGAAGACGACAGAGTCATCGAACTTAATTATTGGAAAAGAAGCTTTTATGGTTGTTTAGACTGAAAGAAAATGTTGTGGGAAAGTCAAGAAGATAAATATTGTAAAAATTCTATCGTATAGATACTTTTATAAATTTCAGATTGTATTGGGAGTGAGATTTCTATTTGAAAAATTTAAAAAGTTGTAATTGTAAATGAATTAAACATTTTTTGAAATTTTAAGATGGACTTAAAGAATTTCTTCTAATAAATGTAAAAATGCCTGTAAAATTTTACATTTTTTATATAGAAACAATTTGAAATTGTCAAAAAAAATCTTGATGATACTTTGAATATTGCCAAAAAGATTTAGTACACAGAAATAAATTTCTGTTCACTGGTTTGAAGGACCATCACTTATCTCATTAAGATAAACAAAATTGTCAAATTGTTACTGAAATTTTCAGAGAGTGGATATTGAAAAAACTCAAAAATGGATAAAGGCACTTTATTCCAGAATAAAATGCAGAGCGCAAGTAGCAATACATAGCCAAAACGAATATACAAGCAGTAATAATAGAAAATCAACATCATACTAGCATTAGCAAATATCTCACCTAAACAACTAGAGAGTCCTTTCTACGATCATTTGTCCAAAGAGAGAATCGCTCAACTGACTCTGTTTAGCTTTTCTGCGTTTTTATGTTATACGTGACAGGATACCGAATACACGAGAAGGCTCTATACATTTAGAATATTTATAGAGATACCTCCATAATTCTAGTATATTCTAGGACATTCTTTTTTACTGCCAATGTAGATGAAATTCTTCGCCAAGTTTATTATTAAGGCCGATGGTTATTGATCCAGTATAAATTCAGTATCCATAAAGATATGATATGGATGCTTTGCTTAGTATGGCCCTAATTGGGCAGAGAAGCAATATTGTATCTAACTTTATAAAGAATCTAACTGTTATAAAATTGGAATCTCCTTCCTTTCTCAGAATAAAATTTCTTACTTCGTATACTGACATTGCAAGTCATTTTTATTTTCTCGTATACTAAGTATATAAAAAAAACGTGTCGTAATCATCAAAAACTTAAAACTCAAGATTTTGATGCATCTACAAGTTTCAAATCTTTTTGAATCCGAAAAAAGTATATTTGGAAATATCTCTTTGTCTGTGAGCATAACATAAAAATGCTTTGAGAGAAGCTGATACAATTTGGAATATGAACGAAACAATTTGTAGATTTCTGTGAAATTTTGAACGAAAGCCATTCAGAGGAAATCTTTCTGTTTGGTTCGAGTACAAGTGAACATGATAATTATTAAACATAAAGAGCTAGGGAAATAAAATTTGGTACACATGTTTAGCATCTAAAATGTAAATTCACATGAAATTTCGAACAAGCTCCTTTAGTTGACCTTCTGTTGATCAATACATTCAGCTATATCTAAATGCTGTAATTCAAAAGAGCTGTAATGTAGATAAATAAAATATGAATTTTGATCTTGTAATTACAATTTCAGTTCTATCACAAATTTTATTTTCTTTCGATCGAAAAAAGTGTGCAGATTGTAAGTTTGATTTTCTAATTCTTGTGTATTAGCCTCATGTCATCGATTAATCACTAAAGATCGCACGAGATCAGTGAAAATACTAAATTCAAGCCAAAGATCTGTACTTTATAATTATTTTTCGCCACTGCCATGCAAGACATTCGATACCTTACTCAAGGTCCACAGTTGTATGCTTGGGAGGAGGGACAACACCTTTATTATGGAATATTTTAGACTGTTTAGCCCTGAGATGGCATATTTTCCAACTGGAGGTGAAAAATCGAAATGCTTAATAAGAGACTCGAATTTCAATAATCTTTCTTCAGTTTCCTACTTTCTCTGTTCTTTGTTTTCGAATAGAGTTCACCGGGAACTTTCCTTATATTACGCAGTTACAGCTTGTTCAAGAAGATACTTGTATATCTCATTTAAAAGGAATAAATACCCCTTAAATGGTCTTGGAACTACTTTAGAATTGTGATCTTAGCTACTATGTTCTTTTATGTTATTGAATTCGGATCAAAACCAATTAATTACTTTGTTCTTTCATGTTGTTGACTTCATACTTACAGTTGATGCTTTTATTAAAGGAGTTATTTGTTAGAAATGTTTGCCTTGCAATCCATGATAAAAGAATGGACGTATAGGATTGGATTAATTTCTGTGTTCTTGTAAACCAGTAGACATAGAAACTATTCCACAAACATTCTTCGGCCCTTTATTTCGGTTAAATTAATTTGAATTTTAGCGTTCTATACGTAAGGAGGCATGCACAATCTTGATTGAATTATATATATATATAAAAAAACTTCTGGTTGTTTTATTAGTTTAGTTATATTAACGTTCCTTTTTTAAAGCAACACTAGAACTATTTGGGGACATACCTCAATTTTTAACGGCGATTAGATGGCGAGGACGACATCTGAACTGGTACTCCCTTCTCTAAACCTCAACACAACACCAGCGGGAGGAGGATTGGCTCAGAAGGATTTAACGTTCATCAGACCCTCTTTCACGACGGTTCTGCTGTGGAATCGCGTCTGAAATCCTTGGATTCCGAGACCGAGACCTTACTTCCAGGCCACCGCGTCCCAAATAAATCACTATAAACTGAATTATATTGTAATTGAACATCGATTTGGCAGCTACATGATGCTGTTCGGAGAAATCATGTAGTTAAAATTGCGACAGTTCCTATCATTTTTTTCAAAATAAAGCTTTTAACCAAACATTTTTAAGTATATTTTGTATTTAAAAACAGACACGCTGGTATCATGATAGTATGCATCTTACTGGCTATTGTTTATACAAAAATAGTTCATAGAAACATGATTAATTAAAAAACTCGAAGCTCCAATATGATCTTCTACTGTGAAAAACGATCATCATGAAACGGAACGGCAGATATTTTTACTGCCTTTTGTAAGAAAGGATAATTTCTCTAGATAAATTTTTTCCAAATTTATTGTATTTCTATTCATTGCAAAGCAAATAATCTTTTATGGTTTTAGTTTAATTGATCCTAACGAAAGAAGGGTCAATTAAACTAAAACCAGACTTAATTTTCCTTTTTTTTTAAATTTAGAGGTTATTAAATGAGTGGAAATGTAGTTTTCACCTCATTTTGCTATTTAATTAGAAAGAAGAAAGGGAAACATTAAGATATTCTTATTACTTGATAATGCAGCTAATTTTGTAATGAAATATTTTTTTTAATTGTTAAGAGGATTTGGAGTAGAAAAAAAAATGACTAATCCAATATTTGCAGTTGGGATTCAGATAGAAATGGATAAGAGGTATCCATTTCTATCTGATAACAAATATAAACTAAAATAAATCAGACAATGTTATTTTTTTTTGTTTTTTAAGTTTTAGGAAAACGTTCTGAAATAATCATTGAAATAATGGCAAATGCATTCAGTTTCTCTAAAACTAAACTAGAATAATTGTATCTAATATCTTCTAATTTTTCTTAATACTAAATTAATTTTATTTGTGAGTTTAGTTTAGTTATATTAACGTTCCATTTTAAAACAACTCTAGGGCTATTTTGGGATGGACGTCGTAATTTTGAACCTCGGCCAGATGACGAGGACGACACCTGAGCCAGTACACCCTCTCTACACCACACCAGCGGTTATTCGACGGTTCTTAGGTGGAATGGGGTCTCGCACCTGAAAACCTCCGGTTCGGAAGCCAAGGCCTTACCATCAGGCCACCGCGGCCTTTATTTGTGTGACTGCTATAAATGAATATTGTCTTAAAGACAAAAAGAAACAATTTATACAGTTTTCTTAATTCCACCAGATATCAAAAGAAATTCATTAGCTTGTCTGTTCTGGGATAATAAAAGGGATAATTTAAAAAAAATTATGCAATAATGAAAACCTTTTAAGAAGGAAAGGACTTGTGAAAATAAAATCTCCTCTCACCTAAAAACTATGGTGTGCTCTTATTCCTTATTAATATTTGAACACACAAGTATACAAATAAGAAACGTCTCTAAATATCATAAGTAGTTTCATATAATTTAATCGTTGCATATTTTATTCAATTACAAATACTTAATCAATAAAATTTTTCAATATCAAAATAGTATATATTTGCTGAACATTTTCGATAATTAATACAAACTGTCTGCACAGAATCGATTTCTTCTGCTTGTCCAGTACATAATGAAACTTATAGCATGTCTTGTTATTTTAATTATATTTAACAACTACGTGTGATTAAATTTTAAACGAAAAAGAAATCCATTTTGAGCTTGACCTGGTTATTTTGAGCTGCTACCAGAAGACAAGAATCTTCAATAACAGCCAACTCCAAAACTGGTATTACATGTGTAAGGATTAGAAAGACATTTGATCCCTGCATATTTAAATTGGTAATATTTGCTTTCATGGAAGTGTATATTAGGTCTTCAGTCAACCTAACCTCTGGTCATAAAGTCAAAACTTAGTCTATGCATATCTTAAAACCAGAAAATTCATATTATTTTAGATATAATGTTATGGCACACATTAGACTACGTAAATCGATGCGACGAATAATTATGTAAGTTTCGTAATTCTTTTGCTTCGTGAATTTATTGTGTTTCTTATAGGGATTAATTGCATTGCGCAGTAAAATGATGCCTTTTTCATAGCAATTTTTCTTACAATGTTTCTTCGGCTATTTTTTACTGTGCATTTCAACGTTTTCGCTCTCTCCGTTCTAATTAAAATCCTGGTTAACAAAGAGGCATAAGAATTGTTCTTATGCTCCATCTTAATGTTTATAAATTCCTTCAGAACAATATCAGGTATACAATTTTTCTTCCGCCATTTTTCGATAGTTGTTTGCAGCGGTAATGCTAGTCGAAATCCACTTTTGAACATTATAAGAGCACCTCATTAATGAAATTTTATTTGTATCAAAAATTCATTCACGATGGTACAAGTCAATATTCAAGTCAAATTCTTGTCATTAGAGGGAATATTTTATTTTTCTGCTTCCATTTGAATTAAATTGTAGCTGAAGTGCATAGAACTCTCTCAAATACTTACGGTGGCTCTAGCCTCAGCGAAAGAGCACGTAGTAAATGGTTTCAGAATTTCAGACGGAATGTTCACAGGGTCAAAGTTATATTCTGCATTTGAATTGGTACGATATATAATGAGTTGTTGACACCGAATAAAACCATCACAATTGGAACATTCAAGAAAGTGAGAAGAAAGAGCGATTTTACTAAGAGAGAGATTTCAAAGTTATCATTCAGTATGATAATATTCTGCCATATATCTCAAGACTTGTCAAGGCATATTTGGAAACCCAAAAATGGAAGATTCTCCGTTCTCGGCATGCGTTGTTCCTTCCTACTACAGTTTATTTCGCTCGATGGCTCAAGGCCTGACTAATTATTCCGTTTTTATGATAAAGTCAAAAAAAAAAAAAACCTGGATCCGCTTCAAGACCGCTTCAAGAGATGAATAAACTTTTCGAAATGGTATCTGACAACTGCCGAAAATGATTCTGGAAAAGTATTACCAGGTGACATACTTTATTTTGAATCATGAATAGGTATAATCAC
Organism: Argiope aurantia; assembly: GCA_026543865.1. NCBI lineage: Eukaryota > Metazoa > Arthropoda > Arachnida > Araneae > Araneidae > Argiope > Argiope aurantia. The sequence continues at coordinate 40,787 of JAPMOR010065862.1, forward strand.
TTTTTAAGAATAAATCCTCAAAATTTGGGAAAAAGAAACGATGATCAACCAAGTTGTGCATTTATTTACTAAATCTTCCTCCTTTATGACGAGGAAGCTTATAGAGAACAGTTGTTGGAACATGTATCATTTTATCCAACTAAGTTTCAGAGTTAAGAAGTGTATTTCTAACTATTAATCTTGTATCTCCAAATACTAATTCATCATATAACTAAACTTTACATTCTTCATAATGAAATGGAATCCATACATTGTTACAAAAGAAAAATGTTCAAAAAATAAATATCTTTACAACTATTAATGGCATTTCCCCAACTAAATCTTATCATCTGCAGAAGCAATTATGAGAAATCACTTCTAATGAGATAGCCTTGACCACTCAAAATATTAAAACAATAAATGAGATTAATTAAATTTATTCAGCAAATATAGCTGCAGGTGCCATACTTTCTGTCAGTTAATTCCGAAACGCTTCAACTGCTCTTTAATACAATATGGCCTTCTCTATTTTCGTACAAACTTTAACTCTCAGGGATTTTCCGAGAACACAACACTTAAACTCAGACTACAAAACTTTAATTAATTAATATCGAGTTTCTCGGGTATTTATTTTAAACAGAAACCTCTCAGACAAATCCTCCGCTTGAAAGCTGGGTATTTGTCTCAATCAATTCAGACCCCGTGTAGAATTAGGGACTTGTTAACAAATGATATCCGGTGAATTGCAAACCCTCGTCGGTGGCGATCGCTCTTTATAATTTGTTGCGTGTCATTTTCGTTTGAGACAATAAGGGATATAGTGGTACAAGTCTGATATTTCTGATTTCTATGAATGGTCGTGAAAAAATTCCACATTCAACTCACATGTGCAAAAATTGTCAATTACTAGACAGCCAACATGGATCAATAAAAGAGAAGGAAGTAATGTGAAGAGAAAATATAATAATCAAATTAATCATTTACCTTATTATGTTAATAATATAAATAAACGTGTGTGTCTCTCTCTCTTTTTGTGGGTGTGTGCATGCTTTGGTACTCTACAGGTCAGATCGTTTAACTTACAGTTATCAAATTGGTTATATATATATACCTTGAATGATAGTAATATATATATACCTTGAAGGGTTGAATTTTTGCATTTTTATGCGATGGTTCTAAACTAATAATATGAAACGTTTTCATGCCAATCTCTTAAAATTTTTGAAAATAAATAAAATGCTCATCTATCGGAAGCCATCAAGGACAACTTCACACTAGAAACATGCAATTCTTGGTTTGTAAGGTTGAACTGAATTTCCGTGATTGCCACATTTGGCAAGTTATCACCTGGGAACAGATGTAGTTTGGCAGCCGTACCAGAATGGGTTCTATTAGATATTGTGACTAACAAATGTTTAACAAAACCTCACATCAGATTGTTATAGTAGTATTAATTAATTCATTCTATCTGCTGATTTTAAAAAAACGTTTGCTACTTAAGAATTGCTATCTGCCGATATCTAACTATCTCCCTCTAATATTTCATTTACAGACACAAACACGAAGCAACTGTTGTGATCTCTCTGAAACTTTTTCGCATGCTCGTTTCTTAAAGCGTTTTTGCTCATATATTTCAGAATACCAGAATATCTGAGTTTTTCTATCAAATATAAGAACGATTCTCTACCCTCTAAAAACTTCAATAACAGTCTGTGGTTTTAATGGGTTTATATATGGAAGACGATTCTGTTTAACTGATGAATACTAAGCAAATATATGCATGGACATCCTTTGAAAATTATGAGGTAATTTCCTGAAATTCCAAGCCTAATTGGATGAGCTTCTCTAATGAAAAAAGCGTGTACCACGGGTATTCAATCAATAACTCATCTAAAGGGGAGGAAATTTTGAAGCGATATCTAGGCATTTCGGTCACCCATTGTAGTGTCCTTGAAAGAAGGTTTGGGGCATTTCAGATTTTATTGAGTTTATAAATAAATTAATATTACAAAACTTGTACAAGTTAATAAACATCCTGAACTCACAGATATTTATTTTTGCAATCCTACACGTGATCGATGTGTGCTGAGCAGTACAGTTAAGGAAACTGCGAATGAAATCATGTATCGAATTTCATATATCTAGAGTATTACATTTATGCGTTGAAACAGGCCAACAAAGATCAACTCTTTGAGAGATTTAGTTACAAATATAATACACATCTACATTTCAGACGCCCAAATAATTTTCGAACTTTTATTAAATTCTTTACACGTTGAAGCGTTTGCATTCATTTGAACTTGCACAAGCAGTTAGACAAAATTTTTGCGAATGGATTTCATTTAAAATTCAACTGAAATTTTCAAATTTGTTGTAAAACCCAGGAACCAAATTTCATTTATCAGCATTGCATTTTTGTATGATCACATTCATAGACTCTCAGGAATAATTCCAAACTGTGTTTTTCAGACTTGGACAGTTCTGAAATGTGGCAATTCTTCAAAATCTCGAATTAGAATTTTTTTTAACAATTATATTATTTTCTTTTTGTATATTTCGTATGTGAGAAGTAAAAACAAGTAATTTATAATTATCTCAATTCAATATTTCATTAATTAAACTTAATATCATTCAGTTATCTGTAAATTCTTCTGTCATAGATATTTTATTGTACCTTGCGTTTCATGCAAAAGAAATGTAAAACACTGTAATTGTGAAGATTTCACTATCTGAAAACTATTCCAGGAACACTGGAATGGTGAATATCGGCTGTGAATTATGATAATTGAAGATGACATTGAAAACACATCATGGATATGGTTGGCATAGCGTTAAATCCATCTCTTTGGAGTTGATTACCATAGCAGTGGGCTATACTTCCTTTGTCATTTGATTATAGACAAAGGTTTACTCTGATTTCGTACCTGACCAAAACTCAGTAATCAACAGTAACTCTATAAACCATCTTTAACCTTGTAAAATAAGAATTTAATAGCCAAACAAGATCATATTGGGATGAATAGAACTTTTCAATGATCAGATGATGAAGACAATCTCTCTCCAATCTACCAATGCACACCGATTCCGGAAATCTATATCTATACTTATAATAAAGCTCAATGTGTGTGTGTGTGTGTGTGTGTGTGTGTGTGTGTGTGTGTGTGTGTGTTGGCGCTCTACAGGCCAGACCATTCAACCTACAGCTACCAAATTTGGCACGTGTATAACTTGGAGGTCGGAAATGTGCACCTGGGGGTTATTTTTTTGAATTTTTAATTAGAATTTTCCAAATAACTTCCAAAAATATTACCGCACAAAAAAGATTTTTACATGAAGTTAAAGATCAAAATTTTATCTTTTAAATGATACCAATGTTTTAACTTTAAAATTAAAATTTCTATTTTTAAAGAATTTTTAAATAAATATTTTAACTATATATTTCAACAATTTTTTTCGTACAAAATAAAAATAAAATTTAAGCTGCACGAGCACGTTTCGTATTCATGGGAAAAAAATAGGTTTTTTCTAAGTGTTGCCATCACATTGATTAAAGCTGCAATTAAAAATAAATTAAATCTTTTTGGAAATGAAATCGTCTGTAGGAAGTGAAACAAATAAGAAGTATTATTTTTTTCTAAAAAATAAATTCAAGAAAAATTATTTTATGATCTTTTACACTCTCTATATTATTAATCCAATAAATCAGTTTTATTTTAAGGCAAGTTTTGTTTAATATGAACAGGATATCCATTCAAATCAGGGCCACACAGCTAATTTGTAAACCTTTAGTAAGGCACAGATCTGCTAAAATGGTCTAAATGGAGAATGATTATATTTTATGTAACTTGATTCAATAAATGCTCTAATAAATAACGAATTTTTGATTTTACATAAAGCTTCTGCTTTGGAAATCACGATTAACAAAATGTTCTTGAAACACTAATATTTTAAATAAAAAGAGTTAATTTCCAATCAACTAAATCAATCACTTAAACTGACTGATTTAGGAAAATTTGAATATCACTATTCAATAAAAAAAGGATAATTTAAATTTTCCATCGATCGCTTCAAAGAAAATACGCCAATCAGCGCGCAGGTTTCTCAAGATTAATTGGCCTAAGATTATGAATATGTTGAGTTTTTCTAAATTTTGAAAGCAAAACTAAAAACTGAATTTTATGCTGAATCTGAGAAATTTTTGTTGAATTATTGTTTTAGATATTACATAAATTATGAAAAATATTTTGTAGTTCCCATAAGACTTAAATACCGAGCGATTCTGTTTGCAATACTCATATTCAGTAATAATAATAATAAATAAATAACAATAATGTTGATAAATAAAATAAAACGTTTGGTTTTATTAAAAAATATCTTTATATTAATTGCAATTTCATCATTTCCACTTTAAATTAAAGTTGAAGTTTTACCGGAAATGACAACAAATTAGCAAAATATATATAGTAAATTCAACGAAACGATCTAAGCAACAGTATAAGTTTGGTATGACTATCAAAATTTGAAGATTAAAAAGGTTTTCTTTGAGAATCTATTAAGAGACCAATTACTTAAAATATTTAATTGAAAATTGTAGTGAGCGGCAATACTGACGAACCAGCTGGTCGCCAAAGGCGGCTAGTATATAATATGTCTTAAAAGCCATAAGCGCAGAACGTTTAAAATATAAACTAATGATCCATATCATAAAAACTTATTGTTTCTTATGCTTTTCTCAAATTATGATTTTTATAAATTCCGATACTAATATACAAGAGATATAAAATTGCATAAATATGAAATTTAATGTTATAATATTTAAAATCCTATGTATCTAATAATCATAATTTATTTATTTCTGAGTAATAATATCACTGATATCATTGGATTCTACATACAGGGTGTCCTAGAATTCATGGGTCAAGCTTTTAGAGTAGGTTAAATACATAATAAAGTAGCATTTCTTTGTGTAGCAATGTGGTGTCGGCAATAAAAAGTTTTGGAAGACAAAGCAAAAATGCCATGGAAATGAAGGAAAAGATCTTCTTTACTTACATAATGTTTCAGTTCTCGTCACCAGCATTTACACAGCCCTTGTATCATTTAGCAAGTTACTGAAGCAGTCATTTGACGCTACCTAGCTTTTCTCTAACAGTTGTATCAGCAACTGAAAATTTTGTAATGACGTTCTCATCAGTGTCAGTTGGAGTCTCACAGCCACTATAATTTTTCGCCTTGTTTGTACTTATACGTACTTGTTTTCCTTTCCTACTCCATATTGCTATATATACCAGCTGGTATGGTCCCCCCAAAAGTTTCTCACACACTCTTTAATAAAGGTGTTATTCTAGAGAAAACCTTATAAGACATTGGCTTACAATAGTTACTAAATATTAACCTTTGGCATGAATATAGCATTTTTACCGGATCTGTCTGTAATAATTGGTGAGAGTTTTGTGATTAATCAATCGCAAGCAATTAATTAGATTCCAAAAATCGAATTTGTGTTTTAGATGTATTTTTTTCAAACCGATCGAAACAAAAAATTTAACAAAAAAAAAAATGACATTTGTTAAAAAATCCCATTCCGAATTTGATATATTTTAAGTCATTGTGTTTCTAAGTTATCGCGCTTACATGCTTATATATTTCTAAAAGTACAAATAGACAGATAGTCAACCCTCAATTGGATTTGGCTCAAAATTTGGCAGGTGTCTGCACTATAGATGTTAAATCTGCGCATCGAATTTTATTCATCTAGTACTCTTTGTTTGGTAGTTGTGTTAAATTAATTTTAAACAGCCGGACAGACAGATTTCCACTGAGTTGATTTTGATGAAATTTAGTATAAAAACCGTATACTATATTTTCATCCGTTTAGATCAAAGCATTTTTGAGTTTTCTTTGTCACAAGGAGAATGACATTTCTCAAAAATTTGTTTCTCGAACTTAAGGAGATCTAAAAAGTGGAGATTTGTCAATATATCAAGAAAGAATTTTTTGTCGATTAGTATAATTTCTTTATAGCACGTATGCGAGAAAGTACAAATGTTTCTTCAAGTGTATTTTACCTACACTTAATGCTTTGTCTTGAATTCAGGGATACCCTATGTAATAAAAAACGCCTGGAATTTTTCAGTTTATCAAAAAATATAGCATCCAATATTTTTTTTGAAATTTTTGTTCTAAGTATATTAAAAACATCATAAATTCACTATTATAGTGGTGTGTTGAGGTTTTCTAAGAAACTGCCCGGTTTTAAATTTTTAATCTTCACAAACACAGCTACACTACAAAATTCACAAACACTTATTACTATAGACACACATAGAAAATTAGGTTAAAGAACAGTATGAAGTAGGGATTCCACGATATCCAACCGAAAGCATTCAGCGTAAACGCAATGGTTGTGCTTGGGGAAAAAGTCGACCTCAGGGTGCAGGTATGTCGTTCAACTGGTTGTCTTCTGCAAAACGCCACAAGGGAGCGCTCTCAGCTCAAGGGGAAAAAGAGGTGTTACACTATAACTTTTAAACCATTACTCATATATTATGCTAATTTTTAAAGGATTTTATTCAAAATTTGAGTTGTCTGTCGTTTCCAGTAATTGTCAGTAGTCATCAGTTGGTGAATACGGCCTCACAATACACTTTCTATTTGCTAAAATATGAAATTCTTTAACAAGCCAAAATTTGTATGCTATTTTAAGATGTAAACATCATATTTCTTCAGTAAATACTATAATTTATGCCAGTTTAATTTTTATTTAAAAAATGTCACCTTTATTTACAACTTAACCTTTGTAAAATTCCATTGCCAAGATCTACACTGTTATCGCACTAATTAAAGTTTTTTAATTCAGTTTATGCCTAATAAGTTCGTGTTTAATTCAATTTTATATTAAATTCAATAATTTTATTAACAAAAATTAAACAATAAACATTTTAAATTACCAAAATAAATTAAATTAATCATATGAAATTATTTATTATTATTTAAATTAAAATAATCATAAATATATTATGGTCATTGCCAGCTTTATTTGTTAACAAATCTAATAAATGTTGATTTCTGCAGCCATTATTTTATAGTTCTATAAAAAGTTTCTGTAACTTTCCAAAGTTTTATCTGAAACTGGCTTCAGATTTAAACATGACTTACGCCATTGTGGCCCCAAACCGTTTTGATGGCGACTTGTCGTAGCTCTACTAAAGACTCTGTATTATTCCTTTCCACAGCAAGAATGAGATTTAGATTTTAATTAACAAGAGCTTAGGACTGGAGATCGAGGAGATTACGATCCTTTCGGAATCGATGGACATTGGTCAAAGGGTTTCCTGGAGCTGGAGGTGGGGGAGGGATGCGGTCATTTTCGTGTAAGGGATAAAAGACATCTAATTTTTCGGGCGGTTTTCTGTTAGAGTTAATGCATCAGAAAAAGTTAACAAGCTATTACTTGTAATAGTAGGTTCACTATAGAATCATTGCTAGTCCTTAATTATCTAGGATTGAGGCTCATTTTTGGAAGAATTCCCAATGCTTCATCGTTTTGGTTCTCTTTGACTAAGACATTTTTATAGATTTATTTTATAAACATTGTTATATATATCTTTATAAGCATTGTTATAGATATTTTTTATAAACGTTGCAATAGATATTTTTATAAACATTGCAATAGAAATTTTATATACATTGTTATTGATATTTTAATAGAGTTAAAACCAAGTAATTAGTTAAAAAAACGAATTATTTAATAAAATGCAAAATAAACAGATTCTGAATGTATCCGGCATTTTAATTTTCTCAGATCTGTTGAGAGAATGCTAAAGCAATCGTAATGGTTTCAATTACCATGATGTCGCATGATCATAAACAAATGCACATTATCCTATGCTGTGTGGAGATATATTCAAAATTTTCTATATTATATATATATACACACATCTCAGGATATTATATATATATATATATATATATATACATCTCAGGATATTATATATATATATATATATATATATATATACATCTCAGGATATGTATCACTTATGTCTGAAGTTACTGACAAGTCAAATGACACTTCATCGTCTCCTTTTTATTTACTTGCAGCCAAAAGTTACAAACATAGAACTTAGTATTCCTGAGTATTTATATATAAATACTCAGGAAAGACACACACGTTTTTTTTAACATTTCTTATCAATGTGATTTTGTTTGTTCTCTCTGTTTTCTTATCTGCGCTTAACTTTTCGTTGGCAAAACATTGTATTAGAAAATGAAAAATTACGAAAAAGTAATCAACTTCTCACTTTCAAGATGAATATGTTGTAAGGCTTGGTTAGCACTATTCCATTGAGGGAACATTCCCCCTGAGAATGCGATTGTGTCATGGCCAATAATGGTTATTAGGACAATACCCTCAGTTTATAAATGCTGTTTATCGACAAGCATTTAGTTTACCCTTAACATTGAAGCAGGAAAGATTTAACTCACTTATGGTTATCTATCACTGTCAATTTCAAATGTATCCCGTAGAGCATATATTACTTCATTGCATATTATTGTAAACTTGAAATATTTTATATTTTTAATACATTTATATTAGAAATAAACGGAACAAATAATCAAAATCGTTTGAAATGTATTTTTTTCAGTATTCTTTTACGAAATGATGTTTGAATAATATGAGCAATTTAAATTTAGATAACGTTTTTTTAAAATTAAGAATTGAGTAATCTATTTAAAAACATTTTTTATCAAGAGAATTTTTTAATTACAAATTAATGCTTCGCTTTTATATGATTTATATTATACTAAATGAAAAACCAAACGGAATTGTAGAAATAAACACACAATAAATTTATTATTCTTATGTAAGACTTTTATAAAAAATTTTTAATTTATATGAGATGGAATATACAGTTATGCAAAAAATAAATATTGGTTTAATATATAATCAGATTTTTATTCTGAAGAAATGTCATTTAAGACAAAAGCAACTCCTTCAAAATGTTTAAAATAATACTCTCAAATGGAGAAGCATAATGGAAATAAGAGCCCTTGGGTTACAAACACCCAACTAACTGAAACTCAAATTAATTAAAACAAAATTAAAATATCCAAATTCTTGCAAAATATTCACTTTTTTCTTTGACAATACTTATTATTATTTAAAACAATTAAAAAAACAAAAAGATTTGTCATTGAAATAATTCATTTCAATTAATTTTTAAATTCGTCCTTTTTTTTTTTATCAGAAGAACGTCTTAAACAAAGTATGTTAAATTCCGATAAATATTGGTTATCGCAGAAAGGGGAGGGTTCTTTTCGAAACACATTCAATAGATTTCCGCTGACATCTCGAAACATAAAGCTTCGTTCCAAATTTCGAATTTCAAATGAAACTCATTTTAATTAAAAGTTTCTTTTGAGAAAAAGATTTAATTGCTTTCTATCAAAGTCGCCTTCTTTTATCTTTAATTTCGAGAAATCCAATTATAGATAATCGATTAAAGACATTCTTATTAGCATACTTAGCAATCAGCTCTCAAAACTCTGCTCAGTCGGTGAAAGCAGAATTTTCAAATCTGAATTCTTTAAGTGCAATTTACTTTGAGTCAAGCTGAGAAGCACTACATTTTTTTTCTATATGCAGGATGTTTTAAAAAATTCCGATAAAACTTATGGAATGGAATAACAGAGTTCTGCATGCTGATGCAGAAATAAAATTATATAGGCAAGTGTGTTGAGGCATAACGTGTTCAGGAATTTAAACCTGGAGAGCAAATCGTATTTTGCCTTCTTGCTGTATTTTAAGTAATCATATGATATTGGCGAGAAAATGTTATGAATTAGCCTATCAGAGTGAGATATTTGAAGATAAACTTCTGGGAAATCTAAGAAGCAAATTATGCTTTACCCTCTTGCTGCGTTTTAAGTAACTGTATGCTATTGGTGAACAAATGATATGAAAGAGTCTATCCGATTCTGATTATCTGCTGGTATATGATTAGAATAAAAATATTCAAATCCTTATTTTGGCGGTGTTATTTCTTACCTATTAAAACCAAAATTTGGCTCAGAACTACAATTATAATATCAAAATCACATGTCAGACACCATATATTTAAGTTATTGCATTTTTGAGTATGCTTGTGAACTTACAGATCGATAAACCACGAATCCTTTGATGGAGTTACCTCCATATTGTATATATATATTAGATGATAATCTGCATACCAAATTTTATCAGTCAAGCTTTCTCTGTTTGCTAGTTATGTTAATTTATTTCGGACAACTCAAGAGAGAGCCTTTCATTAAATGGATTTCTTTCAACATGTGATAAAAAACTACTAATTTGGCTTAGAGATCATATGCCAAATTATATCTCTCTATCTCAAAGCGCTTTTGAGTTATCGTGTTCATAGACAGAAGTATATAATTCCCAATTAATAGTCTCAGACGCATGGATGTTTGAAATGTGGAGATTCGACAAAATCAGGAGTTGAAATATTGTAACAATTAAAATACTTTCTTCATATAGATACTCTCTACTCGAGAAAGTAATAAAAACAAAGTTTTTACTTTATTTATTACCTTTTTCATATACGTAGTATAAAGGAAGTATAGTAATCGTCCAGTATAGTAACTTCAGTCCAAGTGAGTGCTTAAATGCTCTTATCTTGGCTAAGGTCTGGCCATATAAAAAGTATTTTTTTTATCATTGGCCAAAAGACGTATAGCCCTTGCCACTGCTCGGCCGACATAATCCAAGGGGGATAAGCAACTACAACATAGTAATCGTCAAACAATTCGAACTCAATATCTTACAGAAACTCCACGTTTTAGAGTCTCTGTGATCGAAAAACACACATTTGAAAAATGCCCGTCTGTCTGTTTGTGACAAAGAAACTGAAAACATTTTTGAGCTAGATGGTTAAAATTCGATATACGGCTTTTACACTAAATTTGTAGATTTTTATCAAATTTTGAGTAAAATCAGCTCAGAGGAAGTTTGTCTATTCGGCTGTTCGAATATGATTACAAAACAAAGATATTTAGATTGATAAAATTCGGTGCACAGATTTAACATATATAGTGTGGACACCTATCATATACATGTAAATGCGATTATTCAAAAACACAATGATTTAAATATATCAGATTTGTTATGGGAATTTGTGACTACAAGTATAATGTCAAAGTTTTGTTTCAATTGGTTGGAAAAAGACATTTTTAATACTCAAATTCGATTTTTGGATACTATTAACGCATGCCAGAGATTATTCGTCAAATAATTCGCCAAGAATGACACAACAGATTCATTAAAAATACTAAATTCATGCCGAAAGTAAATATTCCGTAACTATTGTGCGCCAGTGCTATGTAAGTCGTTCTCTTGTATAAAAAATATATTAGAAATTATGCGCAAAAATTATTTTTTTGTAACGGGCATTCCTTCTATCTTTTAACTTCTTAATGTCTATTTTATAATTCATTGTTAAAATTTTTAAAAATGAATTCGACATTAGACATTAAGAAGTTAAAATTTCCTACAATCAATTTTCATCTGAAATTAACCTATAGGGAATGTTAAACGTATGGAACAAAATCAATTTAACAACGAGTTTAAATTGTATGAAGATTTCAAATTATTAAAGTAAAACATAGTTATCATGAATATTTAATCGAATATCAAATTTATGGCTCAATTGGAAGTGAATGAAAAATTGTTTACGATTTTCCGTCTTTATAAGCAGAAAACCAAACGATTTTCTTAAAAGTTTGTGTAATTCACTTGTTTCTTCGTGTTATTCATTTTATGAAATTTAGACTTCACAAAGTTTCCCTGTTAATCTCTAAGAACAAAAAGTAAATACATATTTGGCATTAATAAGCCTTATTTAACCTTCAGCTGATTTTGAACTAGATCCAAAATATTTTTTATTATCTGAATGCAAGAAAGGAAAGCTATTTTGGTCGAATGAACTCTAAAAATATATGGTAATTAAAGTAATTAGTTTTCAAGGTCATCATACTAATGGACATCTTAACAGCAATTTTTTTTCTCCGCAATTAAAATGACCCTCATTTTTATAATTACTCCGAATCTTCAGCATTAAGATAATTAAAGAATTTCGAAGAATGATGTTTTGAATCCTTTTGATAAGAAAGAAATTGAAGTGATTGATCACGCAAAGTCGTGGTTTCTGAGAAATTATCCGATTCATCATAATACATCAGAAAAGAACATAAAAATAGTTTCTAAAACTCAAAATATGGAACTAAATGTATGAGGAAGTAAAGAGGAAGTAAATTTGAAGTTAAAATGAAAGGAATATTCCTATTTTCCAAAGATTTGCTTTTGATAAAAACAAATTTATGACCATGTTGGTGGTATTACATTAAGGTAATAAACCGATTGAATTCTTGAATTTAGAATTTATGGCACTTATTGCCAAAATATAAATTACTTGACAATGTTTCACACATTAGAAAAATACGAACTTTTACATTTTAATACACTTATATTTTGGAATATGACATTCAAAACAAATGCTAGTAATATTCTAAAAATATCTTAAGAAAACAATAAATATAAATCGGAATGTTTTTTCCTTTCGTATCAGTTTTTTTCTTCACCTATTAAGGTAAGGATATTAGCGAGGTATCAGAATGAACAGAAATTGCCCATTTTAGCTTATATTGAAATGTTAGTATTCAATGTGTTTAATTATTGCGAATAAAAGGTGACGTAAACAAGTTAAAAATCCTGTAAATATACTCTAGGAATTTTTATACAGAAATAAACAGAACATAACCAATAGATTTGGTGTTCATTTATTTTCCCGGTCCATCGATAAATTAATAAAAAAGCAAAACATCGCCAATTTGGCCATGACGATTTTGACGCAATCTGAAAATTGGCAATTAGACATAAAAATGCCACTATCTGGACAACTTATGTATAATGGAGCTTGGCGTTCTAGACGCAATCTGAAACTCGCCAAATAAATTCAGCTATCGAAAAATTCTGTAGATTTTTTCTATACATACAAAAACTAGATTAAAATTAAGCAGCTGGAGTATCCCCCCTTCAACATTTTCATGTTATTCTTATAAAAAATGTTCTATAAGAAAAAAAATTATGTTCTACTTATAAAAAATCTGCATCTTTGAACATATAGTGAGTATTGGGGCGGACAGATAAACTAGAATACCATAATAAAGTTTGCAAACGCCCCTCCATCCTTGGATATAATAATACAATGTATCGCGCTTTTTGTTTTGTTGCAAAATGAAGAAAACCGAGTATGAGTTTGGGACGAATTCTTTTTGTTCAATTTGGCTTAAATTTTTATTCAGGTGTAGTATTTTTTTAAATCACCAAATGGCATATCGGATATCATTTATCGAAATTGTTGCGGTTTTGAATATTAACATTGTATTTGACATATTTGATCAAAAAATTGTATTTGGCGACAAATTTGATTGAATACGGGTCTACACTTTTAATGAAAGACGTCGTTATCAATTTTTATGATATACCTTTTTGTGGTTTTGAATTATTGCATTTCACAGATATATAGATATAATTCCAAAATTGTATTTTCAGTTTCGGTGAACTTTGAACTCCGAAATTAACCTAAACACTGATGTCAAAATAGTGTTTGTATACTTCTTATACGAGAAAAAAGAAAAACAACAACAACAACCTTTTAAAGACATGCATATTAAGTAAAATATTGCAGCATTCGATTTAAAGTCTCTATTTTACTTTTTTTTCCTTAAAAATTTTCCACTTTTATCTTTTCGTTTCCCGTTTTTTTACGAAATTAATTGTCGTATTTTTATTCTCTTCACGTGCCACAGAAATAAATTGACTATCATTAATTAATAAATACTAACTAATTTGAAGGACTTCTTCGAACTCATTGACATCTCTGCTAATGCAGTTATCAGCGGTTCATGAAATCAATAACATTTAATTAAAAGTAGGTGATATACTGCACCTTTCTGTTGTAGTTTTTCTCAGATCATTTAATATTTTACAAAATGTTTACATTGTCCTAGAAGGTAATTATTACTTACTTGTCATAAATTAATGAGTTTTATAATTGATATTTTCACAGATGCAGGGAGAAAGTAAATCCAAAATTTGCAGTGAAATTCACTTTAACTTCCTCTTGCTTCGTATGCTGCCGTGTGTTGTGTCTGTGTGCTGCTTCATAATCAAATATATCGATATTATAAATCTAGAAGGAATAAAAATCCTAAAATGTACAGTGAAGTTCACTTTAATTTCCTACAGCTTCGTAAGCAAAAGTGTGTTTTTTTCTATATAGTTAAATATGTTGATAATATCCTAAATCTAGAGACAATACAAATACCAAAATCTTCTGTGAAGCTCACTTTAACTTCCTGCAGCTTCGTAAGCTACAGTGTGTTTTGCCTGTCGGTTTATTTACCAAGCTTTACGTGATGAAGTCCATCATCACTATCCTGGCAATTAAAATGAGTAAATCTCAGCAGTTTGTATTTATTCACGTATTGAATGTGAAGCACCTTAAGCTGCTTTAAACATAATATTCACCAAAGCAATTTATAAGTACTAAACCGAGTGTCACTGTTATTGGAATTTCTGATAAATAACCCGAACACTTAATTCAAATTAATACTAAAAAAGAATTTTTAAAAAGATTAACCTGTTGTTGGCCATAAAATTGTGTTAGGTAATCTACAGGCAAGGCGATCCATAGTCTTCTAGGCTTGGGAAGCATTACGATTTGTATAGCTTATACATGACTTTATAATTTAATGCAAATATGTACTGATTAGTTTTTTAAAATAAATTGCACATTACCTGATATTTAGCATTATTTACATTTGTTTGTAGAATTCATGAAAATGTTAAAAATAAATGCAGAGAAAAAGATTCTAAAATCAGTTTTTAGAAAATAAAAACATATTTCTTCTATTATGGCGTGTAATTATAAAATAGACAAACTGTCATTAATAATATATATTTATATAAATACACTAATTTTATTCTTTTATAATGCAAAATTAAAATTTGCTAATTAATGAGTTAAAATTTTACAATGCCAGATGATGAATGAGTAAAAATCATCCTTTTGTTGAAGTTATTTTATAAATCGTAATTTCAAAAAACATATTAATTATTTTTTTTATTATTATTCCATTTTTTTTAAAAAATCCAAAAACAAAGTACTTTTCTGCAGAAGGCAGAAAAATTTAAATAAATGCATGAAAGGTGATTCTGAAATCATCTTTTGAAGATGAAAAAATATTGTGTCTATTTTGACGTGTAATTATAAAATGCACAAACTGTCGTTGTTAATATATGTTGACATAAATACTCTAATTTTATTCTTTTATAATACAAAATTAAAATTTGTTAATTAGCCAATTACAATTTTTTAAACCCAAATGATAAAGTAAAAATACTCTTTTTTGAAATTATTGTTTGCTACAATTTCAAAAAGTATATTAATTATGCAATCGATTTTTTTATCATTTCTTTTTTTAGTAATGTTCCAAAAATAAAGTATTTTTGGGCAATAGGCATATTTTTTTGAAAATCTAGGTCACCACGCATGCCGTCCATTAAAAAAAATAGTTCAAAAACGCAAGGCAAGACCTTGATTTGCTCAGCTATTTCTGTGAACTTTTCTTAAAGGAAATGCCTGGCAAGGTTAGTTTTTGGATGAGTGACAGCTCTAACTTTACACGCGACGACTAAATGATGTGGATCATAATAAAGGGTTTTTCAATGAAAAAAGATCGAAGGTCATTTTGATATGAAAGATGCCAAGTGATCAATAACTGCAAGATTGACATTAAAATTTGGAATGGACCGCATTTGCTGCATATAGTCATACATAAAAAAATTATTAGCTTTAATTTCATAGAAAATAATAATATATTTCAAGGAATAAAAAGAATGTACGAATTTATGATGTGATTTTCGAATGTTTTATTCGAAAAAAGGACATACCAAAACTTATGATGTGAGTTTTCAATAATTTATTTGAAAAAAAAAACTCAAATATTTAATAAGTTACGACCAGGTAGCACAGACTGTTCTATATATAATATTGTTCAATATTATATTATTCTATATTTAACAATATTTCGAACATTCCTCAATATCATACAATAATGTATAATATATGTGTGCTACTGGAACTGTAGATTTGAAAAAAGAATTTAATGGAAACGGGCTTATACATTTGTTTCTTTTCACTCTTGAGAAAGAATAGATATACTTGCAACTATTAACAGATATTTATCTTCAATTTCTTATAATTCATTAATGAATTATCTAAATCTGTTAAAGGCTCTACTTTTTTTAATGAACCGCATTTGCTGCATGCATTCATACATAAAAATTATTAGCCTTAATTTCATTGAGTTGAGTAATTTAGGATATGTTAAGTTGAGTAATTTAGAATATTTCATGTTCGGTGTCAGATTTAACGGAGTAAGACCTGTATGCATAATTTGCTTTAAGTTTCGAATTTAAAATCCTCCTATCCAGAGGCCAAGACCTTATCGCTATGCCACTTTAGCCATATTTGTCACAAAAATTTTATTTGATAAAAGGGTTTTAATATACCAAGAAGGTTTTTTTTTAATTCGCATTCATTTTTAAAAAAACGCATTTAGCAATCATAATAACTTCAGCGAAATTGTAGTATCTTTATCTTTCAAGAAGTAAAACAGAATTGTATTAATCTCAGAATAAAAGAGGCATAAAAGGCTCCAGCTCAAAATCGCCTATTTCTTCAAAACATCTAATAAACAAATGAATACATTATTTTAAAAAGTCGAAATGCAAATATATCGAATTTGAACTAGTAATTTAATTAATCATGACAAAAATTGCTTGGGAAATATTTCTTCTCTCTACCCACAGTTTTAATCTCGCTTCCGTGTTTTGTACATACCACTGCGATCAGGAAGTTCCCTCAATGTTTCATTTAAAATACATCTATAGTAGAAACCGTCTGAAAAATTCTATCAAGTATTTTAGGATTTCAAGAAGCATCTGTCAACAGTAAGAATTATTTAATTCTATCGTCTAAAAATAAATAATATAAAAATATTTCGAAAAATTAAAAGGAGGAAAATTTTTATCGCATATGTACTAAATTTTGTTTCCGCACTATAATTTCTAAGCAAAACACATTTGAAGTATTACCAAAAACTATTAAAATCGACTGTTTTTTTTGAAACAACAAAGTTTAACTGGCATAAAATGTTAATATAGAGCGCATCTTAAATGATCTGTGATTTGGTAGACCATACACTTCGATTAATGAACAAGATATCAAAAAGATCGGTGCTTATTGATCATCTGTTAAAAATAAGGGAGGTTACTGAACAAATTTCTATATTATTGTTTCCAATCAAAAATTTTTAAAAGATTATTTAGGTTTGCACCAAATATCTTCTTGTCTTGTTTCAAAAACAAAAAATGGGTTGAAGTTACCCGAAAGATGTCACAAGGCGAGTCCTGCCTAAAACGCATTGTTTATGAAGATGAAATTTGAATATAAGCTCTTTGATACAAAAACTGGTTATTAATAAAGTGAATGGTGTTTGAAAAATAAAAGTAATCGGAAAGATCAAGTCAAAGTTGCTCAAAATAATGCTAATTCTGTTCCTTCATTGTCACAGTGTTTTGCATTTTGGATGCCTATCAATTGGCTAGACAATCAATAAAGACTCTTATTTAAGCATTTTGAATCGTCTGCGTGAAAAAAATCCGTAAACAAAATTGCCTGAAAATGACGGCATAGTCTTTGCAACACAATAATGTGTTTTCTTATACTACAATAATTATTCATTATGTTTTAAAGAAATATTCAACGTATACGACTCCATAGCTTCATATTCGCTGGAAATAGCACCGTGTGATTTTTTTATTTCCACGGTTGAAACTGCATCTTCTGTATCACCACTTCTATCCATTAATTCTATAAAAGAAAATCCGCTTAGAATTTTGAGGGGGTTTCATGAAAACGACTGTTCGTGTCTCAATAATTCAAAAAAACATTGGCAGAAATACATTTCAGTCAGGAGAGATTACTTGGAAGAACAGAAAATCTTTCTTAATAAATTGATATCTATGTTTATGCCAACATTTCGGCAGCAATATTTTGCATCATTGAAGTTATAATTTTTGGCAAAGATGATTATAGAAAAATTGTTTGTAGATTGTAGAAAAATTGTTTTAATGGCAGGCGGTATGATGATTTTAATGGCAGGTGGCAAGGCTGCCTGTATAAATACGAAAGAAAATACCTCGTTTTGAAGAATATTCAACATGAGCTAATTTAATTGAATAATGTACTACTTTCACAATGATTCATTTTGTTCCTTTAGATTTTATATTTTTTTAATGAATACATTACTTTTCATCGTCAAGAGTCCTGCAATTACCTTTGATACTGATCAAAACAATTTTTCAAATCTATTAATTTTTTTTTTGTGTGTGTGTGTTCCATTTTGTCTATCCATGATTATCTAATGAGAAAATATTCAGACCACGAAAAGATATTTAAAAAATATTAAAATATTTCATATAATATTTTTCTCAAATATTGAATGTATCATATCAATATTTTTTGAAAAGAAATACTTTCAGGATGGAACAAAAAGAAATGAAAAAAAAATATCGTTCGTTAAATAGCTTTTTTTATTAGAATGAATCGTTATCTGTAGAGTTTTTAGATTTAAAATGCGCCATTTGCAGACGTAACAGCACTCATTTTAATGCATTCATCATGTTTTTTATGGTAATCGATGCATAAACTTCATAACAAATCTGCTATTTACATGACATGTTTTTCAAACAGTTTTAGCATTTGTATTTCTTGCATTCACATTTAATGTGGGCATTTATTTGCCAGACATAATGTCATAAAATCCGTTAATACTCGTTTCTTTAAGTACTCATTATTTCGAGAAAATATGGCAGTAAAATTACTTCAAGAATTTGAATGTTGATATGTTTTCTTATAAACTTTTTTGAAAATGTATCGACTAAATTATTCGAGGATATGTTTTAACATATTATCAGACATTATATTAGGGATGGATTCTTACATAAAAGAAAATAGATTAATCGTTTAGTATGTAAGATACCACAGCTGATATAATATAAACTCTGTAAAAATTGATTTAAAGAATTTAAAAGAGAATTTCCCTGACAGAGTTTCAGATTTTTAATAATTTGTTTATCATTTATAAAGTAAATGAGCAAAATATCTTACTTTCCGTTTTGAGGCCATTTGCATTTAACTGTTATATTCTTTTCAATTAAAAATTAAGTAATGAATATTATTATATGAATTTCTCGATTTCAAAGTTTTCCATCAAAACACATATATGCTTTTTTATATGCATCTTTAAGAGATAATATAGTCATACTTTGAATGCAAACAACACATATTTAATATATGTTCCTTTTATTATATGTAATACTTCATGCATATAATGTGATTATTTACCAAACTTTATAAAGCATAATATTAGGTGCTTCCATGTATTTGGATCATTTTTACACTTTAAAAAGTATTAATTGAGAAAAATTGGTACAATATATATCGAAATATTTCCCATCATTTTCTACAACTTTTCCCTATTTTCATCCAATAAAACTTACAATTGTTTGTATTTGAATTTTTTTAGTCTACCAGGCCGTTATTTGTCACCGACATCGAAATCACTACTCTAAAATCGTTGAAACCAAAACTGACCATTGGTATGACGAAGTAGCCTCACCATAAGTTTGAAAAAGTGTCCAATGGCCTTCGGCAGCAGATTTCATCAAATCAAACACAAAAAGCATTGAATGCCGAAAATGCAATTTGGAGCGTCCCATGTTAGGCTCTTTATACACTGAATAATTCAATAATACTACACTGGTGTGCAAAACTTAAGCAACAGGTATGTTTTTTGCCATAACTTCACGAGAAATCATCTTAGAGACATGAAATTCAGAAATGAGATACAGCATTTTGTTCTGAAAGAATGACGAAAGCATAGTTGCGCAGAAATGAATACAATGCATACAGTATGGAATCAAACAAAAAAAAGGCTTTATTGAACTCATAGTATCGTTACACATGATTGTCTGTCCAAGAGGAGTAACAGCAAGCAGATGTTCCTTAGTATGGGATATGCCCTCCCCTTACTGCAATGGTTGCTTCGCACCGTCTCCCCATACTCAGCACCAGATTGTCCAACAGTTCTTAAGGTAAGAGTGCCCATTCCTCAACCAGCATCTGTTTAAATTGTCGGGTGTCGGGCATCTGTTCAAACTGGGATGAAACCGTGCCCCGACCTCTCTCCAAATGAACTGACGTTGGGAATCGCTTGTAACATCACGGAAAGAGACCATTTCGGTGGTCCTGGAGTTGTCGTCTGGGGAGGTATTATGATGAATGGGCGGACTGAGCTCCACGTTTTCGACAGAGGTTCTGTAACTGGAGATCACTATTGTCAGGAGGTGATCCTTCCCCATGTGCGTCTGTTCCGAGGTGCCAATGGATCAGACTTCGTTTTTATGGATGACAATGCACTGCCACACAGGACTCATGCTGTTGAGGAGCTCCTGGAAAGTGAAGATATCACTCGAATGGATTGGCCGACGTGCTCCCCTGATTTAAATCCGATAGAACATGTGTGGGATGCTTTGGGGAGACGCCTTGCGGCACGATTACATCCTCCTGGGAACACCCGACAACTTATTGAGAAATGCTGATTGAGAAAGGGGCACTCTTACCTCAAGAACTGTTGGACAATCTGGTGCCGAGTATGGGGAGACGGTGCGAAGCAACCATTGCAGTAAGGGGAGGGCATATCCCATACTAAGGAAAATCTTCTTGCTGTTCTTCCTCTTGGTCAGAATCATGTGTAACGATACTATGAGTTCAATAAAACCTTTTTTTGTTTGATTCCATACTATATGCATTGTATTCATTTCTGCGCAACTATGCTTTCGTCATTCTTTCAGAACAAAATGCTTTATCTCATTTCTGAATTTCATGTCTCTCAGATGATTTCTCGTGAAGTTATGGCAAAAAACATACTTGTTGCTTAGGTTTTGCACACCAGTGGAAAACTTTCAATATGTAACAATAAAGTAATAATTAAATTGGTAAAACCAAAAACCATTGTCTTATATATAGATACTTCGCATGCTTACCAATAGATGTCGCTGATTAAAATACACGCAAACACGTATTTGTGATGATAGCAATTGTATACATTTTCAAATCATAAAAGGTCAGTGCTTATGAATGAAAACATAAACCATTTTCAACAGTCCCCCCCCACACACACACAAATTACTTTCGGACGGATATATCATATTGAAACCACAGGTTCCTGTCTGCACAGAGTACTTAAGCAGTGTCGGGCCCAGTAAATACTTGGAAGGTGACCTCCTGAAAGCCCCATTGTTGTTGACAAATTTTTGCCCGGTAACATTTGATGGTCTTACATACTTTTGGATAGACTATTGTTCTTTAAAGTTGACTGTTTGGATAGACTGTCGCATTAGCTCATTCAAAAGCATCTTGGGCATCATAAAGCCATGTTCAAGAAAACAATTCGGTATCTCTATCAGGTGAAGGATTATAGTTACTGTTGTTATTTTGTTACCTGACATTGCTATTCGGATATTATGACGTCAGTGCCCAAGGTAACAGAGCTCTCTGTCACTGACAGATGAAGGGAGAACGAAACAAATTCATGAAAGGATGTCTATTTATATCTAAAGTTATAAAATATTTTATGAAAATTAAAATAAATATTTAATTAAAAACTACTGAAGCAAAAATTGATAAAATTGATGATTGAGTGGAACGAAAATTATACTTAATATGGTAACTGAGATCAACAATTTCTTAAATATGTATAAAGAATAAAAAGAAATAATATAAAAACTCTTACCAAGAAAGCAATTTAAAACAAATTTACTATAAAAAACCAAAATATTATAAAAATAATAAAAATCGAAGGGCGCCACAGGAAAGAATTAAAATGCTATGAAAAAAAACAACATTGGTTTTAACTTCTGTTGATGGAAACTTCTCAATCATATCATTTACATAGACGAGATTCATAGAATTATTACTTAATTGAAATTACTGTAGAATTATTCAAAAATTGTTGAAATTATTAACGAAATGTTCTTTTAAAGAGACATTTTAAGTACTTTACGTTTTTTTTATAAATTTTTCCATCAAGGAAGTTGGCATTCATAAAGCCAAAGCCTGAAGCATCTGCACACATGCATACTACTAAATTACACATTATCAATCATGAATGTAACACAGCACTGCAGTCACTTGATAATCTAGGAAAGCCAGAAAATATTAAAGTTTGCTTAAAAAGGTGAAACATTTCATAAATTTGAAGGGACATTATATAAAAGAACTTCCAAGCTTCCGAAGTTTCTTTAAATGCCAACACTATGGACATATCTAGATGATGTGTTGGAAAGTCATTATTGGGCCCAGTGTGGCTATAAACATCAAGCTGCCGAAACAGCTTGGAATTGTACACAATTGCCATGAAAAAAAGAGAAAATTTTTAAATGTAGCAACAATTTGTTGTACAGTAGACCTTTGAATCAAGATATTCATTTTCTATACATTTTTACACTGAAAAAAAGTTAAGTGTCTTTGGCTGCTGTTAAAATATTAATGCCTAAATGAACCACAGAAGAATACATTACTCGTACTACAGGCAGAAAAATGATAAGAAGTTACGTTACAACGCATGAAGAGGGCAGCCATATTGTATCACTCATTGTCTTCTGTAAATGACAATTTTTGTATCATGAAATTTACAGTGAAAATGCTAGCAAATGTAAAAAACATTTAAAAGCATCCAATTCTTTTGAAATAAGTTAAAGGTTTGAAAATAACTGAAAAATTTAATATTAATTTATATTGAATCATATAAAGGGCTATTGGATATTTACTTTGATTATTTAGAACTTTATAATTTTTTATATATTTTATTATAAAAACATTGTTAAAAATTGCATTAAAAATAAAATATGAAAAACTAATTTCTTTGTTATTTTTATTTTTTTCTGTAATTTCTTTGATTCTAATTGCATTCTAATAATTTTTTTAAACTACTTTTTAATGAGCACATATTATCAGCGAAGTAACTGCATGGAAAATTTCTTTGCAAGACTTGTTCTACTGAAAGGATTAAATGATTAGTTATATCACGTATTCGAAGTACACAAAGAGAAAATAATGTAATCATAAAAAATATAAAAAATTGAACTTAAGATTTTGATGCATCATGTTTCAAACCTTTTTGTGTCCGAAAGACACTTTTTTAGAATTCTATTTTTTGCTATCGGCCTTTTTTTAGAATTTAGAATTTTTACCTATATGCTTTTCAACATTAGAACTCAAAAACGCTTTAAGCTAGACGTCCGAAATTTAGTAATTGATTTTAAGCAAACTCTAGAATTCTGTCAGTTTTGAACATAACATATAAACACGATAATTATAAAATGTATAGAATTAAGGGAATAAAATTTGGTACACAGATTTAGTATATAAAATGTAGATTCGTGCCACATTTTGAAATAGATTCATCACAGGATTGGTATTCCGGTGGCCATACATTCGCATGCATATGAAAGTGACAAATTAAAAATACTACGAATTAAATAAACGGAATTTGTAAGATGATTATGTTTCTAAAATTATATTCTGTGAATTTTGTTTTCAATCTTTCGAATACAGATGTCAAAAATACATATTCGATTTTTTTATTATATGAGTGTTTCGAAGGAAACATTCGTATGTAGCATTCTGAAAATAAAACTCTTAAACCTCGCAGTGTTTACGTTCTTGCTCAAGTTCTCACAGACAACTCTTTTTACTTTCCTCAAACACGGTTCATATATCAAATGATAGATAGCGTAACAACCTATAAATATCGTTCGTTAAAAAAGATAAAAATGTTGCACACAAACCGATAATTTTAAAATTTATACCTGAAATTAATGAAGGCAATTCATTTATATGCCAACCGTTAAAATATCTCTTTGTTTTAATTTATTATCCTTATGGTAAGATATGGTTATATGAGCATAAAAGGCGGGAATAATCCATAAACAACTTGTTTGAATCTCCCTTTTGCTAAGGCTCTCTGAAGAAAATGATTGGCCATTAAATGTTGACTTAATTTATTAATCTTTTGAATAATTTACTAATCAATAAGCTAAAAATATCGGAAACAATTTTTTAAATTAAAAAATCAAATTTTTAAAATTGAAATATCCTAAGTTCATGTTTATTTATATATCAGCAAATGTCATAATTTATCAAATTTCTCTTGTAAAAAATCATCAGATTTTTAAAATTAATTCGAAAACAGAAGCTAATTATATAATTCAAAGTAATAATTCTACTACAATGCGAGTCTACAAATGCAGAAAAATCATGCAACTATTTAATTTTTATTTCACGTAATAATTGTTATTGAAACTTAAATTGAATATATTTTATAATGTAGAAAATATTTGATATTTGTCAAATATTTATTTTCCTGTAATTTTTTTCTTTTGTTAGTGGAAAGATATATATCCTATTTAACATCTGCTTGAGATAAAAAAAAAGTAAAGTTATAAAACAACGAAAGTTAAAACGCACGTAAATGAACTTAGCACTTACAAATTTACTACCACTATAATGTCATGTACTTGATTCCAAAAGGAAAGTTCATTTAATTAATAATTATTAGAAATGAAAAAATTCTAATATAACACTGCTCAGATACGTATACTTAAAATTACTGCTTTGAAATGTGATGCATCTTGGATTTTTTTTTAATTTCAATTAGAATTTTATTTATTAAATATTAAATAAGATTTCTATTTTTTCATGATATCTTCTGAAAATATTGTTGAACAATATTAATTTTTCAACCAATTTAAAATCTGAAGAGTACTACTTTATTATTGCAAATTAGCTGTAGTGAATTTATTTCTGAATTTTGACAATTTTTTCAAAGTATTTTTAAAGTAATTACTAACACTAGATTTCATCTTCGCAATGACATTTAAGCCATTTTCACTTTTTCATAAATTAAAGATTCACGTGATTTTCCTTCATCGCTCAAAGCTTTAGAAAAATAATTAAGATTATGTATCTTTTCTGCATGATTTATACATGTATTAAAAAGATAAATTACGTTTCTGAAAAATGCAAAGTTCAGTTTGAAATAGATTATCTAGGTATTTCAGCTTTTAATGGCAGTATGATGTCATGGGACTCGACACCATTAGGAAATTTATAATATGAAGAGCAATTAAAGTCACACAATTTTAATGTCTGTCACAATTTGATGGTTAAAAACACTTTTTCTGTGGAATAAAAAGCATCAAGTTCAAACTAGGAGATTTAATAGAAATTAAACACGAGTAATTTTCCCAGCAAACCAATTGCTTACTAATATAACTATAGTAACGTTACGAATCTGTAACACTGCTTCCCATCTCAGTAAGTTTCTTGGTAAGGAAGACAAATTTACAGATAACGCTGATGGATGTTGAACAGAAGGCGAATCAATGACATCCAGGCTTGGCGGCGAATTTGGCGACAAAATCTGATATTCCAGAAACAGCAAGAAATTTGGCGATGGGTCAATTAGGGCTCGAACCATGCAGTTATTTCTAGAAACTTCCTTGCATTGACACGGAAACGATAAAAAGTCGGTATACAGGGCTAGAGTTAATCTTCCGAGTTGAGCTTCAAGTAATAGTTGAGTGACTTTTCCGTGATAGCTTCGTACAATTTATTTCTGGTTTGCCGCTTGTGTTCTGCTGTTTTCTGTAACTGCTGTTCTTGTATAAGCTTTGGCAGTATTTTTTTGTGAGTGATCGGATTGAATAAACGTTGTTCTTTGCTACTGAATTTGTTGGATTGCTTCACCGTGCATCTATCACTCTGGACCCGGTGTATTTATAGATTTCCTCGTTATTTTTGTTAATATTCTATTTTTTCTATAAAAAATAGAATAAATTTGTACACATAAAAACTAATTCCAAAATATATATTATTGAATGTAATGTAAAAAGATTTATAGAACATTAATTTTAAGCAGGATGACAAGCATTCAATTCAGGCTTTCAGCATTCATGATGTTTTTATCTATAAAACAGAGAACTTCCGATTTTATTTGGACATCCATTAGAAGAGCAATTTCCTACAATTCCGAATTTTTGAATTTCTTTTGTATTTTACAATTTCAGGACTTTCAGAAGTTCAACGTTTGTAAATTTTATTCACCTGATAATGATATTTATTCTATTGTATTTCACCTGATAATAATACTATATCCGAAATGTGATCTTCATTTTTATACCATTTATGAAAATTGTTGTGTAATGTATTGCAACAAGTTTAATAAGCTCGATAACACATAAGGCTTTATTCTACAAGAAAACTCAAAACACAATCAAACATCGACACAGATAATATTTAAAGAAATGAACAATACCTTAGCTGACATGTAACCACTAATTAGATAGTAATACAATGCAACAACGATCAAGTAAAGCAAATGGAGAACTCATTCCATGATCAACATTCCCAAGAGAGAATGCATTCATTTACTGATTTTAATTTTCTCGCCTGTTCTTATAGTCTCCAAAATAGCTAACAGAATGCGTTAGAAACATACTGGATCTCGCCTGCTGATATAGATATTACTAAGATTCTTGTGTTTTTAGAACTTTCATTTTTATAACCAAGTTGCCAAATTACCGAGAAGATCGTGAATATTTGACCTGGCCATTAACAGTTATTAAAATAACTGTAAAACTATCTTTCTTACTTGTGAAGAGAAGCAATATTACACATTGCTGACAATATATTATTGAAATGTAATTAGGAAAGATGTCTTAAACGAATTGTTTGTGTAAATGTTAAAAATATTGAATAAATATATCCAAGATAATGAGTTTTGCAAATAGAATATCGTTAATTGAAAAGAAATTCTTTTATCGCTACTTAAGTCAATCAACACGAAAAACCAATTAAATTGTTTAACAACTTGGACTTATTTACTCTAACCTCTTTATTTTGAAGTGAAATAATTATTAATCCAAAAGCAGATGGAACTAATGAGCCTGCATTTCAATGGAATATTTTCTAACAATGGCATAATTCCGTATCCTCATTAAAAATCTAAAGATATCGATTGAAAAAAAATTGCATTGTTAATTAAGATTTAAAGCATGAAGGCGTTGGATTTTAAAATGTTTCCTTCTTATTTAGATTATAGAGAAAACTATTTTGATGAAAATTGTTATCTTTTTATTTTTATGATCTGGCTAGGGTATTGGGAATTTATGATGAATTTACTAAGGTAAAAAAAACTATTTTGTATTATGTTATTATATTTTATAAGCAAAAAACGTTCTATAAGAACTTTTTGAAAAATTTTCTTTATTAAATATTAAATAAAAATGTCATTGGATATATTTTGTTTAAACTGAGTGTCTATATATTTTAAAGTATTCTTTATGAATTATAAAAGAGATAATACAAAGAATGTCCAAATAAAAATATCTTATTTATGCACTTGTATACAACCAAATATAATACTTGCTTTTATGAACTTTCTAGTGCCATGAGATGTATTAGTTGCATATTATATTACTTCTTGCATTTTGATGTTTCTTTTTATTAACCCTTTAAAATACCATTTTTTTTTCTAGTCATAGTATATAAAATATTTTTAGGATTGAGATTGACTTAAGAAAAGGGCATCATTTTGCTTATTGGATAAATTTAATTTGATTAACTAATTAAGTTGGTTAATTAATAATTAAGTAACAAATCAAGATGCACCATTTTGAATGAGATTAAAAACTGAAGCATCTAAGTTTCTGTCGTATTGAAAAATTTGTCAGAATATTTGCGAACTTACATAACTTCAGACAAAGATTAATGAATTTGGTGGGAAGCATACTTCCTATGGCCCTAAAAAGGGTTAAAAGTTTTCAATGTTGTATGAAGAACAAAAAAATTCCATTATAACACGATCTTAGATGCACAAGATTTTCAATATGCACTTAAAGAATGAAAATTAAAATGCATTTAATTGATTTTCAGTTTTATTATCTTTTCCAACAGTTATAATAATTAGTCTTTAGAATCAAATTGTCTAATATTTATTTTATCAATATTAATGTTCATAGATACTTTTAAGATCCTTAACTAGACTTAGTACTTTACCTTTCGAAGTGACAGTTGTCGTTAAAATAAGTTTGGAATTCCTACTACTTGTTCACATGTTAAACCTTGGTGTTGTGTTTGGGTCCATTTCAATTTAAAAGCTACTTAATTAAAAAAAAGTTAAAAATAACATAGCTATTATGTTGTAGCTCCACGAATGTGATGAGTTTGCTATTGTGGGAATTGTTTCTTGGTTTTGATTGCAACATAAGCTTATTTGTTAAAAAAATTATATATACTTTGTTCGGGAGCTTTTGGAACCCTTATGTTAAAATGCATAGATTTAAAAAGAAAAAAAATGCAATTTTTTCTTCTGTAATATGAAGAATATATATATTTATAAGTCGAAAATATATTAATTATTAATATATACCAAAAATTTAGTTATATGCTATTTATAATATTTATTTTATATTTAATTGCTGGAAACGTTTAATGTTGACAAAAATTCTAGAGGCCATAGAAAGTTATACATGGACCTTAATTGAGTGAACTAAATTCAATGCATTTGCAAGTTTAATTTTGCTTGCTGGAGTATTTAAATCCTGCATGTGTGTGTGTGTGTGTGAGGGGGGGGGGTAACGCAAGGCGAATATTCTTTCACATTTCAAGAATTTTGAGATTTTGATGATCGAGAACCACGTTTCTGCAGGAGGGAAAAGAATAAATTTGCAACTATTCGCGATTTACGGCATATGTAGGTGAATATATTGCCCACACTTTATAAATCCTGTGCATCCCTAGTAGCATACTAACATTGTACAATATTGTATGACATTATACAATATTATGAATATCTATTAATATTGTGAAATATTGATTAATACTACCTGGATATATTAATGTTGTACTAGCTGGGATATGTGAATGTTGAGGAACAATCAGTTTCATCCAAAGGAAAGTGCCCAATATCAGATTACATGCTTAATAAAAAGCCCCGTAAAATTTGGCTTAAAATTTTATGTTCTCTGCGGCAATGAAACAAGTTATGAGTGGAATATTCAACCATACATTGAAAGGTCAAGAAGAAAGCCACGTGCAAAAGATCAGGTTTTTAATATTGTTCTTGACTTGTCAATAATCTCAAGAGGCATAATATAATATGTGACAATTTCATTTCCTCATACACTTGGAATTACTAAATAGGAATATAATTATGATTGGAACAATATTCGTGCCATTGCTCTATCTACCATTGAAAACAAATATTACATGTCTACACAGTTGGATCAATGTTTAACGATGTAGACGGAGCGGGAGCTGATGTGTGTTATGATTTTTTTCATGCTATGCACCAATAGGTGCTCATTCTACCCATTACGATGGCGAAATCGAAGCTCTTTATATCTCATTGAATCAACTGGCCATAAGCCCCTCGTCATACTGCCGAGCGGTTATTTTGTCAGACTCCCTGTCTACTCTTCAATCTTTTGCAAATAGACAATACATACATAATACTCGTAATACAGGACTGCAGAGAGCTCTCAACATCAATTCCTATTTCCTTCCAGTGGATCTCAGATCATTGCGGGATTCCTGGGAACGAGGCGGCCAACTGTTTGACCATAAGGGCAGTTGAAATCCTCCAAACACCTTTGAAATATCTCTCATTTCATTCGATCAAACTTCTGATAAAAAGAAGATATGCCTCCGGGATAGAGCTATGTGACTATGCAAGTAAGCCATGGACCTCATTGCTTGAGGATACACAGTTAATCTCAGATTCTCCTAGAAGTGCAGCTGTGGCACTTTTCCGCCTTACTACAGGCCACGACTATTTGTTCGCACTTGTATTGTCTTTGGCATTTGTGATTCTCCCTTAAGTCCTCTGTGCCGACAACATCAAATTTGTGATGCTACTCGTCTTGATTCGTGCTCTGCACTTGTGTTTTTAAACTATAAAGTTCAGAAATATTGGAAGGCTCGAGATCTCATGGAGTCATAGCCAATCTTCTGGGTATTTGTAATAAATAAATTATTGGAACAATGAAAAGAAAGGAACTTTCAATTTTCTTTGAATTGCTCCAAACTAAAACAACTTTATTCTTCTTCATTCGTGTTCATGAATCATACTGTGCTTGCCATGCAAATTCAAAAGAAATAAATGTGTTATACACTATATTTAAAACTGTCAACTTTATTTTATAGAATCTAAAAAAAAAATCAAGCATTCTTGATTATAATTGCTCAAAATATACTGTGGACATCTTTGCAAAAATGATTTCATTTTGAATTTGTAAATTAAAACTTTACAAGTGGCCTTTTTTAAAAAAAATATTGTTGGTATTTCAGCGATCAGTATGTACGCACTATTCCCGGCAGAGCATCCTAATTGGAAACAAACATCACAGAGAAGGTGAGTTTTTGTTGAATCTCAAGATATCACATTAATTCAAAACCATATGTATTCAAGATATATGCTCCCATAACTGGAAACTGTATCTAAATTAGTGAAAAGTGAGTAAGAGCATTAGAAAGATTTTGGAAATTTTAATACCGAAGCAAAGAGCTCGGCAAATACAAGCAGAAAAAGAGGTCGCTTCTATTTCTGTATATCAAACAAATTTCAAAATGCATGCATATGGAGCAGTTAATGCTTTTGTAAGTATCACTTGAATCAATTATGTACAAACTGAATTTCTACTGTTGATGAGTGAGGAATATTTTTAGATAACGGAAATACAGTCTTAAATAGATAAGTTTATCAATAAAATAGCAAAACAAAAACTCAAAATTGTTTACATTTTTTAATAAACTTTTAGAACTCAAATTTTAATGGATATCTACTCATATTATTTTAAAAGCTTTACATCGTTCCGTTCATTTTCCTATGTATTTCCCTATCTTTCTATCATTCATTCCCTATCATCTATCATTGTCTTTATATACAAAATGCAATAACGTTGTTTAAAAATAGTCGCATTTTAAAAAAATTTCAGAATTTCTTTATTCTGAAGCTAAATTTTAATTTTAAATCCTACGAACTTTCAAAAACTTTTCTAAAAACATACTTGTAGTGAAACCTTTTCAGCACGGAAAAAAGCGAGAAAAAATATTTATAATAACACTGCAAATGAATCGAGTTTCACTTCAATAATGAAATATATTTTAGAAAAATATTCATAAATATATGTTAAAAAACTAATTTAAAATGAATATATATATGACAAAAATTGGAATCCTGTATTAAATTTGTTTTAATTTTAAGAAAATGTAAAAATTATTTTTATGCCATAGCATTTTCGGAAGTTATATAAAAGAGCTTTATATCAGCATAAATTTATTTCGTACAAAAATGCAGAAAAAATTTATTTAAATAAAAATATACTTTTCATTGTGTTTGTTTACTTGTTAATTCAAAATGATATTTGCATGCCCCCTCTAACACCCCCTATAATTTTTTCAGACCCCCTCTAACAAGTTCAGACGTACCTCTAACCCCCTCTAACAAGTTCAGACGTATGTCGGAAATATTTTGCATTGCAGCAACAATATCCTCGAGGGCGTTAATTAAGAACGCATCCTCAAGGGAAACTTGGTTTCGTTTTGAGAACATCCAGATGCCCCTTCTTTATTCTATTAATTCAAATCACCTAGAATTAAGTCTGCTAAAATATCTTGATTACTACGTCATTGAACACTGGGACGTGACTAATTTTCTTTAAAAAATCTTCAGAATTTAATATATAAGCTAAGTTTAATGAGCTTTAATGTTAATTAAACAGTTGTGAATGAAATCGAGATCAAAGACTTTTAGAACAAATAAATTGTTATCAGTAAAAGAGAATTTTTGGAACTCTAAATTGATGCAAGACTCAATTTTTTGCACAACGATGAAAGAAAATCGAAAAATTTATTATTTGATAAAGCAATGAAAACTGTCCGTAATTCGATTGAAAATCAAATTATAATTAAAATTTAATCTTATTAAATATAAATAAAATTACAAAAAATGATCTAAAGTGCATATTTCTATCCTCCAAATTATATTTGGGCCAAATTTTGCAGTTCTAGGTCAAATGGTCAATCCTGTAAAGCAGCAACACACACTCATTGTCTCCTTTACTATTACTAGAGATAACCACATGTTCATTTGTAAGTTTAATAATTTCATCTACAAAAATTTTGAATAGTAGTACTTAAGTGTCTATACAATATCATACGTATGTCTTCTGTCATTCCCATTCGCATTTCATAAAATTTTAGTGTATCATTGAAAAATGTAATAGAATAAACTCATACTTTTAAAATATACATAAAACATAATCACTAAGCATGTTAACGTGAGGAAAAGATTGTTGCCAAATTTACACTGACTATTCACATCATTCAAAAAAATTTATACATTTTCGCCTTTTCAAAAATAAACAAATAATGGGTTACTTCAAATTTTAAAATCCACAGTTCCAAATTTTGACGAGAAAAATATCAAATGGAAGATCTGGAATTATATTGAATTATTTACTTTTATAAGTATCTAGAATATTTTTAGTGCCCACAAAATATACTACTTTAGTAGGTTAAATTGTCGCCCAAAATTAATGAAATAAAGAAGGGATTAGTTTTATATTCTACAAGCTGCTGCAAAAAACATACGAGTCAGTTTTTGAGATTTGTTAACTGTAACAAAATTAATTAAACATACAAGAATTTTAAAAGTTAACACTATTGTATAGAAAATTATAAATTGTAGATGTGTTTATTTGAATTTTTATTCCAGCATTTTTTTTAACATTAATTTCATTTGAGTTGCAGACTAAACATTAGACAAGCCAATATATATATATATTTTTCCTTTGCCATCTTAAAAGTTTTGAGAAAAACCCAAGAAGAAAAATTAACTGAATTATCCGCTATTAGGAACGGACATCTTAAGATTTTTCTTTCCTTATTTCTAATTAAATGGTGAATTGAGGTGAAAACTGAATTTGTCCATACACAAGAGCCTTTTACTTTCGAAAAAAAGTAATAGTAAAAATTTTTTTTTTTTTTTTTTGCTGTCGTTAGGCTCGATTGAGCCAGAACCAGGGAAGATTAAAAGATTTTTTTTTTGAGAATTTCTGACAAAAAAAAAAGATTTAATTTGAGACAAAGATATTGAAAGAAATATTTCAGTATTATGATTGATGGAAGAATTTATTTTCTGTAACATTTCATCTGATGGAGAATGGTGATTTAGAATGATGCGTCTGCAATCCTTTATGTCTTTAAAACCTAATTTTAATTTAGGCATTCAAATTTTCCAAAAACAACAATTTAATTTTTACATATTTCTTCAATAAAGTAACCAGAATTAATTTTGAAAAAGTTATTACAAAAAAGTTTAATATTTTACAAAATATTTTGAAATTTTCATGAATTTTCAGCTAGTATCTGATACACTTTAAATATCTGATTATAGCTGCAGAACATAGAATGATGTTATGTTATGTAAGCATCTGATATCTTTAAAAGTTTTTGAGTGATAATTTCTAGTATTAATCATTCCATATGTTACACGAAACTTTCTAAATATCTACTAAGAAACGAAAATATCTCTATTTAATTCGTGAAGAATATACTTTGGATATTGGAAATAGAATAAAAGTAATTTAATGAATCAATTTTAAAAGTACCAAAAATTAAAAAAATTACTATGAAAAATTTGGAATTTCAAGCAAATATTATTAAAAAAAATTGAGTCAATGATAAAAATATTCTAAGTAAATTTGAGTATTAACTACATTTATAATATATTTAGTTTCCAATTTATATTTGGATTCTTTTTGACCTTCATTATTAAATATTTTTCTTATTTTTTGAATCTGGCGCTTTTCTACACTCTTATTTTGATCCCTAAACGTCTGACAGACAATTTTGCAATACCAAATATTAATGAAATCGTGGTTTTAAACATTTTTAACTTTATTAATTCGTACGCTTTAGTTTTTAATACATTTCAAATTCTAATAATTATTATAGAATCTTGTTTAGAAATTCTCTCAAATATTTTAATGGACAGCGTGTAACATATTGAAACGAAATTAATTAAAAACAAAGAATTAATCAATAATTAAATTCTAAATCAATAAAATATTTTCTTTTATACGAGAACAAATAACTGTGCAAAAGTTTCAAAATTACAGTACATTTCGTAAATGGGGAAATATCGATTGCAGATAATTGATAAGTATAAAATGAATAACCTTAATAAAGGAAATTACTGAAAATTTTAAAAATCTCTTATACAGCATTATATTTTGAAAATAAAATTAAATTTTGATAATGTCGAATGCATTCTGTAAATCGATTATCAAGTTAAAGTCTGCTGCTCAAACAAAATGTCTGCTGTGATTAGCACAGGAGTACGACATCAAAATACGAAGTGATTTCAATATGTATTAATTTTTCCTCATAAAAGATTATTTATTATGAAGTCTGGAATTATTATTTTAAATAAATATCATTATTAAAATTACGTTTTAAAAATGTTACTCAAATATAAGTTCCAAATGGCCTTTATTTTAAGAACATACACGTCCGTCGTTATTTAAAACCAGTTGATTATAGAAATACAATACAAAGAGCTAAATATCTACCTTTATATATTCATTATTCATTCAGCGTGTAAAAATTCTTCATCTAGCATTTCTATGAATTCCAGACTGAAAATACTGTTGAAACTAAAATTGCTTTATATATTCAACAAACAAAATGGAACGGAGAATTCAAGTTAGATCTAAAATAAAAGTTATAACATATATACCAAAAACAAAATTAATACATAACGCATAATCCAAAATTACACTTCATTTTTTTTTCTGATGTAAACAAATGACATGAAACTATTTCAGTTATGTCAATATACTTATAGTGAACAAGTCAACTAATGTTACTTCAGTGCTAGATTTAATCGTGACAACATTTTAACCATAAATATTGATAAGCAATTATTTATTTTGACTTTAAAACTTTTTTTTACTTGTAGTCTTGTTTAAAATCTTAAATTAAAGCTTTTTTCTTAAAAATAAATTTATTTTTTGAAAAAATTATTTAGATCTTCCATTAATCAGATAGCTATTTGCAAGTGATATTCATCGAATTTTTTCCCTCAAGAGGTTTTATGCTTCACATTCTACATATAATAATTCTTCATTAATAAGATAAACATGCATATCTAGATAATTTTAATTTTAAAGGATCTTTGGAGACAGGAAGAAGTAAATGAAGGAATAAAAAGATCGTTTAATGATGCTAAGATAAACAAATACGTCTGCTTATATTTATGTTACTTTTATTTGTTTTGAAAACTTTGAATTCGAAAACTAACTTCTATTTTTACATAAATGCCAAATAATATATTTTACCAAATAAAATCAGAAGATTTTTTTCTATTCCTTTCTTTCCAATAAGATACAAGTGTAAATGATTTGCCAAGTTTCATTTTCAGGAAACGGAAAAATTATTATTTAAAACAAAGAATTTTAACATTAAAAATTTAGACTTAACAAACGACTATTGACCGAATATTTTTTATTCAAAATATTTATTCTTTTCTTATTAAATTTCAACTTTCAAATCTTAAAAAAACAGTTCATAAAATGTTTAAATAATTTCAATGGGGCTTTTTTCAACAAAATGTAAGACTTTTCGTCTGAGTTGAATGTTATGTTTTATTTAAAATATTATTTACTTCTACTACTACTTTTCAAAGGTGAATTTTGACAAAACTTGTTATCATCGATCATTATATAGCATACTTTAAAAATAAAGAAACAGTCAAATTATTATTATATTTTTTTACTGAATGCAAATGTGGATGATTTTGTATTTCGAATAAAGAGAATTGTAACTAGTAGATTTCTAAATTGTTTAAAAAATATTAATAATTTTAGATCTTTATAAAATATTTAAATGTGAAGAATTGTTAAAAATTAATGATAATTAAATTTTTTATGATGTAAAAATAATTTTAATTATATCGTTAAATAATACTTGCAGTTTTAGAAAATTCTCTTAAAAATTGAATGCTTTAATATTCTCCATACAGTTTTCAATGATTAGTGTTACCCCAATTTAAACCATAGGGATTGGTCATCCTAAACCTTTCTAATATACTTTCAAATTGGGGTCTCATCTCATTTATTGTACATATTATTGAGGACCTTAGATAAGACCAAGAATGCCTTGAGATTCAGAAATATTGACTTTTGAGGATAAGTTACATTTTTAATGAATCGATCACGTTACTTCTGGTGATGTGCTTAATAGTACTCGAAAATTGAATTCGTGTTTTAAACGCGTTTATCCCAAAAAATAAATACAAAAATTTGGTGTAAAGCTACAACTGTATTCACAAATTGACATACCGAATTTCATGAACTTTGGTGATATTTTTGAATTGTCACATTTACTTGTTTGTACAAAACTGATAGGCGTTCAATCCCTTGAAAGATATGATTCCGAATTTCAGCGATAACCGCATTTTAAATGTTAAAAAAAATTATACATTTAGATTTCTTCAATTTCGGAGTCATTTTGTTAACTTATATTCTAACATATTCAAAATTCCTCTGAATGGAGTTCAGCCAAATCTGGATATTAATCTGAATATTTGGTGTAAAGATCATATACTAAACTTCATCTGTCTACATCAATGCATTTCTAAGTTATGGCTTTTACAGATGGACATAATACAAAAATGTGAGGGTTTTTTTTTATTAGAGGAGCTCGTCAAAATCTCTAGCTCAATTTTTTTGATAAACACAATACTTAATCGATATAAATTTCGTATACTTTCAAATAAAAAGTAAAAACTTAGCAAACATATTGAATTTTTAGATTTTTAAGACAATATTGTTGCAAGTTGTATTATAGGAAGAACAACAAAAGGAATGATATAAAGCTATTATGCAGATGGTAAAGGAACCCTTTTATAGTGAAAACACAATGGAAATTTGAACATAAGACTGAACTTGAATATTCTGGTGTATGTAAAATCCTAAAATTGAGGAGTGATTTTATAGTTTAAAATTATGTATATCCATTTGGAATAAAAACTCCATTACATTTCTATGAAATATTAATGAAAAGTTTTACGATTTAAAATAAAAAATAAAAGAAAAATAAAATAAAATAGTTTATCACAAATTTTATAGAACTTAATAGAATCTTGAAGTCAATAAAATGTTGTCAATAGAAGCTTTCAGCTTAAAAGTGATTTAACAAATATTGTATTTCGAATTTAACTATTCCAGAAAGCTATTACCTTTCTTATTTCTTTTTTATAAAACATAAATTTTGTCCGTGTTAGAAGTAGTTGTCAACATGAAAACATATGTTGATTTTTAAGAATTTAAACAGGTCATTTGATTTCAGAAAGTAATGCATTTATATTTTAGTAGTGTTGAAAAAAGACTGTTTGGCAAGTATCTGCATTTTTATGATTTCAAGGTAAAATCAAATTGCTGACTTGTATTGGAATTATTTAAATCAGTTAAATATATCCACCCAATCTCCAGCTTTTTGAAGAAAAAGAAAGTTCAATGCCAAGGTTAAGTAACCAAAAAGGTTAGATTAATAATTTTGGTCTTTTTTTTAATTGTTCTATCGTGATTAAAGACAGAGTTATCTATTGATAAACTTATAAAAAACAAGAAATTTTCTCTTCAAGATCTGTTTTTGCAGATT
Source organism: Argiope aurantia (assembly GCA_026543865.1). Classification (NCBI taxonomy): domain Eukaryota; kingdom Metazoa; phylum Arthropoda; class Arachnida; order Araneae; family Araneidae; genus Argiope; species Argiope aurantia. The sequence continues at coordinate 78,742 of JAPMOR010065862.1, forward strand.
AAAAATTAATTTATCCATGACTTAAGCTATATTATAAGCCCGAACTTAATATGTATTATTATCACAAGTACGAAATAAATATGCAAATAACTAATCCGTATTTTAAAAAAATAATTGATTGGATGGCAGACGATTTTTCTGTCATCCCAGAATTCCATAGTGTTTCAAAATAATTGGATAGCAGATAATTCCTCTGTCATACCAGAACTCCTTAGTGTTTCAAAATAATTGGATAGCAGATAATTCCTCTGTCATCCTAGAACTCCTTAGTGTTTCAAAATGATTGGATAACAGACGATTCTTTTGTCATTCCATATTTTTTCAGTAATTATAAAAAGTGATATTCGTTTTTATTTATCATTATTCCTTATTTTTCTTTGTTGTGCTTATATTACTTTAATTTTTCAAAATAAAAACTGTATATAAGTAATCCATATTCCTGATTATATCTACGCGATAGTGTGCAGCAATAAATAAACTTATTTCTGAAAATTTAATATTTATTTGTATACCTGAGAATTCCACGCTTCTTATCATTTCTAGTTGAAACGAAGAAAACTATTTTCAATTTCAAAATCATGAGTAATTATAATGCTTAAAAAGGGAATAATACCAAATATATAAATATATATATATATATATATATATATATATATATATGCATATTTAATTTTTAATAAAAATAATTCTGGCACATTTTTGATAAAACATACTTAATGAAATTAAATTTGAAATTAACATTTGTGACAATTTACAGACTATAGAAGACCTATTATGTCTGTATAAAATTAAATGATAAAACTGAAATGTACTAACCATTCTGGAACAGGCTTTTAGTGGGAACAGAATGGCTGTACATACACCAGTACATATCAATACACCTAATATGGTTTGCATAAAATAGGAGTTATTAGTTCATATAGAAACCCTTTCCATAGAAGGTACCATCTGTCTGATGGTACCTTCCTTCTATGGACACATTAAATAGGCTAGGCTACCAATCCAGAAGGAGGAAGCTAGAGTCAGTATACTGAATGTGGCCATTCTCAATAATATACTCAATATATTAAATCAAATTGTAAAACAATTCTGCTCATATTTCTTCGCTTAAATTATACAATAGATAAAAAATTGGATGCTCTATTTGTTTTTTGTGAACCATTTGGCATCATTTTGATTTTTATATAGTATTGAATTGAATGAATATTTAAAGATTAATACAAATTTATAATTATATGATGGTATTGATAAAAATATAACAACAATTTCAGTAATGAAAACCAAATGAAATTTGTATTAAACATGCGTTTAGTAAATTTGATTACATTTTCATAAAATGTTTCTTTTTAAATTGCTTGAAGGAACTATTTTTTTAAATAATGGAAATTAGATGAAATTTCAATTAGATAAAATTTTAAGAATAAGAACTGCTTTTATTATTACTTTGAGCATATAAATAAAATGAACAAATACGAAATAAAGTAAAATATTTGATATAAAATGAATAATGTTACATATAAGAAAAAATTAATCAATTATTTTTATTGTCATTCAATTTTGACAATTTCACATAAAAATATATCTAAGAATTAAAAAAAAATTTGAAAAAAAGTTTTGAAATTTTAGGTTTTCGTCACTGCTGTCATTATTTCTTAAAGAAGTCCAAAGCAATGATTCCACTAAATGTGATGGAAAGATTAACTGTCTGGAATTTGTGAAATCTGCCACCATGTTCTCTTGTATCGTTTAATATTACATAAAATTTACCTGAATGATTTGTCATTTATGTTAACTCTAAATGCATTATTAACTTTTTGATATTACTTCAATAATAAAAGTGATTACGTATAAATAATATGAAATTTTTTATTGTGTTGTTTATTTTCCATTGCTGATCATTTCTAATAAATTCAAAATAAAATTAAAGAACCAAAAAAAGAAATTTTAAACATAGTTCCAAAATCCTAGAACTTCGCCAATGTTGTCATCATATTTCAAAGCATCTCGAGGCAATAATTCAAAACTCTGAAATATTTGTATATATTGATTTTGAATCCATTTTTCTGGAATTGTTCAAAAATTTCAATAAAATCAAAGATTATTCAAAAATTTCGAAGATTAAATAGAATAAAATTATCTTTATTATTTAATTTTATATAACCATTTCCGATATTATATTAATTCCCGAGTGCTTTTTCCTTTTCTCTCTCTGCTTTTAAGTTGTCTCTTTAATTATGCTTCTGCTATAGATTATTTTTTATCTTATTTGTTTCTACTGTAATAAAAATCGTCTGTTTTAAATAGTTTTTCTTAAGCATTTAAAAAAATATCAACATTTAAATAATAACTTTAATTTCCAAAAAAAATATCTCTTTTTGTTAAATTTAAATTGTTTTTCAATGTTTGAAAAATATTTAATATATTTATAATCGCTTACATCTGAAAATGTAACTATATACTTTATTTTTAACATTCATTTAACAGTATTTATCTATTTGATGTTTTAAATAAAATGCTAATTTTTATTTTAAGAACAAAATAATCTCGAAGTCATAAGTAATCGTTCAACTACATGCAAAAAGTCAAATTTTTTTTAATTAATTGAGTTTTTTTATAAAAAAATTAATATCTATAAGAGTCAAAAGATAATCTCATTAAAATAGCATAATTAGTTTTTTAGCATTTTGGCAGAAAGCGGCGTATTTGCATTTTTATGAGACATAGAACCATATATTAACTATTCATACTAACTGCAGAAAACTAATAACATTATAATTTTTATTGTTCCTTCTACTGAAGTCTTGGATTTATTCCAAGTAACAGTACTTAAATGGATTTTCTTTCCTGTAGTTATAAAAGTATTTCTTAAAAAAAAAATTTTTTTTTTGGGGGGGGGGGTGACCAAGGAGTTAATTGCAGATTTTATAGAAGGTTTGGTGTATATACGTTGAATTATAAGTAGCTTCAATATAAAATCGATTCTAATAGCTAAAAATTCATTTTATTTTCAGTAATCATTTTTAACATATTATGCTTAGAAACTGGCATTATTTCAGCAAATTGTGACATAGGGCATGGTGGTCAAAACATTTATACTGAAAAAAAAAATCGATCAAAACGTTCCATACAGCAGACAATCGGAAATACAAAAATTATTTATATTACAATTTTACTTTCTGGGCAGTAGGTTCTTACTATGAAAGAGAGTTTCAATATTTTAATTATACTTTAAGTTTACATAAAGCAAAATTCCGACCTGTTCCTTCAATATCCATTTATTTCGTAACAACTATTTCTTTTAAATTGATTTTGTAATGATATAAATTTTATATCCGTTTGTGTTTATATATATGTGTATGTCTGTGATTTTATTAATTCTTTAAAATATTTTCAGGTAGATTCCTATAGGAAGACTACATATTTCAACAGTTCTCATGACACTGCATAGGAAAATTTCTGCAGATTTTCACCGATCATGGTCCCTAAAGCCCAAACCCACCCGCCATTTGTGTATATTATATATATATATATATATATATATATATATATATATATATATATATATATATATATATACAAGGTGTCCTGAAATAGACTGACGATTTTAAAAAATACATAATAGAAACATCGTTAAGGTTAAAAGAAAAAACAATTCTTGCACCATATTCATGTGACAGGGCCTAAATATTTCCTGTCACAGTTTTTGGTTTTAGTTCAAAAAGTTGCCGTTAGAGGGCGCTGCAGACAATAAATATATAAATAAAGAAGTATCATATAATTTATCCAAATCTTTTAAGAAATGAAAATCACAGTACAATATTTTCGCTTATGTGCTAGCCGAATGGTGTCGCCCAAATAGTTCCACCTTTCTCATCCGGTACACTACCTACTCGTTTATCCACAACTTATTGAACTAAAATCAAAAACTGTTTCAGGAAAAATTTGTGCTCTGTCACATGAATTTGCCACAAGAATTTTTGACAATAACCATTTTCCTGCTATGCAATTTTGAAAGTCATCAGTCTATTTCGGGGCACCTTGTATATACAGATAGTAACAATTAAAATGACCTTATTCAGACTCCTCTAGAATCCGTTACTGCTTGTGGGATTTTGATAAAACTTGATAAATACCTTATTTGGACCATGGGAAAAAGATTTCTGCAATGAAATTAATAGTTCAAATTTTGCCCACCAGATGGCCTTTCTTTAAATATTCCTCATGCAAATTATAAATTAGACAGATGTTGACAAATCGAATTATTATGAGACAAATAATTAAACAGATAATTTCATTTGTAAAAAATCAGCCCGAGCAAAACTGGGCAGATCAGCTACTCATTTATAAAAATTTTTTTAAGAGATTACAATAGGACAAATGTGTACAATAATCAAAAATATAATTCAATTGATTCAAAGCATATACTATCTATAAGCATTATACTAAAGTATATAGTTAACTTTAAATTATAATCATATTATTTAAATCTAATTCTATTAAGAATTCCTTTCTATTAAATTTTAAGAACCTTGTTTACTACATTTGATTTTTTATGTAGTTCGGGAAAGAAATATAATTACATTTCAAATATTATTCATTTTTTAAAAGCGGAATTAAGTTATAAGCATTTAAAAAAACTATAAGAATGCATTTTTTAAACATTATTTACTTATATAATATTTTTGAACTTATATCTGTGAACAAGGATATGAAACAAGAAATTTTTATGAAAATTACATTCAAACATAAAAAGCATAATGACACCTAAACTTCATAATTTATTCCAAGATAAATATATACTGCAGAGACATTTTTTCCAGGCACAATATTGCGTTAGTTCTTTGATAAATCTGTACATAAACTTTAATAGAAATCTGTAATGTATAATTTCAAAAACTTTAAATTTTACTTTCTACTGTCAAAATATATTTCAGAAGATATTCCGTTTCATAAACAGAATGTAAAATTGTAAGATTAGAATAAACATTTATTCCTGAAAACGATTTTTAAAATCTGCAAACAATCAGTAAGAAAAATCTGTCACACATTCAATACGTCAATATGGAAAAGTAATTATTTTGTTCAGATACTTAAAAATATTTCTGCACACTTCACTTCTTTTGCGAAAAATAATTAATAATTCAACAGCAGGTGGAACTAATGAGCCACCATTTAAATGGAATAATTCCTAACAATGGCACTATTCCATTTTTGATTAAAAATCCAAAGGTAAGACAGAAAAAAAATGATTGCTAATTTAAGCTAAAAGTTTGAAAGCGTTAAATTTTTAAAAAGTCTCTTCGTTGTCAAGATAATAAGGAAAATCTTTTGATAAAAGTGTTCGATTTTTATTTTTATTTTTGAGAGACGAATGAGTAACAAGAGGTATGTTAGGTTTAGCGTCAATTTATTGATGTTACAGAAACTACTTGTTTGTGGATGTTGGGGTTTTGTTTACTCACATTTTCTTTTATTTTGTGCTTTATCAAAAAACATGTCACTTTATTTAATTTCCGTTAAGAATATTTTGAAGACACTTTTTTTTAAAAATCTGAACGTTCTTTATGAAAACTTTCTAAACAGATTAAATATAATCTGACAATCTTTAGAAGCATAAATAGAATTTTTAGATAATTTTTGTAAAAGAAACTTTTATCAAATTTTTTTCAAGAAGTAATTAACTTTTTTATTTGAATATATTCAATAATTATACTTGAATAACTATTACAATTCAAGTGAAATTAGACGGATCTGAATCTCATAATTAAGTTTTTTCAAGCATTATATTTATCATACTTTTAGTTAAAATATTTATATTAAAACAACTTAAAAACTTCAGTCTTTCAATGCGTGCATTATACTTAACAAAGTGTTAGTGTGAATACAGTGAAACATTTTCTCTAACAGTCTAAAAAATTAAATTATCAATTCATGATTCCTGACCATTTATGTGTACATATGCCATTGTGTAATTGTAGCTAAATAATGGAACTAATCTTTCACAAAATTTGAAATTTCATTTTTGTTATTCAGCAGAAAATGTGTTTACATTTGACTGAATAGATGTTTCATATTCCAACTTCAAATATACCACGTTATATAAAGACAAGCCTGCAAATAATTTGCCAATATAAATGTATAATTAAAATAAAAATGAATATTGGCAAGAAAACTTCCAATTCCGGGAAACTTTCTAGAGTGAACTTTCATTTAAAAAATTATTTATCATAGAAGGTAAATTTAAAATAGTAATTTAATCCTTAAAAACAGTTTTAAGTAAGAAATAACGATACCCAAAAATAAAACCGTCTAAAAGAGAAGTTAATGCTTTCGATAATTTTCACTTTTTGGTTTTATCTAATCTTCAAATATCTCATTGTCCTTTTCTTTTTTTTATATTTTTTTTCAAAATTATGTGAAATAAAAAAATTAATTTTATAATAAAATATTTGTAATTTGCAGCCAAAGCTAAATACAACCTGCACTTGAAAAGTCCTTACTGCTTTATTTAATTATTTTTAGCAAAAAAGAAAAGAGTAAATGTGAAAGATATGGAATTTTTTATTTCTTTTACAGAATGTCTCTTCTGAGTTCATGTAATATGAAAAGTAATTGTCCTCTAATAAATAAAGCAAAGTAATGTGTTTTCTTATCAGTCTTATTTTTATTTTTAAGGAAGTATTATGTTATTTAAGAATTAAAATCTTAAGTTTTTTTTAATTTTCTCAAAAACATTTATAACTTATTTTAAACGAATAAAAAACACTTTATTATTTCCTAAAAAAATTTAAAATCAATGCAATACTTGTTACTTATCTCTGTTTTAATGGAAAGCAAATAATTTAAAATTAAAATAAATATTTAACAGTTTTGATATATGACTGAATTTAATCCCTTTTTAATACAGCTAGAATCATTTGTATATAAATGTTACAAGACGGCAAAAATTGTTGAAAAAAGTTAATTCCAGTAAAAAATAGTTTATGCTTCAGTAAATTATTTATTTTTAGCATTGTAAATGTATAGAGCAACACAACATTTTCTTTTTATATAAGAAGGTAATACGAAATCTATTATTTTTTTATTATATACATCAAATAACGCTTTTATAAAATCTATAAAATGAGTAATAATGATATTGATTACAAAAAATATCAAATATCATGAAAAGTAAATATTTTATGAAAGCTATAAATATATATTGAATGAATTACTTTTAGAACTCGCCCAAATTCTATGCGGTTTCCTTGGAATTTAAGAATTTTTATAGTATTTAAAATTAAGATACAATATTTTGAAAATTACGAAAAATATTTGTGTTCTTCATCTATAGATGGCAATAGGATATATATCTACAAACAACACCAAAAGTACTTACTTATTAATTTCCTTTTTTCCTTTCCCTCTTTACTGCAAAAATTTCCGAAATTTAGCTAATGATGTATGTGGTAGTAAATCCCTCCTCGCTCCTTGAAAGTTTAATGCGCATACATGAACAGGACAGTGGAGTTCTGTTAACAAACAAATCAAATATTAGGATTTTATAATGAGGCAATATTTTTCGACAGCTATACAACGACAGTTGAATATATTATAATACACATCTTGTGCATTATAATCCAGTTAACGAAATGCCGTGACGATCTTTACATAGAAATATAAACTTTTTTTTTCTATTTTTGTCGATTACTTAATTACGGGAGTAGAATATCATAATTGATAATAAATTCGCAGTGCATATAGATTCTGTTTTATTCTTGACAAATCCCATGTCTTTGGTCAAATTCCAATTTGAAAAAGCATGAAGTGGTTTGTATATTTAGACGTTATTCTCTTCCAATGACTAATGTTTAAAATAAAGATATCTGCTTTCATATTGTATAGTCCAAATCACTCACCATACAAATCCTTTAGCCAATCTAAGATGCTTTTAACTACTTATTTGACACTTTTCATAAAAGAATGTTAATTTTATATCGTTAATGAATGAGAATTCATTTGAACTTTGTGATTTTCGATCTGAAAAACAGCAAAATATACTAAAAATGCACTTTTAATAAAATGCTGTAAAAAATTTCCTTATTTTAATTTTTTCGATTTTTAAATCCATAGTTTATGATTCATTATCAAAAATATAATTTCGAAATTATTCTTTTCTTAAAGGCACTATAAGGTGCTACAAATATGCAATCATAATTTAATGAAAAGCATTGATGGAACTACTAATTAAGCACTGAAAATATTAAAATAAATTATTATCATCGAGAATACATAATTAATAACGATTTCAAGAACTCTAACTCATCAAAAAATATATAAAACAATACTGTGAAAGATTCTTCAAACGGAATTTAAAAGCCTTTTTTTTTTTTTGAATTTTTTTAAATTCCTTTTATCTTTCCATGCCTTTCCTTAAAATAATTACATTGTTATCTTTAATTAAATCTTCAGTATTATCTGTAGATGAGCTACATGCATAATTAATTAAATAAATCATTGTGCTCTTTTTTTTCAGTTTCTTAAGAGATGGGAACTATTTAATTATTTGCATTGTATGATTGATTAAAAACGTACTAATAATTTAAATAGTATTTAGTAAAATTTAATGAAGGTTATTCAGTTTTACATTCTTAACTTATTTAGGAATCATCAGTTGTACAATAAAAGCACAATAAACAGTACAATAATTATAAATAATATTGTATAAAATTGTAAATATCATGCGCTACTGTAGATATTATTTTTTAATAATAAATTGACTATTCTTTTGAAATTCAAATGCCTCTCTAAGAATTTTATTTTTACATTCCCCATTTCAAAAGCACATTAATCGCTTCAAGAATCTTTAGAAATCCACATTGCAAACAAATAAATAAATAAATTCCGATTCCAACAATTTAAATTGCTTTAATGTAAATCAATTCAAGTCCTATTAGTGTTCAAATTTACAGAATTAGAATTACACTTCTTTTCTTTCTTTCTTTCGTCACAGTCAATCTCATTAAATAAGAAAAAATAACTCACTGAAAGCTCACTGATAAAACGAAAGAAGTTAAATCTGTATTCATGAAGTCTACTTGACTTAATTCGTTTTTATCTCTAGCACCAAAACCTTCTTTTTCGTAGTCCTAATTAAGGCTCTTTAATGAATGTTAATTTTTACGAAAGGAAAACTCTTTTTGAGAAAAAAAATCTCTCATAAATCAAAAAGCTATTAACCTGCGATAATCATTGTACTTTTTCTAGAACTAAATTCTAGACTCGAATTTTCTTACCTTAATGTTTGCATATATTAATCGTGATAAACTAGATTATTCAGATAATTTTGAGTTTGGGTTATATTCAGCTCTCGAATAATTACAAACAATAAAAATTAATTAATGGTGTTAAATAAATGTTGGCAATATAATTTTGCCCTCATTTAGTTCAAAAACTTTATATTCAAACTTTTTTACATTTTTATTCTTCGATATCTATATCTCTGAAGACTATAAAATGGCATGCAAAAAACTAATTGTTTTATGCGAAAGAATCCGCATTACTTTTATTTTATTTAAAGACCAACGATTACTTTCAATTAGTTAATTAAATGCTTTAAGGAATTGATAATAGCTGTCTACCTTATTTAGAAAATAGTTTTAAGTTTCGTTCTTCAGTTTTATAATACACTAATGAGAATGCATGAGTGGATAATGGATCTTACATTCAATGCAGTTACAGAACAGTCTTATTATTTCTTTATGACCCATTTCTAGTTTTCTACCTTTCTCCCTCTCAGCAAGTCAACTATTCTTTCTGACGTTGAACCTCATCTCGTCAAAGCCGCGCGTTATTAGCAACATTTTTAATTAATTTTAAGCAAACATACTATTTTATTAGTTATGATAAACATTGATTGATTTCAATTTACTTGTTTTAAAACATTCTTCTCTTTCAAGAATATTACATTCAATTAAAAATGGTGAAAACTTATTCAGAATTTTTTAAATATAAATATCCGTTTCAATTTCGAATGCTCTTTAAATATAATGATATGCAGTATTTCGAATTTACGGTTTTTAAACTTCTCAAGAAAATTAATTAATGTAGAAAATTCCTATTTAAAGTATGAAATTTCGTAAAATAAATAATCTATCAATATTTATAATACAGCTCAATGTGTGTGTGTGTGTGCGTGTTGGCGCTCTACAGGCCAGACCATTCAACCTACAGATACCAAATTTGGCACGTGTATACCTTGGAAACCGAGAATATGCACCTGGGGATTATTTTTTCGAATTTGTAATTATAAATGTATTTATTTAAAAATTAAATGAAATTTTGACGTGTTTCTGCTATAACTGCCGAAAACATTACTGCACAAAAAAGATTTTTACATGAAGTTAAAGATAAAAAATTTATCTTTTAAATGATACTACTGTTTTAATCTTAAAATTAAATTTCTATTTTTAATGAATTTTTAAATAAATATTTTAACTATGTGTTTCAATAATTTTTTTCGTAAAAAATAAAAATTAAAATTAAGCACGTTTTGCATTCATGTGAAAAAATAGGCTTTTTTCAAGGTGTTGCCATAACATTAATTAAAGCTCCAACTAAAAATAAATTAAATCTTTTTGGAAATGAAATTTGCAAAAATATAATTTTCGGCACGAGTCTGTAGGAAATGAAGAAAATATGAAATATTATTTTTTCTCAAAAATAAATTCAAGAAAAATTATTTTATGATCTTTTACACTCTCTATATTATCCATACTTATAATAAAGCTCAATGTGTGTGTGTGTGTGTGTGTGTGTTGGCGCTCTACAGGCCAGACCATTCAACCTACAGATACCAAATTTGGCACGTGTATAACTTGAAGGTCGAGAATGTGCACCTGGGGGTTATTGTTTCGAATATTTAATTAGAATTTTATTTATTTAAAAATAATCGAAATTTCGGCGTGTTTCTGCTATAACTTCCGAAAATATTACCGCACAAAAAAGATTTTTACATGAAGTTAAAGATCAAAAATTTATCTTTTAAATGATACTAATGTTTTATTGTTAAAATTAAATTTCTATTTTAATGAATTTTTAAATAAATATTTTAACTATGTTTTTCAATAATTTTTTTCGTAAAAAATAAAAATTAAAATTAAGCACGTTTCGCATTCATAGGAAAAAATTAGCTTTCTTCAAAGTGTTGCCATCACATTGATTAAAGCTCCAATTAAAAATAAATTAAATCATTTTAGAAATGAAATCTGCAAAAATATAATTTTCCGCACGTGTCCGTAGTAAAGGAAACAAATATGAAATATTATATTTTCTAAAAATTAAATTCAAGAAAAAATATTTTATGATCTTTTACACTCTCTATACAGGGTGTTGATTTAGTTCCTGACCCATTTTGATGTTTAATGACTCATTAAATAATGAAGATATAAACACACTTATGGCATTTATTGATGAATAACTCATATATTTTCCTTTTCAGGTTTGAATATTTTTACTTTTGTAAATATCGTCTGCGCGTGTGGTTAATTTCAGATAATTTCATTTTCCAGTCTAAATATCTGTACTTTTCTAAATATCGTCTGCTTATTAATTGTATTTTTCTCTCTTTTGTTTTTGGCAACTATTGAAATGTTATGTTTACTTTTGATGTGTTTGTTCTATGTAGTACTTTTGTATGTGATGTTTTATTCGATCGGATATTAAGGAGAATGCATACACCACAAGAGAAAGCACAGATTTTATGGTGGTCATAGAGTTAATTTCCAATAAACTAAATCACTGACTTTTAAGAGTTAATTTCCGATCACTTAAACTGACTGATTTAGGAAAATTTGAATATCACTATTCAATAAAAAAAGGATAATTTTAGATTTTCCATCGATCGTTTCAAAGAAAATACGCCAATCATCGCGCAGGTTTCTCAAGATTAATTGGCCTAACATTATGAAAATGTTGAGTTTTTCTAAATTTTTAACATTCAAAACTTTATAAATATGTCTTACTTGATCGTTGAAAATAGAAACATTCATTTAGTTATTTAAAATTTGGTGTGCTCAGAATATTTCTCAAAATATGATACCTTTCTGCATTAAATTTAAGACTTCATAATTTTTGAAATATATTTATAAGCCGGAAAAAAATATTATTATTAATTTCATTTCAATCCTTTTGAAAGCAAAATTAAAAACTGAATTTTATGCTGAATCTGAGAAATTTTTGTTGAATTATTCTTTGAGATATTACATAAATTATGAAAAATATTTTGTAGTTCGCATAAGACTTAAATACCGAGCGATTCTGTTTGCAGTACTCATATTCAATAATAATAAATAGATAAATAACGATAAAAATGATAAATAAAATATAACGCTTGGTTTCATTAAAAAATATCTTTACATTAATTGCAATTTCAGCATTTCCACCTTAAATTAAAGTTGAAGTCTTACCGGAAATGACAACAAATTAGGAAAATATATATAGTAAATTGAACGAAACGATTTTTTGGTATGACTATCAAAATTTGAAGATTAAAAATGTTTTGTTTGCTAAGATATTAAGAGAAGTTATTTGAAATATTTAATTGAAAATTGCAGCGAGTGGTAATACTGGCGAACCGGCTGGTCGCCAAAGGCGGCTAGTAATCACATAATTTCAAAAGAATTACGTTGCTCGTTACAGTGCACGAAAGTAAAGACAAAAATATATGATATTTCATTGCAGATGAATTGATTTGAAGGACATAATAATGTATATAAATAATCAAAACTTTTATAACAGAATAATGCGGAGCTTTAATTTTACATTTATAAAAAAGCCAAGTTAAATTTTATATATTATATTAAATCAGACTATTATGTTATATAAAAGTAATCAAATAATTTTATAGTTCCACTTTATGTGACTCTTTTCTGAATATGAAGTTTAGGATCATTATTTTTTCATAAAAGATATTTAATGGAATATTTCATATTTAAAGTGAAATATTATAAGGATAATAAAATATTATATCATATTTTAAGAAATGGATTCAATCTTTCGAGATAGTAAAATATTATGATCTGAAAGCTGCGAGGCTGTTAGCAAATAATAACTTTAAAAACTATTTTATTGTTAACTCAAACGATTTTTACAATAAAAAGAATTTGCACGATTTTTTTTTACTTATTTCATATATCTTTTCAACGCATAAATTCGATTCCGAGTGGAAGCCGTTTGCCACAAAGAATATATGAAGAACTTAAAGAATCTTAAATGTGATCCGTAATTCTTTGCATAGATATTTTATTACTTTAACAGAAAGATATATTGAAGACATTTACATTTTTACGATTTTAAGGCACACTCAGCTCGTCTGCGAGGAGCTCCCAATGCTATTATCGAAAGAAATTCAAACATTTTCCCATCATTTTCTATTTTATGAAAAAGAAAAGACAGTATTTAGTCTAAATGAAAGGAAATATGGTTAATTAATTTTTGTACTTTTGTTGTAAGTTATTATTGGATTTAATTTGAAAATTAAATATTTATATGTAATATGTACAAAAATTAATTCCTTTCTTTCTTCTTGCAAAAGAATTTTTCTCGAATTTTAAAAGTTTGTGTAATTTACTGGTTTTATATCATGTAATAAATAACTTAAAACTTCTTTTTCCTTTTCATAGAATATTCTCTTAAAATATAATCATTATATAGATTTATAATTCTGTGAAAAGTTAAATTCTCTTAAAATATATATTTTTATATAAGTTTGTAATTTAATAAAAGTCTTGCCAGTATCAGTTCATTCAAATTGAAAATAAATGCAAGTAATGTCATAAATACAAATGTAGCAAGGCTTTTAAATTATTATTATTAAAATATGTATTCATTATATATTCGCTAAGTCCCTATATTTTTTAGAAATGATGTCCTTTTTACCAAGAAAATTAATAAATTTGATTTGAAATTTGAAACCAATTTTAATATCAAATATTAAAAAGATATATCTCTATTATATCAAGCAGTTTAATAAGGTTTTATCACTTTTATGCTCAATTTTCAATGGTAATATCTCTAAGTCGTCGAAAATAATATATTTTAGCTGTAGTGTTGTAATTCATTTTTATGGGATATTTAGTGTTATGAACCATTATTTGATAATTAATTATTTTAATTCTTGATTATTATTTAAATGATTTTTCTTTCCTTTCTATTCCTTCTTTGCATATAAGCTATTATTGCTGCGCATATTGTTATAAAAAAATCTCAAATTCCACGTAACACAGCCAATTATAAAGTATAAAATATTATGCAATAATATAGGATATTATTTCAATATTCTACAATATTATACATTATTACGAATATGATTTAATTTCCTGAAACATGTGTTTGCTATTCGGAACTTATTCTGATAACTAAGTTATTTTTGACACCTGAATTTGATTTGATTCCATCCTTACTATTTAAATTTAATAAAATTCGAATCTTTACAATTATTTTATTAATCTTTAATAAATTTTAATGTATATTTATATTGTTGTTGTAAATAAATAATCTTGCTGTTAAACTAATCCGAAATTTCGCATGTTAACCAACAGAAACGTAGTAAAACTTGGTACAGTTTATCTTTTGATAGCAATACAAATGAAAATAATTTTTTGTGAAGGTCTTTAAAAATGGCTTTGAAATTTTATCCAATAAATTTACGTAATGCAATTAAAGGAAGTATGCTAAATACCGTTATAAATTTTAATATCGCCAGATAAAATTATCAAAATATTTTACAAAATCATTCAGACAGATCATAAATAATAGAATTGATCCAGTCACAATAAGTAGTATCTCTCGAATGGAATATTAAATTTTAATCCTAGAGGATGACTTTTAGAAACAATCAAATTTTGGTCAAATCATTCTTCCTGCCATAGCCTCAGTCAGTTAATATGAATACCCATTAATTTATTCAAATAATTAAAGGTGTTATCCTGTGGCAGGAATTCTTTTAAAACAAATATTTCATAACTCATAACCTAACAACAGATAGAACTAATGAGTCACCTTTTGAATTGAATAATTCCGAACAGTGGCAAGATTCTATTTTCAGTTAAAATCTTAAAGGAATCGAAGGAAAAAATGTTGATTGTTAATTAAGGCTAAACGTTTGAAAGTTTTAAAATGTCAAAAGTTTCCTTTTGTTAAAATAATAAAGGGATTGCCCATGTTAAAAATTTTCGATTTTCTTAGTTTAAAGAAGTGAAAGAGTGGCAAGTAATTTTTCAGTAATATTTTATAAGAATTAGAAAAATTGTTTGTGAAAGTGGACGCTTTGTTTATTCATCTTTTTCTCACAATTTGTGTCATTTACTTTCTTTCCATTAAGAAAAGAATGAAAAGGTGGTTTGAATAAACTCTGAATAGTTTTTAAAAAATAAATGATTCGAAATAACATACTTCATAGAATTTTTTTCTATATTGTGTATTTTTTTAAAAACATTTTGAAAGGATTATTCCAAAAAATGAGGTTTTAAAGCTTTATTCTTTGGAATAATTCTTTCAAAATGTATATTTATGGCTTAAAAAAGTATGGTTTAGTGAATGAACTGAGTGAGAAGTGCTTACTAGTTTAGTGAATAAACCAGATGGTAAACTCCAACTGATCTAGGGAATGAATCAGATGAAAAACGCCAATTGGTCTAGTTACTTTCAAACGACAAAATTCCTAATATACTACTTACGATGAAATACTGATTAATTGTATGTGAATAATGATTCCCTAATCCCTTGTGGTATAGAGTTTGCATTATCATATAGAAAAAGAAATTTCTACTTATTCAGCAGTTGAATATTTCTAAGGAGAACGTTTATAGTGCGATGTTTAACTATATAGTTAACGGGCTCATGATTGTTTCTCTAGTTAAGCATTTTATATTCACAATTATTAGAAACCATTGCAGGATCTTTACAATTATGGAATGTTTTTAATTATGTTTTTTTAAAAATTATCCTCTAAAGAAAAAAAACTTGATCTTTCTTTTACGTTACGTAATTCTCTTATGTTCTTTAATTCTTCCATTATGTAAAAAAAAAAGTTGATCTTGCTTTTATGAGCCTTTAATGTAATTCCTTTATGTCCTTTAATTCTTCCATGATGTAAAAAAACTTTATCTTGGTTTCATGAACCCTTAACAAAACATAATTCCCTTATGTTTTTTCATTCTTCCACGATGAAAATACTTGATTTTTCCTTCATGAGCCATGCTTTTCATTAAAAGGTCGTTTTGAATATCATATTAGCATAAAGTATTCGAATGTTTCCCTACTATTAGAAGACGACAAAAGAAAATATAAATTTGTATTTTAAACCATAGTATAAAAATTACAAATTTTATAGTTATTTTATGTTTAATCTTAAGCACAAATTTAATTAACTTACACTTGAATTTTTTTTTTAAGAAAAAAAATCTTGAGAGAGAAAAAGATAATCAATTTTATTTCTTTTCAAATTCACTTTCACAAAAATCAAACATTGCTCTCAGTTTTTTAGAGTGACACTCAGCAGTAGAAAAAAAAGTAGAAATGAAATTATAAAACTTGCCTGACAAAAAAAATTACAAAATGTAACTAGATTTTGATTACAATTTCAATACGGAGTTTCTAAACTAATCATATTTGAGTTCCAAAATGCAAATACTAGACAAACCCAATTTTTTTTTCACTTCTTTTCTCAGAACATTTTAAGGAAATCCCCCCGAAGCAAAATTAGCTGCTTTGGCCATTATTAAGAAAAGGAATCTTAAAATTTTCCTTCCTTCTATCTAATTAAATAGCTAACTGAAGCGAAAACTGAACCCGTACACATTTAAAAACATTTTTACTTTCAAAAAAGAAATAAAAAAAAAAGAAATTTGCTGCTTTCGTTAGGTTTTGTGGAATGAAAACTAGAGTAGATTAATTGTTTTTTAGAGCCAAAGGTCTGGAAAAATTCTATTTGCGGTAAAATATATTGAAAGAAGTAATCCAGGCTTATGATTGAGGGTAAAAGTCTCTTCCAATCCATTTCACACTGATTCGTTTTAAAGAATTCGGTTACAAACATCTTTACATTTTTACATTACGTCTTTACATTTGATTTATTTATATTTTTACTTTACATCTTTACATTTGATTTACTACCACAATTTTATAAATTGAAAATATTTCTTAAATTTAACATCTTGAGGTAAATGTTTTTACAATAATTATATAGGCAATAGCATTATACCTTTAAAAGTTATCAATAGGCGCATGAAACAGTGCCGTTTATTTGTTTTACTGCACACTACAACTACGCAATGCTTGTAAACGACCTTCAAGAAAAAGTCAATTTCATTAAGGTCCTTGCATTTGTGGAATTTATTGGAAGACATTTCATGCACGCTTTTCTAAAAGGAACTATAATTAACTGTAATAACTTTCGTAATATGTGTCACTGTAATACCAAATTTTATTTTTAAAAAGTATAATTTATGAAAGGTTTAAAAACTAAATAATTTTCAAGAATCCATTTATATTAAATTTCGGAAAATTCTTTTACTTTTTGAAAAAAACATGATGAAAAATAAAAATATTTTCTTTTAATCTAAATCAATTTTCCCACGGCGTGTAAAAAAAGTACTGCAAAATTTTTGGAATTCTTGTATATTACAGAATATGGCATTCTTTACGATAAGCATCATAATATCACGAAGAAAATAATCAGATATACATTTTAGACATTTTTTGAAACAAATCTAGCAGCAAAATTTTGATATAGATCAATTGTTTTGATGCCAGAAACTTGCATGAAATTTGATAAAGACTGCAGTCTTTTTAAGTTAATACTTTTACAGTATACTATTAAGAAGTCTAACTGATTGGGAATTGAATCATTTTATATAAATCTAAAATTCAATGAATGTGAAATTTTATTTATCTCGATAATTGTTTCTGAGTTTGTATTTTATATGCATATGGAAGAAAGATGCTGACTTTTCATGAAAAACTTCACCTAAAATACAGAGTGTTAATAATCAAGGTGATCCAACTCAAATCTATTTAGAACCGTTCTGACAGACGTATTTCATTGAAACTTGGCTTATTCGTTATATTAGTCATTGATGAAAAGAAAATAAAAAAAATACATTCTAGCCACTAGATGGCGATATTCATGTAAAGCAAACTACGAAAGTCAACGCCGTAATGAAGCCTGAAAGATGTTCCATTGGGGTTACTCGCTACTACGACCTTCTAAAGCAGTATTTCTGCCATATAAGAAAGAGAATGTTTAGGGGGGATACTCTCTTTATGCAAGTTGGCACGACGCAACATATTGCCCTGCAGTGAAGGAACTGCTTTGCGCCCACTTCAGTGATTTATCGATCAAGTAATTCTGAGACATATTCTAATACTCATGGACTCTCCATTTTCCAGATTTGTATCCCTTGATTACTCAGATTCCTGAATCATCGTGTCTATGAAGATAGCATACAAATTCTGCTTGGATTAAAAGCAAGAACATGTCATTTGCTGAAATTTCCGAAAAATTGCTTTGTGTTGATGTTGAACACGCTTGCAATTTTATTTCATTGAACAAATGCACAGATGAGATAAAATGTTTTGCTTGTATTTTTGTATTTTTTATTCATCGAGCGCTTCTTTATCATCTGTTGGTGGAAATTTTAATTGCTGATATTTATTTCAGATGCATTTCCCCATGGTCCAAATAACGTGTATAACAAGTTTCAATAACATAAGGCAACCAAAACTGTCTCTACGAAAGTTTGAATAAGTTCATTTTAAGTATATTATTAATGGCAGAAATCTATAATTTCAGTATACAGGCCGTATGCTTATTTATTTATTTTGAAGATTACAATAATTTCTCGTTTTTACGTTAAGGTAAAGAAAAGGCAAAATTATGTAGTAAAGAAGCCTAGTTCTAGTTAAACATGCTTGAAAGCACTTTGAAGTTTTGAAGCCGGCTTTTGACTAAATGTTTTTCTTTTGATATAATTCCGATATTTCCTGTACTCGAAACTAATTACTTTTGGCCATCCACTGTTTCATCCGGATTATTAACGGTATATAGGATAATCTAGAAAAATTACAGATTTAATTTTCTTTACCCTTTAGATTTTGGGAAAGAAGACTAAATAGTTTCTCAAAATGCAGGTCCTTAATGAGAAACACTCGAAGATGTATTCCCATCTTTTAAACGATGTTTATTGAAAATTACGCTTTTGATTTCGATAAACTGCAGCGTTAATGGTTTTCATTTGTTCCCTCTGTAACGTGCACTTAGCTTTATGCTGTTTCAAATGTGTCTGAATCCAAGAAGTGAATTTATATCATACTTTCATTTTCTTCCTTAAAACGGTAATTAACTTTGCAGGATAAACTATTAAATAATTTTTACGATTTTGAGTAAATTATATAAAGATTTTTTCTGTATAATTATACGATACTTAAAACAAAACAACCCCAATTTTATTATCATTTATATAGGTAATACGAAAAAAAAAAGCACAGCAATTAATTTGGAATGTGAAAATTGAAATTTAATAAATTTCTCAAAGATAGCTAAAATTATGAATATATTTATTTTACAGTTTGCAAATTGCTATGTAAACTTCAGCTTATTTTTAAATCGCTAGCAAATCACTTTTTGATAATTAAAATATAGATTTATATATAATAATTGAAGGTTCTAGTTAATTATCTTTTTTTACATAAAAATTTCACTTTTTCCTTGCGCATTACTTAGTATATAGTGTTCTACTATTCCATAAACGAAAATATGTGATTTGAAACCTATAATATATGTAAATACTTACGAAAACCTTTGTAAAACATATAAATAGGTGCGTTTCTTCCTATAATAATAAAACGCATATTGAAAATTTCCTTTTTTGCTGAGGATTTCAATTATTCATTATTTGTGTTTTATTTTTATAAAATTAATTCGGATTTTTGTATATAATCTATAAGTAGAATATAATAAAAAAAACTTTCTTTATCCAAAAAATTTCTAAAATGTAAGAAATTTTTAGCCTTAAAAAATTAATTCAACAAAGTAAAATTTGGTATGATTTATTTAAGTTTGGATATATAGGTGTTAATTATATCCCGTTCATAGAAGTATACTTATAAGTTAGAATAATCAATAATTTGTTTTTAACAACTATTTTGTTGTTGTTCTAATGGCACTTGCCATGGACAAGCTCGCTGATGAAATCAGCGATTTTACGCCGAGGGTGCGTCTCTTGTTTTTTAGTACCGCCAACTAGGTCCAATAGTACGTATTAGCTACTAACGCATCACATTCGCTTGCACAGCCCCTTTTTACAGGGAGGCACACTCACACGATAGAACAGATGCAGAACAACGATGCACGAACTTGAAATCGAACCCAGGACGCCCAGATCAAAGGGAAGATGCGCTAACCCTATGCCAGGACGCCGGCACAACCAATTTTCATCGTAATGTTATAGTTGAGTTAATATTTTGCAAAAAGGAAATTTTATGTCTAAAAGATTTTCAACTTTTCTCTGAAATTATTATCATGCAGCTTTTCTCTGGATAAATTTTTTGAAATTTTTGAAATCAGCACTCGTTATTAATGATCAATATGATTGATACAGAAAAACGTTATTAGACAATTAAGAAATAGATGACGAAGTAATTCGAATCATTCGATTATATCTTATGAATGGAATTAAGCTTTCTCATTTCATACATCTTGTATCAGCTTCTTTTGAAAAAAAAAGTCGCCAAAATATAGCTCACAATCATTTTTATATTATGGAGACAGTATAAAATATAATTTTTTAAAACATTTTTTATCCATATTCATAAAAGCCAAAATGTATATTCATACGATTACCGGACACTTGTTAAGTGTAATTTGTCATCAATAAATTTTTTAGCAGAGTCTGTAGCTACGTAATTATCTGTAATTGATATTTTTAATAACATAATTGTTCAGGCTTTGTATCTTGAAATTACATACTGTCATTTGCAGTATGTAATTTACTTGAAGTTTCCTATACTTCAAGTAAAACTACGTAGGGATTAAACAAAACAGAGTTAACTCTCAATAACGTAAGAAAATCAATCAAGCAATTAAACATTTAATGAAACGATGGGAACGTCATGATTTCCATTGAAGCGTTAAACTATATTGAACTATTAACAAATTATTGAAATCTATAGAAATAAATATCTTAATTCTTTGAATTTCAGGAAAAATATTTTAATATTTAAACTGATATCATTCAATATGTCTTTGATTTTTAAAATTATATAAAAAGAATTTCTGCAGTGTCATTTTCGTATGTTATATGAAAATATTAAAATCTCATTTGAATTTTGATTAATCAAAACTTATTTCCAAAGTAATCACTACGATATGTGGACCTCCACCATCCAAAATACATTTGCAACAAATCTGGTAGCTCTATGTCGAATAATGTGACCTACAGAACATTAATAGACACACAGACAGCAAGCGAGTAAGAGAAAAGGAATGATATAGAAGAATATATCATTAATGGATAAAAAATCGAAATTCTCTTTTTGACTATGTTTTGATTATGTATGTAACTACGTTCCGGATGAATGTTTTGAAAAACGTTCGAAAACTGTTATATTTTTGAATCTTTGCATAAAAAAAATTAAAAAGACATCTATGAAACCAGTTAAGAAAAAAAATATATACTTTAATGCATTAGATTTTAATTTATGAAATTTTCCATAAAAAAGTGTTATTATAAGCTAAATTTGAGAAAATGGCATCTAATGATGTAAAACATCAGCGTATGTAAATGAAAGTATAAAAATCAGTAATTTCTCAAGAATAAGATTTAGAAACAAAGTTCTAACAATTTTATATAGAGAATTGTTAAAACATTAAAAGTAGTAAATTTTAAAAAATCATAGTTTCGAAAAAAAAATCGACTTTTCAACGCAGTCACCTACCTTAAATGTGAATTCAAAACTGACCATGTCAATTAAAGGCGCATTCATTTCTATTTTATTTCAAAGATTTAAAAGAATAAGAGTTAATTTTCTTTAAAAATGTCATTGCAGGAGGCCTTAAATAAGATTAAATATTCCGATATGTGTCCTTTAAATATTCATTTTTGATTCCACAGCATCGATCTATTTGAATAATTAAGCAGCGCTAATTATTTTATTTATTTCTAAGACAGCTTTTAAAGAATTTCTGCAAAAATGTTTACCAAATAATAGTTACCAAAACATGTTTTGAATAGCATTGACTATTGGATTGACAAAGAATTTCGAGCAACAGTTTATAATTATTTCCACATATCGAATTCAGATCTATGAAAAGTTTTATTTAAAGTAATCCGAGTTACATTTATAGAATCGAAATGAGGCATTCCTTTTGACTATTATTTAAATTTCTTACTCAAACTATACTTTAGTTTCGTAAACAACTGTGTATTGTGATAAATATTCTATTAGAAATGTGTATTTATGGAGACAGTGAAATGCTTTAAAATTTCAATAAATATACCGATTCTACTTAAATAAACAGCTGAGGATATTTTAATGGAAATCAAAATTTGAATAAACTTTACAAATTTTATACTGAAAATAAATATTGAGTTATCTTAGAGTCTCAGCAGAAATATAATACTACCGAATTGAACTAAAAATAATATTTTATAAAACGTTAAATTATATTATATTTTATATATATTACCTCTATGTTTACTCTATTAATAATATATCTAAATATCTTTACTATTATACAAGATATTTTCCTTTTAATTTTGATTTTGCTTCAAGAAATTATTATGAAGCAAAATGTCTATATGTCTACATATGTATTGGAATATAAATATCTCAGTATTCTATTACCAAATATTGTAAAAACCATTATGTATTTACTTAATCTGTTCAATTTTGTTTAATTTACTACGTATATTTAACTAAAAACCTTTAACTTACTTGAATGTAAATTTCTATTTAACTTCTATCATTAAGATTTAGAACTGTCGTAAATTATTATTTTAATAAACCTTATTTCTTATTTTTTTATAATCAATCACATATAAATATTCTTTTATTGTATAATTCGAAAAAATTTATTTTTGATATTTTATTGCTTAACATGTGGTTAGAATTCCACATTCTTTTTAGTTTTAACTGAATCTTTTGTTTGAATCAAACAGATCTAAAGATTCAGATTTAACAAAAAAGTTATTAATTTAATCAACCAATAAAATTTCTTTTCTTAGCTTTTACCAACAAGCTTCAACACTTGTCCTACAATGTCCCAAACGTACATTCTGAACTTGATAACTTTGAACAAATGACCCATTAATTGTTACACTATACCATTTTGGTATATTTCAAGTATGAAATACCGATATATAATATAGATTTTACGATTTTCTATTATCGTGTTGACATTTTTACTGACACAAAATGTGCAACAAATATGTTATATATATATACTATCCGCCTTTGGTGACCAGCCGGTTCGTCAGTATTACCACTCGCTACAATTTTCAATTAAATATTTTAAGTAACTGGTCTCTTAAGAGATTATCATACAAAACACTTTTAATCTTCAAATTTTGATAGTCATACCAAAGTTATACTGTTGTTTAGATCGTTTCCTTCAATTTACTACACATATTTTGCTAACTTGTTGGCATTTCCAGTAAAACTTCAACTTTAATTTCAAATGGAAATGATGAAATTGCAATTAATATAAAGATATTTTTAATAATACCTAGCGTTTTATTTTATTTATCATCTTTATTATTATTTATTAATTATTATTATTATTGAATATGAGTATTGCAAACAGAATTGCTCGGTATTTAAGTCTTATGTTAACTACAAAATATTTTTCATAGTTTATGTAATATCTCAAACAATAATTCAACAAAAATTTCTGAGATTCAGTATAAAATTCAGTTTTTAGTTTTGCTTTCAAAAGGATTGAAATGAAATCAATAATAATATTTTGTTCCTGCTTATAAATATAATTCAAAAATTATGTTATGAATGTTTCTATTTTCCACGATCAACTAAGACTTATTTATGAAGTTTTAAATGTTAAAAATTTAGAAAAACTCACCATTTTCATAATCTTAGGCCAATTAATCTTGAGAAACCTGCGCGCTTATTAGCGTATTTTCTTTGAAACGATCGATGGAAAATCTAAAATTATCCTTTTTTTATTGAATAGTGATATTCAAATTTTAATAAATCAGTCAGTTTAAGTGATTTATTTAGTTGATTGGAAATTAACTCTTTTTATTTAAAATATTAGTGTTTCAGGAACATTTTGTTATTCGTGGTTTCCACAGCAGAAGCTTTATGTAAAATCAAAAATTCGTTATTTATTAGAGCATTTATTGAATCAAGTTACATAAAATATAATCATTTTCCATTTAGACCATTTTAGCAGATCGGTGTCTTACTAAAGGTTTACAAATTAGCTGTGTGGCCCTGATTTGAATGGATATCCTGTTCATATTAAACAAAACTTGCCTTAAAATAAAAATGATTTATTGGATTAATAATATAGAGAGTGTAAAAGATCATAAAATAATTTTTCTTGAATTTATTTTGTAGAAAAAATAATATTTCATATTTGTTTCATTTCCTACAGACACGTGCCTAAAATTATATTTTCGCAGATTTCATTTCCAAAAAGATTTAATTTATTTTTAATTGGAGCTTTAATCAATGTGATGGCAACACTTTGAAAAAGGCTAATTTTTTCCCATGAATGCGAAACGTGCTCGTGCAGCTTAAATTTTATTTTTATTTTGTACGAAAAAAATTCTTGAAAAATATAGTTAAAATTTCTTTAAAAATTCATTAAAAATAGAAATTTAATTTTAAGATTAAAACATTGGTATTATTTAAAAGATAAATTTTTGATCTGTAACTTCATGTAAAAATCTTTTTTTTGTGATGTATATTTTTGGAAGTTATAGCAGAAACACGCCAAAGTTTCTCTTGATTTTTAAATAAATAAAATTCTAATTAAAAATTCGAAAAAATAACCTCCAGGTGCACATTCCCGGCCTCCAAGGTATACACGTGCCAAATTTGGTAGCTGTAGGTTGAATGGCCTGGCCTGTAGAGCGCCAAAACACACACACACACACACATTGAGCTTTATTATAAGTATAGATAATTAATATATTAAGGTTTTCTCTATTTGTTTCTATTATTACTATTATATATTTATTGATTCTGGAAATTTAACATTCCGTACTCCTTGCTTCATTTCCATGTAATGTAAATTATCCAAATTATTCTATTCTATTCTTTTAGGTTATTATTCTAAGTTTTACAAAATGCTGATTTTGTTAGCAGTGGTTCAACAAAAGACTGTGATGTGTTGTAATAGTCTTCTCTTCTGCAATGTACTCTTCTGAAATGTACTGATCACTGAACAGTAAAAAATTACCGTTACGACAATGCTGGAAAATCACCTTTTCAACAACTTTTGTTACTATTTTTTGTTACTATGTTTTGTTTTGTTTTGAAATTCATTTCGAAATTATCTTTTAGAAAGGGCAAACAAATGGAAAAAGATGTCTCTAAACAAAGAAGAAGGCACGATCATCATACGGTTCAATGGAAGTTGTACTATTCTTCATACAGAACGTTCTTGCAATGAAACGCAAGAATATAGATGAGGATGATACCGTAGCAAAACTTCATTATGAAATATCATTTGTTGCTATTTTCGATTTTAAAGATCTTCTTGGGAAATCTGCAATGATCTGCAACGAAACACTCCTTTTTTAATTTCAGAAATTCAAAGAACACGCTACATGAAGAATTAGGCATTCCCAGCCATTAGAATAATGTCAATCTATTTTTCCTTTCGGTTAGTGTCATATCTTTTCAATAGGTTCACTTTTCTGAAAATGAAATAATTATCCTTTTTAGAATTTATAATTTATATAGAGACTTCTGACTC
>JAPMOR010065873.1:2896-16591 GCA_026543865.1 Argiope aurantia
TTCATTCATTTATTTAAAATTTGGTGTGTCCAGAATATTTATCAGAATATGATACCTTACTGCATTAAATTTAGACTTCATAATTTTTGAAATATACTTATAAGCAGGAACAAAATATTATTATTAATTTCATTTGAATCCTTTTGAAAGCAAAACTAAAAACTTAATTTTATACTGAATCTCAGAAATTTTTGTTGAATTATTGTTTGAGATATTACATAAACTATGAAAAATATTTTGTAGTTAACATAAGACTTAAATACCGAGCAATACTCATTTTCAATAATAATAATAATTAATAAATAACAATAAAGATGATTAATAAAATAAAACGCTTGGTTTTATTAAAAAATATCTTAATATTAATTGCAATTTCGTCATTTACATTTTTAATTAAAGTTGAAGTTTTACCGGAAATGGCAACAAATTAGCAAAATATATATAGTAAATTGAACGAAACGATCTAAACAACAGTATAAGTTTGGTATGACTATCAAAATTTGAAGATTAAAAATGTTTTGTTTGAGAATCCTTTAAGAGACCAGTTACTTAAAATATTTAATAGAAAATTGTAGCGAGCGGTAATACTGGCGAACCGGCTGGTCGCCAAACGCGGCTAGTATAAAATAAATGTATAAAAACGCTTTTCTAGTTTTATTTTTCTATGTTGGCATTTTTATTTTATTGGTATTACAATTTCATTCAAAATAAGTATGATGTCTTTATTTTAATACCTAATTTTTTCAATGAGTATTGAAAAAAGTACTTTTACTTGCATTTTAATCTGTGATAAATATAGTTCGATTTTACTTTCAGTTATTAAATTCAACTAAACCAATTTATCTAATAAACTAAAACTTTTGCTTTGATTTCCTAAATTACTAGATAGTAAATTAATGAACTTATAATTCACCATCTTAGCATAAAATTCTCCAATCAAGTAACTTTTTCTCGAATTACTCATTCGCAAGATAAGGAATTTCGATTCAACCTTTAATTCTCGGTTTAAAAAAATCCAGCTATAACATTTTAAAGGAAACGTGTTTGAACAAATTACAAAACTTGAAAATAAGAAGAAAAGGCGAAACGAAATTAAATTCAGATTGAGAATAATTAGACAGTACCGAATTTATTCAAATTATTTGTTTTTGAAAAGTTCTCTAAAACAGAATGTGATAAAAATTTGAATGTTTATAAATTAAAAGATCTCAAGGATTGTAAGGAGCTTAAAAAAACACACAAGGAGTTTGAAATTTTATTTTAGCTCTCAAACGATTTTGAATTTTCCTATTCGGCGCTTTTGGAACATTATTCAGCTTATTTTATCACATTTTCCTATTAGTAAATAAAATCGTTTGGAAATTCTTTTGTTTTAGTAATTAAGTTTAAGTAATATAATTTATTGTGATTTACTTAATTAAAATTTCATTTTTAAATTTTCAGAATTCGATCAGTTTGTACTTTTAGAACTGAGTTTATTATTTTTGAACTGTTCTGGTATCCGCTGAAGGGAGTTTAAAATTTATTGTAAAAAGAATGAAATTTTAGATATTCTTGAATTTTTTGCTATTTATCTAAATAAAACCAGAATAAGTTTCTATTATTGTTTGTGAATTATGAGAAATATTCAAAAAAATTTAAAGCACATCTATTCTAATTTCCTTTTATTGTCTAGATGATCGATAAGATTTTAAAATTCTAAATCTAATTCAGAATTTTGTTGTAAATTGTAGTTTCTAGTCTTAACTAGATTATTTCTAAATGTAATGTTTCTCTGTAATTTAAAAAGGCTTTTCCTTTTTTTCCCCAATTTCTTTGTATTCTTTCAATTTTATCCAACAGGATAAGACACAAGAAGAATTATTGCAGCCCATATGTTTTCTCAATCAAATTTGTGGGAGGAATACAGTTCTTTGCAGAGGCCTTTCGAGTAAACAAATTTTTTCTTCTCTTGTTTTAATGGACTCTGGTGATCAAAAAGGAATGTCATGTAGAAGAGGGTAATCAATCTTTCAATACGCTTTGCATGTTAATAATTAGATAAATTCTGATAACAACTAAAATTAAGAAGCTTTAAAAATTTTCAAAATACTCATTTGATGCATATACTGATTGATCACAGGTATGCAAGATGAAAAGTTCTTCATAAATATTTAAAAATCATTTTGTTTCGAATTTAGTTAGTAAATTTCAATTAAATTTTTCCAAAAAATGAATAAGATTGTCAAAGGACAATTGCAAAAATTAACCCAGGTCATCTGTTTTATTTCGAAATGGAGCCCGAGAATACTGAAACCTTTGTATACTAAAATTTCATCTTCGAAATGATCCAATATCATCTGAGTTGATATCAATGCGGATAGAAAAAAATTATCTAAATTCCATTGCTGAGACCACAATTAGCAAAAAGCGCCTTACATTGAACTAATCTTATAAAATGTTTCGAAACAACTATTCGATCTTCAATAGTATGGCAGAAGCAACGATTACCGTATTAATTTTTCATATTTCTTTCAACAGTTTTTAATTTATTTAATTATAAGCTTTATAGTAATATAATTATAAGAAAGAACTAAAGAGTTGGACTGCCAGAATTCTCATTTGGAGGTACTTCTGTTTTCAGATAACAGAACTCTACAGTTAGTGTCGTTTTTAAATCTATATGAATCATCTTTCCACTGGTATATATGTATGTAGTAGTGGTGGGAATCTGAAGAGCTCGTGCTCTTCAGGAGCCATGCTCACCATCAAACAACACTTTAAAATAACAAAACCTGATTCAAAACAAACAAATTAATCAAACTAATTTTTATATGAACTAGAAATGGAAGAAAACAGCTCGAAAACCATTTATTTAAAACATTTTGTTACATCTCGTATTAGAGTCTATACTCATGCTGAAGTGATTCAATTAAATTGAAATAAAGTAATCTAAACTCTAGGCACGGTGTGAAATGATAAAATCCTTAAAAATTGCAATCGGTTTCGTTTAAACAGCGTTTTTGGAAAATAGATTAATTCACTTTCAAAGATTACCGACAGAATGTGTAAAAATATTTCTTGACAGAAAAATAACGAGACTTAAAGATAATAAGCAAGATATCATCTTGTAAACGTAGTCTGATTAAATCTTTCATTTAAATATTTCTAATATATACTAAGCATAGAGCTTTAGATTGCTGCATTCAAATAAATTTGCTGCCGATTACAGTACACGACACGATTTTAAATTTTTACTCTTAAAGTTTGTTGAATAAATTTCAGTACTTAGTATATAATTTTACTTTATATATAACTGAGTATATAATTTTAAAGTGAAACTTTTATAATCGGCAAACAATTTGAACTCGAGAAATTGAGGAATCGCCACATTTCAAACCTCTTCGAATATATACTAAGATCCGAATCCAAATAATAGATTTTTGGAATAATGTATATTGTTTATAAACACGATAATTCTCAAATGCTTTTCGTTAAATGGAGAAATTTGGTATATGGGTTTTACACCACACTTCTAGGTTTCAATCACATTTTGAATGAAATTCAATGTAAGGAAGTATGTCTGTGCGAATGCAAGTGAACACGATAATACAAAATGAAAAGATATAAATGGATAAAACTTGTTACTCAAATTTATTATATAAAATGTGAATTTGGAATAAAATTCGTTAATATCTTATTTGTCTATTGGTTCTTTGGTTTGTCTATTGGTTTGTAATTTATTATGCATATAATTCATGAAGATCTAAATGGCGAAGATTTGAGAAAATGTCGGAATGGAAGTTTTTGATGAAACTAATACTTGTAGCGGTTACAATTACTACCTTCTCCTTTCTTCATAGGTGGAGCTACTAGAGCCACCTATCAAGAGCCATGCTTTCCCATGATTCCTCATTCTTGTCTCTTGTGTTGTCCTTGCTTGCCGTGTGTATTTGTTCTATGCCTTGTGTTAAATGTTTGTGCCGTGGAACTTAACCCGCTAATAAAAAGTAGTTCCTGAAACTGAACTCATTCTTTCATCCATGGCATAACACATAATAAAGAGTATCGTCCCTCTACAGTGGCGCCCAACCGGCAAAATTTCATGGAATGAAAAGGTGTCAACCAGACACTTGCCATGATTTTTTCCCCGCCCCGGAAAGTTTTATTTGAATACTTCGCACCTGTCCGGAGTTCGAGTGTTTAAAAAAAAAGCTCGCATCTGTTGAAATCTACAGTGTTGCGAAGTGAAAATTTTTTCTATGTGCTACAGTGATTTTTGCCGCCGTCCAGTAAATTCATCCCCACCAAGAGATGTGTGTGTGCAAGAATAATTCTCCACCTCTAAATTAGTGCTTTCTAATTGTGTGATTCTTCACAAAAATGTGCTTCATTCGTTTAAACGAGATATCTCCATAAATCAGTTCAATGAATATCGTTACGATTAAATGCGTTGCAAAAATAAAAGCAGTTTTGTTTTCGTCCACAGCTGGAATTCAAAAGCATCAAAATCTTCAACCCGGAAGTAAGCTGAAAAATCTTTCCCGCTTAATCATCGTTTTGTGATTTAATACCTTTTTATGACTCATATTTTTATTTCTTTTTATCATGTTATTGATATTTTGTTTTTATTAAGAAATATATTTATATATATGCATAAATTGTTGGGTTTAAAAAAATAACTAATCTGTTCCCATTGCTTGTTTAAAGAACTTCTAATGTATATCTCCTGAAGGGAAGAAGAATTTTTTTAATTTTAAGAGCTTGATTTTTTTTTTTTCATTCTTTGGTGAAAAAGGATATATCAATATTTTGTTTTGTTTGTACCAACTCATTTTTTTAAACGTATTGATTTGGTTAATTAAAATTTTTTAGGCAAGTTTGATATTCTATTCTGTATTCTTGAAAATTATATTAAAAATGGTTGACCATTCGTAATAAAATATTCCAATTCAGAATTATTCCTGTTTCAAAAACATATAGTGTGTAATTCCTTTTCAGGTTCTATGTATGCTAGTATTATATTTGAAAGAGATGCTAAATAATATATGTTTAAGTGTTCATAATATATTTATTTATTTAAAAAGTTTTATGTTTGTATAATAAATGTCGTAGTTATTGCATACCAATTATAGAAAAAGCTTTTTGTAAGAATTTCAAACTTGAACTTTACAGAAATAAGTAAGGTATTACAACTATTTCAAATCCCTTGCTGCACTTAATTTTTGCTCCAAATATTTATATATGTGATGGTATTTTTTTAAAAAATAATTTTATCAACATATTCTTGCATTTTTAATTCTTGATTTCATAGTACTTTTGAATGCTAATTTTATTGGTTATTCTTCAAAGGAGAGGGTAGTTGTGTAACCGTTACTTAATACTGCATTTACAAATTTTCTTGAGTTACTTAACAGTTCAGTAATTGTATAAGGTAAAAATGGCTTATCTTTCTAAGGGCAAGAAAATTGATCTCTCTAACGTAGCATCAGAATTGAGCATCGGTCACATCTAATGATAAAATAATTGATTTACATGGCAAAATAACTAAATCTAAAGTCTTTAAGGATAATGAACAGTTTGTTAAAGATACGTTTAATAATATTGCTGACGAACGGAAAAAGTTGCAAGAAGCAGAAATAAAGAAAGCAGAAACAGAAAAACAGCGTCTAGCTGAGGAAAGAGCATTTGAGCTTGAAAATCTTCGGCTGCAGAATCAAAATTCAACTGCAAGCACTGCAAATGCTAGTCCAGTTGATTCTAATCCAACGCGGTTTGATTTAAAAACTGTTTTACCTACATTTAATCCTGCTACAGACGACATGTCTTTATTTTTAACGATGTTTGAAAGACAGATGAAGCTTTTAAACACATCTATAGATTTTTGGGTATCATATCTAATTGGAGTACTTCCAAGTGATATAGGTAAATTAATAGCAAGAGAACCTGAAGAAATGTTTAACAATTACACCCACGTTCGTAGTATATTGTTGCAAAGGTTTAAGATGACAGCAGACCGATTTAGAATTCTTTTTAGTCGACATCAGAAACGTGATCATTCCACTTGGAAATATTTCTTTTTCGAGCTTCGAACTTACTTCGAAGGTTGGCTTAATGAACTAGAAATTAGTTCATTTGACAAGTTGAAAGATCTGATCATCGCTGATCAAATTAAGAAAAAATGCCCTCCAGAATATAAAACTCACTATTTAGATACTTGGGAAACACTTCATAATCCTGTCATGTTAGCTGAAAAGCTGGACTTGTATGAAAATATAAGATCGCCTTATCAAAAAGTTACAAAGCCTCAGAAATCACAAGAATGGTACAAACCTAAATTCCCTAGAGATGCTGGTAGTCAAAACTTTAAGAACTCCCAGTTCCCCAAATTTGAAAAGACAGATTCTTCCAATACTCGCAAAAATACTTTATCTAACTCGAGCAATACAGCATCACGAAATGTGGAAAACTCTGTTTATTGTTATGGATGTGGCTATCCAGGATTTATAAAATCCAAGTGCTCAACATGTTCTCTGAAGAAAGACAGTGCTCATGTCAATGCCATACAGGTGTTTACTTGTTTTACCCTTCCAGTAGCCTTACTTGATATTGAAATATATGAAGCTACAGGAACAGTTTGTGCTGACACAGGAGTCAGTCAGTGAATTGGCGGAGAATTAATGTTTAACTTTTTACAGAAGAGTGGTCAGAAGTTCATAGAAATTGATCTCGCTGTGTGTCTGGCTGATGGTCAGAAATCTACATCAACTGTTTTAAAAACTACAGTGCCAATCACAATACATGGCCGAACTTTCCGTACTGATTTAATTTTTCTGCCACTTGCTAAAGGTAATTGCACTCTCCTAGGAGTTGACTTTTTAAGGAAATCAGGAATTGTGATGGACATGCATAACAATTGCTGGTATTTTGGCGATAAACCCAACTGCAGAATACCCTTTGCCAAAGATATTCCCCTACCAACAAATACTAGTCCTGTTGAAATAGATAAGAGTTCTTGTCCGATGAATTCTATCACAAGTGACGATCCAGTACAAAACAACCCTGTTGTACCTGAAACTAATAATCTTTGTTTGCGTGTAGGAGAAGGACAGAATCTGGATACAGAAAATAAAAATCGCTTGAATGCCTTGCTTACTGAAAATGAAGAAATTTTCCAACTAGGGGGAGAACCAACTCCTTATGTAAAACACTATATCAATACAGGTGACCACCCACCAGTTGCATCTACACCTTACAGATTATCTCCAAAAAAGAAAGAGCTCTTAAGAAAGGAAATTGACGAACTGTTAGCCAATGATGTTATAGAAGAATGCGATAACTATACCTGACAAGTATCCACTGCCTCTTATGGATACCCTTTTACAAAATTCGTTAGTGCAATCATGCAACAGTTGTGTTATGTCCTAAACATCAAGCAAAATTTAATTCCTGTTTACCAACCACAGGCAAACCCTGTTGAGCGTAAAAATAGAGATTTGAAGCCTCGCATGGCAATGATGGTAGGTAACAACCATACCTTATGAAAAGAGCAATTACCAGCTATTAGATTTGCAATGAACACTGCAAAATGCGAAACTACAGGATGCACTGCAGCTTACTTGAACTTTGCCCGAGAATTAAGAACTTTAGACGATGTTACTACTGACCTGCGATCTGTTATTCATAATGATAAATTTGTCTCAGAATTCACTCCTTATTTGAAACGTTTTGAAAGAAATATGTCACAAATTAAGGAAAATATCGAGAAAAGCCAAGATCGTCGAAAAACATATGCAGTCAAATCACGTATATCAAGCCCTAATTTTCAAACTGGTGATTTAGTTTGGGTAAAGCTTCACCCTTTAAGTAAAGCAAACCAAAGCAGAAGTGCAAAATTTATGCCGAGGAAAGATGGACCTTACGTCATTCTATCCCAGAAATCACCTACAACCTTTGTCATAGCCAGTTGTGACAAACCTGATGAACCTTTAGGCGTATACCATGTATCATCTCTAACACTTTTTCAAAATATCTCACAGAACCAATCTCCTGTGGTGCCTTTACGGAGAACAGGTAGACCCCCGAAACAGTCTTCTGTTTCTAATGAGAGTCCTGGGAAAAACGCGAAAATATCACGAATGCCACCACCTCGCCGAGACGGTCCTCGGAGGTGTAGGGGGAGGATGTAGCGGTTACAATTACTGCCTTCTCCTTTCTTCATAGGTGGCGCTACTAGAGCCACCTATCAAGAGCCATGTTTTCCCATGATTCCTCATTCTTGTCTCTTGTGTTGTCCTTGCTTGCCGTGTGTATTTATTCTATGCCTTGTTCTTCAATATGCTTGTGTTAAATGTTTGTGCCGTGGAACTTAACCCGCTAATAAAAAGTAGTTCCTGAAACTGAACTCATTCTTTCATCCATG
This sequence comes from Argiope aurantia, assembly GCA_026543865.1. Lineage (NCBI taxonomy): Eukaryota > Metazoa > Arthropoda > Arachnida > Araneae > Araneidae > Argiope > Argiope aurantia. The sequence goes on from JAPMOR010065873.1 coordinate 11,298, forward strand.
GCATAACACATAATAAAGAGTCCCGTCCCTCTACATACTTTATTTTTGTGTACGTCGTATAAAAGGAAGTGAAAAGACTTTAACAAGGAATTCGAATTTTATTCAATCAGCTGCTATTAGCTTGCATGCATAAAGAGAAATTTTGCTTGGTCATATATTAAAATTACATTGTATTTTTTAAAAAAAGTAAATTGTTCTAAAAAATATATGTCTCTGATACGACATTATTAAATAGTTGTTAAAACCTTTATATAAAAATTATTTTGCTAATGAATTGCGTATCTCTCATGCTTTATTATATTTTTTTATGATTTATATTTATAACGTAGAGTGCTGAATATGACTTATAATGGCTTACTTTCTTATAAATTGCATTTTAATGTGCCAAAAACATACCTCCTGAAATTGTAAATATTTAAAAAATAAACACGAAATTAATCTCAAAAGACCAAACAGCATATAGGATTTTTAGGCTTCGATGACTACTCATGGGAAGTAGGGAATACAGCTTAAATAAATAAAATAACAAATATAATGATGGACTCTAGGAAAAAATCATAAACTAATTTTTTTCTTCTTTATGCGAGCAATTGAAAAAAAAAGAATAATTAGATTTTGTAAAATCTCTACCTCAGTAAAAGTTTCGTTTATTCAGTTTTATTTGAGTAAAATTTTACAAAATCTTTTTATTTTAATTTAATTTAATTTGGTGCACTTTAGGATATGCGTTCAGTACTTTTGCTTTATTTCTAATATTTATTGCTTTATTTCTAACTGCAAATAATATTTTCTTGAATTTTTCGAAGCAATTTCTGAAAAGAGGGTTTTTTTTCGCTTTTTCTAAAACGAAAAATGGAAAAAAGAATGAGAATTGATTTAACACCAAATAAGATGAAGAAATTGAAGCAAAAAAAGTTTTTTTCTGATTATAGACATACTTTTCTTTCAACTAATTTTAATTTTCTGACTAATTAATTCGAAATTGAAAATCACAACAGGTATGATGGGCATTTAAGTTTTGATTTCCTTCTATATTAATTAAAAATAAATTACAATTGCTTAATGAAAATTGTTGTCCCATTGTTTTGTATTTCTATGGTTTAAAAAAAATTACTAATACAAATATAACGTGCATGGCGGCATGAAAAGCCAAGGAATTTAATTACATTTTAAAGTTTTAATTTTATTTTTGTTTTATTTCAAAATTAGAGAGAAAATGTTATTCTTTTAATCAATATGTAATCAAAGTTTAAGATTTTCTTTTATAATATTAATTTGTTGTAATCCAAAATACCACAGGTCACGTTAGATTTCAGTTGTGTTTTTAAGTGTTGGGAGTTATTTTGATTAATTCAACATTGTTTTTTGGAAACTACGTAAGACTGGAAAAGGAATTTATACATTGTTTCAAAAAATGCTGCGATTGAAATAATTTTTTTATTAATATAGTACAGCATTTAAGATATATTTTTTGCTTTGAGTGCTAAAATGTTAAATGACACTTAACATGAAATTGAATCAATTAATTTGTCATCATAGTGACTTACGCGACAGCGCATACAATCTTTCAAAAACATAACTCGGAAGCTATAGAAAACGATGAGATCGATTTAATAATCGTTATCGCCTTTTTCCATTGCCTTATTGGCATATCTGTAGAGTCGCTCCTGTTAAAATTAACAGTTTGTTTTCTCTCATCCTTTTAGAATAGATTGTTTGCACTCTCATGGGAAGTAGGGAATACAGCTTAAATAAATAAAATAACAAATATAATGATGGACTCTAGGAATAAATCATAAATTAGTTTTTTTCTTCTTTATGCGAGCAATTGAAAAAAAAAGAATAATTAGATTTTATAAAATCTCCACCTCAGTAAAAGTTTCGTTTATTCAATTTTATTTGAGTAAAATTTTATAAAAATCTTTTTATTTTAATTTAATTTAATTTGTTGCACTTTAGGATATGCGTTCAGTACTTTTGCTTTATTTCTAACTAGAATACAGAGAATAAAATGGATTAATACATTTTTACAATTAAGGAAAATTTGCGAAACATATGATAAAATTATGCTTAGTTATTAGTGCAATATAAAGATTGCTGACACTTTGAATTACACAGTAACTGGGTTTTGCGACAAGTACACCTATTTGTGGTACATTTAGATTTGCAGTCACATTTATTGAACCCACTACTCGTTTCGAGTCAGAAATGAATTTGAAAATAGAATTAGCTATGCAATAAGAAATAAAAGCAACCGGCGACGGCCATACGTTGGAGAAATCAAACTAAAAGTGGAGGGACGGGGAGTGGAGGAGTAGGGAATGGGAATGAGAGAAACAAACTTGAACTTTAACGATACGGGAGCCGATAATGTGCACATTACCTACTTAAAATGCGGAAAAATGCTCTTGATTACGCACTTTAACGAAGTAAATCACTTAATCTTCAGACCTACGTAATCTGCACTTTAGCCGCTTTTGAGCTTTATAAGTAACATATATATTATAAGTTAATATTTCCCAATCCTTTTTTTTTCACTTGTGAATCCATTGATCTAATATAACTTTTACATGTACTTCAAACTACACCTCATTTTGTATATCTTCATACAGATACAGTAATAACACTATAATGCAAGTACAGTTTTTATTTTTACAATTTAATTAAAAATAATATATATCCGAAACTATGTACATTAAAGTAACCCCTTCGCTTGCAATGAAGTGTCCGACATGCGCATCGCATTTTTGAATTTTCAGTTTTAAATCTTCAAATGAAGTATTAACTAATTTAAAATGCAAAAATCTCTCATAAATGCATCAATATCTCAAAGTTCTCTATATTAAAATGACAATAAATATTCCAGATTGGATGTGTCATTTCATTAGGAAGTTAAATAAATTCGGTAGTCAAGGGATTAATAATTTATGTTATACTGGTATATAGCCTATTTATTGGATGTTTGGATCGAAAAATGACAGATAAAGTCTCAAATTTAAACTTATACTGGTAAATCTGATTCTATACTTATTTTTTTATGTAAGGAAATTTTTCAAAGAAATAAAATTTTACTATACAAGTCACTGTGAAATTGTCTGCCAGTTTTGTATAAGGATTTTTTTAAAAAAATTTCTTGTCAGGAGTAAGATTGAGTTCCATTTCTCTAAACACACACAATACTACATATAAAATATTTACTTAAAGTGAACTTAAATCCTTTGTATTTTTCTAAATTAAAATTATTTTAGATTCAATTTATTTTTTCGATTTTTGATATTGCCAGTTATTGTAACAGCTTTTTATGCTCACTTTATATATTAATATTAACCATTACATATTTTTCAAGATTATATCTTCAGTCTACTTCATACTCTCCTCGAAGTAAGTTTACTACAAACAATATGATTATTTGCTTTAGTCATTTTTACATTCAGTTTAGAAGCAACACGAAGGATGTTTTGGAAGGAACATCTTAATTTACTTGAACCTTGATCAGATAACGAGGTCGCCTCTTATTTCAAATTTTCCCGATATATTAACGGGAGGACATATCTCTGACATTAAAATACAATAGACATGCTTGCACAATATTTCTTTGATAGGTTTCGATTTCGAAACTTGAATTTTAAGTATTAGGTTCTGGTTTCGAGCCTAAGTCTAACAAGAATGGATAATTAAATAATGCTATTTACAAAATGATTACAAACTTTATAAATTGGTTATATAGGGAAATAAAAAGAGAGTGGCTTAATGATGCGATCAGTTATAAAAGCATCCCCCCCATAGATTTAAACATCTGCTAGTGTATCATTTATACATTTAAGGATAAAAAATATATAAAATCATTTATTATAAATAGAAATATAATTGAAATACAAGTTATGTGAAACTATTTTAAATGTTTTCAAATGCATACAACCTTTGAGTATTACCATAATTTAAAATTTTTACTGTATTAATTAGCCGTTACTATATTGATAATTTACTATATTAATTAACCATTACTATATTAATAATTTACTGTATTAATTTGCCATGTAAAATTAAGAAATGAAATTGCCGTAAAGACGCTAAAAATATACAGTACTCTATATTTTTGAAATTACTAAAAATAATTACAATTTGTGCGAAGAAATTTGAACCTAAAATAAAAAAGATGAAATTGGTTTTACAATGCTTAGCTATAAAACTCCATAATTATGTAATTAAAAGCAAAATTTGTTAGTGAAATCATTGTTTAGCTCGCATTTACCTCACATGAAAGTGATTGAAATTATACAGCAAAATATTAAAAGTTTAACAGCATTAATTATACATCGTAATTAATCGGCTAGTTCAGCATTTTATAAAACACTAGCCGCCTTTGGCGACCAGCCGGTTCGCCAGTATTACCGCTCGCTACAATTTTCAATTAAATATTTTAAGTAACTGGTCTCTTAAAGGATTCTCAAACAAAACATTTTTAATCTTCAAATTTTGATAGTCAGACCAAACTTATACTGTTGTTTAGATCGTTTCGTTCAATTTACTATATATATTTTGCTAATTTGTTGCCATTTCCGGTAAAACTTCAACTTTAATTAAAAATGTAAATGACGAAATTGCAATTAATATTAAGATATTTTTTTAATAAAACCAAGCGCTTTATTTTATTTATCATCTTTATTGTTATTTATTAATTATTATTATTATTGAATATGAGTATTGCAAACAGAATCGCTCGGTATTTAAGTCTTATGTTAACTACAAAATATTTTTCATAGTTTATGTAATATCTCAAACAATAATTCAACAAAAATTTCTGAGATTCAGTATAAAATTAAGTTTTTAGTTTTGCTTTCAAAAGGATTGAAATGAAATCAATAATAATATTTTGTTCCTGCTTATAAATATATTTCAAAAATTATGAAGTCTAAATTTAATGCAGTAAGGTATCATATTCTGATAAATATTCTGGACACACCAAATTTTAAATAAATGAATGAATGTTTCTATTTTCCACGATCAACTAAGACTTATTTATGAAGTTTTAAATGTTAAAAATTTAGAAAAACTCACCATTTTCATAATCTTAGGCCAATTAATCTTGAGAAACCTGCGCGCTTATTGGCGTATTTTCTTTGAAACGATCGATGAAAAATCTAAAATTATCCTTTTTTTATTGAATAGTGATATTCAAATCTTCATAAATCAGTCAGTTTAAGTGATTTGAAATTAACTCTTAAAAGTCAGTGATTTAGTTGATTGAAAATTAACTCTATGACCATCATAAAATCTGTGCTTTCTCTTGTGGT
>JAPMOR010065882.1:292-25757 GCA_026543865.1 Argiope aurantia
AATCGTTTTTTTTTCTTCCATTGTTGAATGGAGAGGAATGAAGATTATATTTACTTTTTCAAATTCTTTTTTAATGTCATCTAAAATTCTACATTCATAATCTATTGTAAGATTTTTTTCGGAATGTATTAGCAAAGTCCTTGAAAATGTGGAATAATATATCTAATATGCTGAATTGACCTTTTTTTAGTAACGTAATGTAATCCATCTAGCACGCTATTAAGCATGCTTATACAAAGTAAGTGAAATGCGTTACATAATTACACTGGCAGAATCAATCTCGAATTTTACGTAAGCAGCAATTTTTCCGATTTGGTTTTTAGATGAAATGGTTGGCACCCTTATGCACATTAATGTGTACGGTAAACATAAAAGGCAAATAACTTAACTGGAAATCTCATTATAATTGTATGTTTAAAATACTTTATTGAGGCTATTACCTAGTCAAGTTATGCGAGCGAGTTTCAAATGAAATTAAATGCTGCCATTATTCTCGGTACACAGATGATAAATATACACAGACATTACTTAATAAAATATTCTTGGTATATTAAGCAGAAACGTTCCATTCTTCTGTAATCAATATTGATCTAGGAATGAAGATGTTAATATTACGATTATAAATGCCATTATACCATTTATATTTTTGTTTTTAGAAAAACCGGCATGATAATGTGTCTGCATACTGCTGGAGACCTTTCTTTATTTCTTTTGCAAAATATAAATGAATCAAAAATATTTTATAAAATATGAATAATATGACTTGGAATCTGAACTTAAATTGTGCATTGTAATTCTTTCTGAAATGCATTAATTCTTAATATTTTACCAATGGGAGCGCATATGTTTTTTCTCTCATGTTTATTTACTATACTACGATTAAAGTGAACCTTTTTTAAATAATCGGATGTCTACAAGCATATTTTGAAACGTTTTCATATTCAATTTAACAGAAGTATTTCAATGGATAGGTAATCTTTGAAAATTGCATATCCGTTGAAATGCATTGGATAACTACTTTTATAGCTATAAAAAGCAATTTTTCGTATATTCATGAGACATTTATTCATTGCATTATATTTAACATTTATTATTTATTAAATTTCAATTCTTTTATTATCAAAATTCCCAAATGAATCTCTAATAGCCACAACTGTTACTCACAGTGAAATAATTTGAATAAAAGTTTATATAAAACAGTTAATTGATATACAGTTATCAAAACTGCATATTAATATCGCTGTGATATCTCTGCTTTGGGAGTTATTAGAATTCTGGCGAATTAAGCATAAGACAATTATTATATTTCTTTACAATGAAATGTATATATCACCGTCAATACAAGAAAGCACGTATTCTTTAGAATAGTCATTCATTTTATAATATTGTCTGAAAATATATGAAAAAATTATAGATTTTACATATTTCCTAGGCATTTTTATACAATTTCAAATGTCAGACTAGTACAATATGATACCTATCTCCAATTTAATAAAAATCATACTGTTTTAAAAACCATGAATGAGATTATATTTCACGTGTATTAAATTTACATGATAATGACATGCTATACAAAGATATTACCATTTTTGCTACCTGTTCTATAGATTTAAATGAAATCAATGAAGCACATGCTTGTTCTAAATTTCATCAAAATAATTCATACATTTTGTGGCCATACTAGTAAAGATGATAAGAGGAATATTGTTTGCACGCTTTGTTTCAAAACATAATAATAGTCTAATCATTACTTTTTTAATATTTTTTCTAAATAGCTTTTGTTATTCTGTATAATGCCAAGGTATTGTACACAATAGTTAAGGAAAATATAATATCATTATCATATTTCATCCTTTGCCAAAGGAATCCCATCACTATATAAAATACCTAGGTACTCTCTAAACTACAGACGTGCCATTCTTTTCCAATAACATATACATTTTATGATACTCACTTTTAAAAGTAATATAAAAATAAATAAATAAAATATCATATGTAAAAACAGTTTCAATCAAATCAAAAAATAAATTTCTACAGTAAGAAGCTCATTAGGTGAATATAAAAAGTTAATTCAACTCTTATACTTGTAGAATCCAAGATAGCAAGACAAATGCCTAAGAAAATAAAATATCTTGTTCTATAGTCAAAATATGACATGAGAAAAATATTATCTTAATATAAATCATGCATATTAGATAAGTCAATAACGTAATAATAGTATTGTATTTATTTTTATTTCTACTTGCATCATAAAAGGCTGAGAAAAACTTTGTTTATGCAAATTTATTTATTTATTATTCATCTAAATTTATTTATTAATTCTCTAAATTTATTTATTAATTCTCTAAATTTATTTATTAATTCTCCAAATTTATTTATTAATTCTCTAAATTTATTTATTAATTCTCTAAATTTATTTATTAATTCTCTAAATTTATTTATTATTTCTCTAAATAAAAAACATGATATCTGTTGATTATATATTGTAATAATATATTGAACATAAGAATATTTGGTTACAAAGTAAGAATACGTATTTTACATGATAGTTTTAAACTATGTTTCGATATGCGTTTCCCCAAATACGTGTTTTCCTCTAAGTATTTCTCCAAATATAAAATTAATCACTTTATGAATTTTAGATTAATTATTATTTTTTTTCATTCCTTCTTCACTTCACTTCAGAGTGAATATTACCGTTCGGTGATATCAAAATTAACGCGCACACACATATGTCAAAATATGCATCGCAGAAATTTACATATATCATATAATATTACATGATATCAAACAATATTCGCAATATCATATAATATTGTTTAATATTTAATAATATTACACAATATTCGGCAAAAAGTTGTGTTGCCTGTGTATCCAGCTGTACTGATGTGCAATAAAGAAATACCCTAGTTCTTGCTGCTAATAAAGTACACCTGACTTTTGTAATCTGGTGATTTTCTGATCATTTTATGACTAATACAATTTTGCCTTTCTGATTTGTACGATGAACCTTTACAATAACAATGCATTAAGTTTTAAAATATGATTTAAATGCATTGAATTTCATAATAATCCTTGATACAGCTTTGAGAAAATGTCTTTATTTGAAAGTTTTGTGCAATCTTAAACACAATAGTTATTAGCATTTCTAACCAGGAATAATCAAGGGAATTTATTTCCTTTAAAAATAATGAGACGGCACCATTATCCTACTCTCACCCCCTTCCAATAAATTTTCACTATAGTTTGAGCAGGTGTTCTTTGAGAAAATTACTTTGTTGCATCCTTGCTTTTATAATCAATGAAATAATAAATAACGCATATTGTTAGCATATATTCTATTCGAAAACGATCAATTTGTTTTATTCCCTCTGAACATTTTTGAGTAAGCACAGAAATACTAGATAAAAAACCATCTACAAATCATTATTTTCTCGTTTTTTTAAATGAAAAATTGCCTACTTTGAAGATTTCTTGATTATATTACTATTAATGTAAACTGTACTTTCTTGCTTTTATGATATTTTATAACATGTACGATAACCGTGTGTTTTGTTTAATAATATGGTTTAAATGCATTGTTTTTCATAATATTTCTCATATACCATTATTATGAAAAGTCAACCTCAAGTATTCATCCTAGATAAAGCCTTGTGAAGTGGTTTTATTTGAAGAATTTGTGGAATCTTAAGTAAGAACTGATTGGCTATTAATATCTCTAACCTGGAATAGCTGAGAAAATTTCCTTCCTTCAAAAAAAATGCGACGGCAACAATTCCAATTCCCCCACCAATAAATTTCACTATATTTTGAACATATGCTTTTTGAAAAAAAATTGTTTTGTTAAATCCTTGCTATCATTCCTTTAAATAAACAATGGAAGAATGAACAGGGCATATTGTTTGCAGATATTCTATTCTCAAAAGAACAGTTTATTGTCTTTCCTCTGAACATCTTTGTATACCTTCGTATAGAAATACTAGGTAACGAATCTTTTACAAATTATCCTTTCCTCGTTTTTTAAATCGAAAATCGCCAACTCTATGCGAACAAATAAATGATCTCCGATTTCTTTTTATTCAAAAACAGAAAAAGCACGTAGAGACACAAAACATCGACGTTCCTCCACAGAAATCCCAGTTAAAATTGGAAAACGGAAAAGAAGATTTCAAAAAGGTGCAAAACAATTTATCGGTAGCATAAAGCGTGCAGGCGCAGTTCGGTTGCTACCGTACACAATCGATAGACACCGCATTTCTTTCTTGTCCTGTTGCTTTCCAATCTCACGTGATCATTTGGAAATGCGCTAACGACGTTCAATTCAACACTTCGCCTGCGAAAGAAGCTAGTAGGCAGATGTTCGAGCCAAAGGAAAAGTGAGGTAATACTCTCACGATGACGTAATTTGATGCACGCGATTGTTGGAGTGTAGAGGCAGAATGGATCATTTATGGAATAAAAATTTATGTTTTGCTCTTTTAATGTGTTTATCACCTCATTTAGAAACATTAATTGTTAAATTTAATTGCGAAGCAGCCAACTAAATTGATATCTAACAGGGAACTTTAGCAAATTTAACCGATATATAACTAGCAGGAGTGGTCCTTCCGAAACTTTCTCACATACTCTCTTATAAACTTGCCATGCTAGCGAACGTCTTAGATGGATTGGCGTGCAATAATTACGAAATATTAACTTTTGGGGTGAATTTAGAATTTTTATTGAATCTATCGTGAGATCCTTGGCGAGTTATTTGGCAATTATTCTCTGGCATGAGATTCATCCGAAAACTGATTTTGCATCTTTTCCCTCCGATTAAAACAAATTAGACACAAAACTGCACTTACAGCTACAAAATTTCGTACCAGATTTGATATATTTAATTCAATTTGGCGTTTGCATGTTTCTAAAAGTACAAACTGACAGACAGTCAATCCTTATATGGATTTTGTTCAAAATTGGCAAGTGTCTATAATACAGATATTAAATCGATGTACCGAATTTTATCTATCTATATCTCTTCGTTTTGTAATTATCATGCTAACATATTCAATCAACCATGCAGATGAACTTCCTCTGAACAGATTTTAATCAAATTTTCATAGAAATCAGTGAATTCGGTATAATGAAAGTATACCAAATTTCAGCTATCAAAGCGTTTTTGAGTTATCTTTGTCACAGACCAACAGACAGATAGATGGGCATTTTCTATATTGGAGATTCGATTTTTGACGATTATTAAACTATCTATATACTACATATACGAGAAAGTAAAAATTTCAAAATGATGGACAATTTTATGATATAGTATCATTAGTCTTGTAATACCAAATTTTTCATAAACTTTAGTAATGGGATAATCTTAATTAGATATGAAGTATAATTTCGACACATATTACATTATTGTGCCCTTAATTTTCAACTGATATTGAAAATTTTATCTATTCTGGCATTTTTATAACGTTAAAAGTATCTTCTGGGAAAATTACATTATATTCGATACAACAAAACATTTGCGGCATTCAATTTTAATTACATAGCTTCCTAATGGTATAGATTACAAGGCATTTGGCGTTAGGTAACATCAATAGTTCCTTCCGGTTCATGTACCTTCCAGCGTAAACAATGATCTCATCAATTAGTTTGTTGTTTCAAGACTAGAACGAACGCAATTATATACTAGAATGAGCACAATACATCTGATAAACTGCAGCTTCTATTGATATTTCTGATAAAGGGGTTTGTTTCTAACGGTTAGTTATATATTGTCTTATAAAATGCTTGCATTATGGATGCTCCGCTTTATAGAATACAATACAGTTAATATATCCATTATAAAGCAGGTTCTGCATTGCCCAAAGAAACCATATCAGAGGCTTCATGCAGGTTTCATTTAAACCCATCTTGAATGGGCACATTGAAACTTAATTGCATATTCTACAATAAATATTCTATGCCTCTTCCTCCTCTTATAATTGTGGATCTTTGATATGGTTGAAAATAACTTGCATGGCTCTGACGAATAATATTTATTAAACATATATATGTGACGTTAAGCGAGCCTTTTTATGAAATATTATACGTATATTTCAGACCTATTGATTTCAATTTACCTATCTAGCTTTTGAAATTATCGAATTCACTTTTGCTCGAAATGTCAAAGACAGGCTTCCTCCGAGCAAATTCCGTTCAAATTTTAATAGAAATCTAAAAATATCATCTTAAGTTCATACACCATATTTCAACAGTCTAGCTCAGAAAGTTTTTGAATTATAGCGTTCACACACATACAGACAAACAAATGTGTTTATCACACTTAGAAAAGTCTGAGACCGACAGTCTTAGATGGAGGTATGAGACAAATGGAGATTCGTCGAATTTTTTGTGAATTACAATACTTTATATCTCATGAATCGCTATACTTCCTAAAAGAGAAAGAACAAGATTATTTTATATAATTGTAAAACATTGCGATAAAAGTTTTAAATGCAGCATTTCAGTCCACAATAAATCACTCAAATTAAGGCCTGTAGATTTAATAGATAACCTAATTGAACGTATGCCGTACAAAAATATCAGTTTACTCCTAACTGATTCTGAATAAATGGGTTGTTGTAGCAAACAAGCAAGCAAACAATTCTGTATAAATATTTTTAGGTTGAGTGGCATAACCTTGTTTTGTTGTTATTCTATAAAACCTATATGTTTTTACTTTTTGTGAAGAAAATGTATACCATACTAACGTCGTCGTCTTTAGCATGGGCTTATAAAGATATGTCCATCTGAAATCTAAGTGCAGGCATTTTGATGCGAGGTAAAAAATTTGTGAGTTTATCATAGGTTTGAAACTATGCAGTTATGAAGACTCAAACCAATGATTTGCGAATTTTGAAGAAAATCTTGAGCAAGTAAAAAAAACTGGATAAAAACAGATAATGTTACACTTAATAAATAATGTGATTCCAAAAATGAAAAGAGCGCTTCATGAAATTCGATAGTTATGGCAGAAATTTTAAAAATGGTAGACCACTCCAGTAGAGCCATCATCATAATTGTTATTTTTTTCAATTATTTTCCAGTTTTTCACATTGCTGTCTACAGGTTGTATATAATGATACTGAAAATACATCGAAAAATTGTAAGAATTCCAGTACAATATTTATAGTGTGTCAGCTGTAATTATACGATTGCCAATTTTTAATTTCTGACTGAAAAGTAATGTGTCCTCCAGACTCCTCAGTTATAAATAGTAAACTTATTTTCCTATAAAATTTGATATAATGTGCAATAATATTTTCATCTTTACTCACAATTGCTTACCCTTACTTATCTTTAAAACACTGTTGCACATACTTCTTTCATGCTCTTAATAGTGCATTTTGTATAAATAGTTGCTATTATTTACATTTAACACTGTGTCTAATGGTTAATTCTTGATCCAAATTACAAGCTTTAAATAAGGCACTCTAAATTTTTCATTATATATACATATTGATCTATGTATATGTTTGAATTATAAAGAACTTGTTGCCTGTGACGACCAGTTGTTTAGCTCGGAATATTGGCATAACTTGTTACTATATTATTAAAATGTAATACAAAGGTTTTTAAACATTGGTCATTGTTATTAAATACCTTCTCAGCTGTCTTTTTGTATAATTTGTAAGACATTGTTACTAATATCATAAATAAAGATCATGTTTTTTTAAAATTCACAATTTAATTGCTTTGTATTGTCATGGAGTTGAAGTTCTTAAATTAAATATTTCATTGATTATCAAATTCGGATAATATTAAACGATATAAAATAATTACTATTATTGTACGAAATTTCGAGGAGTTATTATTTTTCTTTTTTTATATCCATGGATTTGAAATTTTGAAATTCTTTTGAGAATATAAATTTGATAACGATTTCAACTGTAATTTAAATGCTTTGCAAAAATATTTTCTTAACACTTAACTATTCAAATGGATGCCTCTATTTTAACTATATAGAGGAATAATTTTTTTCCAATAACAATCCCCTATTGATTTGTAAAACTAAACTAATTCTTTAAAACGGAGTAGTTAATGGGAACCCTGAAAATTTAACTACTTTTTTAACAACTGAGTTACAGCAGTAAAATTAGTTTAAAATAATCTATAAAGATTCTTGATTCTCTAAAAAAAATTAGAGATATTTTTTCAGCATGTAATATTTCTTGAAAAATTACAGCGTTTCCTTACATCATTTATCCTTTCCAATGAAATATTTAGCTGCTAACCTTGCAACAAGTAGTTCAAATAAATTAATATTAATAATGCTGTAAAGATTGAACTTATCTTTCTTCTATACGCTCGAGCACTCATTATTAGTAAGTTAATGTTATTTTATTTACTTATATGCCTATTTAATTATACTGACATACTATTATATTTACTTATCTGTTATTTTTAAATTATGCTGATATGCTATTTTACTATACAAATATGCTATTTTACTATACTGATATGATTAATAATATTTTATTATACTGATGATATACTATATATACTGACTGTAATTTAATAGCTTTATGCTTTCTGTTTTAAAACAAAATTAACTTTTAGCAACCAATAAAAGTGTTAAAAAATTAATCATTAAAAAATTTATGAAAATGAAAAAATATCGTTTAAATAAAGTTACATTTATGTACTATATAAAAAAACAGCACTATTTCTAAAAGCATAAAAAATGCTTAGTTCAAAATTAAGAATGAAAGCATTTATTTTATATGAAACAATCTACATTTGATATAATTTTAGTATATTCATTATATTTTTTAAACGTACTAATATTTGCCTTTTAAGATAAATATAGTTTAAAATTATGTTATTAAACTGAATTATAATTTAAATTAAGGGATGATATTCAGTTAATATTTTTTAATTATACATTCATATATTATTTAATGTGCATGATTTGCTCAAATTAATTATAAATAAGCGGATTAATTTTTATATTTCTCAAGAGCTGTCTGAAAAAAAAATATTACAATGAATGATGTACAATGATAAAATAATTAAAAATAACTATTACTAAAAAGTTTTATTCTATCTACCCTAAATATAACTAATGCTTTTTGTTAAGGACTTGAATTATGACTGCAAGAAAGAAATTGGAAAATGCTCGCAAATTCTGTAAGATTAAAATTACTTAGAAAAACTATGACACAGAATTTATAACTGACTATTAATGATTTTAAAATCTGTTTTTTATGCAGTACCAACGTACATGCAATCATCTTTATAATTAGCAGAAAAAATTAAATTTAAAAAGCGATGTAATAGATGCATTAATCTTTTGTTACTTATTTCTAATTAATTGTTATATTTTTCAATCATTATTAAGGTATAATAATGGCACATTTAAAGTTATGACCTAGGAAGAGTGGTTTTTCTTATAAATGAAACTAAACTAGAAATGCTATGTTTTTCGCAATTATTTAATTTTTGTACAGGGTGATCAAGAAATAACAGGAGTTGTTCGGAGCCATGTAGCGTGTTATGTACTGGACAAAATATAACAACATTTGGCGACCATACACATTAAAGTATGCGGTTTCGATTTATTAAATTAAAAGTATAAAAATTTTAAAAGTATAAAAAAAATGGATTTTGTTTAAAAACATTATAGGGATTTATTAAGGAAACTGAAACATTCGTGCTCAGTATCTATCTGTATTAATTATAAATACGAATGTATGAATGTGTTGTCGTTCTATAGAACGGATGTTTTACTTGGAGCTATCAAATTTGGCACTCATATGTTGAAGGAACATAAAGAGATTTTTATTATTAAAATTTTAAAAATAATTTTATTTAATTAAAAATTGAGCAGGAATGTTTCAGTTTCCTCAATAAATCCCTATAATGTTTTTATACAAAATCCATTTTTTTATTCTTTTAAAATTTTTCTTTTAAAAAATACCAGTTTAACTGTCGTAATTATGAGTAAAATTTGACATTTTTAAAGACATTTTTACATTATTTTAAAATATGGATTTTATTGCTATAATGAAATTCACATCGTTTTCATTGTTTCATCAAATATCTAACTGAGCGATATTCTTCCGTTATAAACTTTAGCAATTATTTGAAGTTTACATGAAGAACCAGAAACTGGAGATTATATTACATTAAACAACAATCTAGAATTTAAAACAGATTTTCAATTATTTTATGTACGAAATAAACATAAGAGAAGTAAAGCATTAAAATAACATGGATTGCTGTACGATTTCTGCATAAAATACTTTCTTGGGGAAACCATAGGGTTGTAAATAAGTGATTTAACTGAAATTAAATAAAACAGATATTCTCAGAGAAATAAGTAATCGCGAAAGACGGCTAGTCTTACATTAACTCGATAATATTGAATCGATATCGACAATTTTTTCATCTGATTAGATTTCCGATTCAATATCAATAGTTTATCTGATATTTAGATAGTGAAACATTTTGAATTCTTACATATTTTTCTATTTGCATTCATTTTTGAATTATTTTTAGCTTAAATGTTTCATTTAAAAATAATTTTGAAATGTATAGAATAATGTTACGAATCTGTAGTGTTGCCTCCCAGCACGGTTGGTTCAATCGTCGGAAAGGTCGTTTTCCAATCAGCTTTATCGGATGTTGATCGGATGTCGGATCAGTGATCCCCGGTCATGGCAAGAAACTTGGTGACTATAGATACTATATGGATAATACTAGAAAATTCAAGAATTTTGGCGGTAAAATCAATAGGATCTGAGATATGCTTGATTGTTCGAGAACCTTCTCCTCCCTGCTACAGAAACTATAAAAGGTAGGCAGTCCAAGCCAAAGACAGTCGTCCAGTGGTATAGAGTCAGAAAGAATTAGTTGGATCAGTCCAGCATCGAAGCGCAAGTGATGTGTGAAACTCAAGTGATTGATGAATTGAGCTGTCTATCGAAATCTTGGAGTTTATTATAGAAGAGCATCGAGTCGTGTGTGTAGTTGCCAGTAGTATAGTAGTGCGTCGGCAATTGGATACAGCTAAATCGAGAAGACATTGGGGAATTGCAGATGTTTGGAGAGCCCATAGAGAATAGATGCATAGATTCCCTCCTCCTGTTGAGTTCTGTCTGACCGCTTTGTCTGCTGTGGTGGTTGTTAGCTACCGATTACTACTTGAGGGCTGCTATTTGTTCATAAATATGCTAATGTGCATTGTTTTGTGTTTTTCGACTGTATATTCATATCCTCGTGTAAATAAATGTCTTTATTTGCTGCTGAGGCTTGCTGATTGCTTCTAATCATACACCCATTATTGTAAACCTGTTGAGTTTAAGGACTTAGTGGAAGAAGTTCCACAACAATATATTTGATAGGTTAATTGTTTATTTGAAAGTGTTGCATAAAATAATTATGCAAGAATAGAGTAATAGGTCCATTGAAGTATTTCATGTCACAAATGAAGATTCTACGTCATTTTACTATATATAATTTGAAGCTTCCTTCGAAGGGGTACAATTTATTTTTCCTGAGTTTGCATTTTAGTTTCAAAGTTTTCAAATATCTTTTGAATATTTTTTTGAGTCTAGATATATCTATTTCAGTAAACACTTGTCCTCTTACATCTTAATGTCTTGGAGGGAAAAAAAAATATGGTTGCTTTACAAAAGCATTTTCCCTTCAGGTTTATACCTTTAATCAAACTTTTGAATACTTGATTTGCTTCAAATGTCGGGCTTTTATTCCATCTGATTTAAGTATTAGTTTGGTTACATTTTTTTTCGGAGGGGTGGGGGGGGATATAGTGCATATTTCTTTTCTAAATCTTCAGGCGCAAAATCTTCAGGATCAAAATTTTCTCTAAATCGATCTAATGACTAACACTTATAGTAATAATAATATGTTTAACAATTTTTCGAAGTTCAAAGAATAAGTTGATAGATAAACTAAAAGTTAGCTCAAAAAATAAAACGGGCAGAGAATCGAGATGACTTTTTAATATTTTGAAATTAAATTTATATTTTTAATTAAAATTATAAAGAAATGAAATATATTCTTTCAAAGATGCTATTGCTATTTTACTATCCAATCCTGTATAAAAGAAACTGAAGGCACGCCGTAAATTTTTAACATATTAAAAAACAAAATGATTTCTTTTTTCGCCTGATGTTTAAGTTGAGTGCAACATCTAATCAACGTTAATTTAATCATGTGTAAAAACCTTAATAACTCGGCAAAAGAGGAAAATACCCTGAAGCTAGTGATTAAACATTTTCTTAGCTTTTCTAAGCCAATTTAATTATCCTATTACCTTCCCTAATTACAAAAGTATGTTGTTGTAATTTTTTCTTACTTTATGCAAAAGGATTTGAAATCCCTGTCTATGGAATGAAAAAAAGTATAATGTAAAAATATGCTTAAGGGTTAAAAAGTCTCTGATTACTTATATATTTTTTTAATTTTTTTAAAAGTAAATAAAAAGTGTGAACTGTTGATCAAATGATGTTAAATTCTTAAGAAGCAATTTTTTTTTTTTTTTAGCGAAGAATGAAATTTATTTAGTTAGAATTTCTAACATAAATCTTTAAAAAAAACTAAAATATAAATTTTATAAATATACAAATGCCACATAATAAGATATTAATACGAAAAAAAAGAAAGTAAGGGAAATAATATAAATGAACAATTCTTGGAAAAGAGATGATATAATATTGATATCAAAATGGTGTTTTCTCTGTATAATGATCCATATATTATATCTCATATCCATTTATTCTCTCAAAATACATTGCCACAGGGATTGAATAGTTCAAAATTCAAAATAAATATACAATAATATACAAAATGATAGGAAATATTTGATGTAATTTACAGTTGCAATATTTCGGTATTCTTATTTGTCTTTATTTGAATTTCTTTATTATTTTAAGTACATAATGTCTATATTAATGATAAATTTTGAAATATTTTTGTAAGGGAATCTTAAATTCTTGCATAATCAACAGATTTTTCTAAAATTGCACCGAAAATGTGGTTACAGAATGTATTTAGAATGTAAGACTCCCTTCCATTGTAAAATTTCCTATTTCATTTAAGATAAGTGCCTTCTGATTAGTTTATTTGGAAAATAAAAATAGTAAAAATAAACTTTCAAATGCTAAAATATTTTACGGTTGATTTATTAAATTTATTCAAGTTTATTTTCTTTGAATTTATAATAAGTTTTAAACGTAGAGCTTACAAAAACTAGGACTACAATTTAAATTGGAAATATAATGATAAAAGGATTCCAAAAATTCAGAAAATGTATTACTTAGATAGAAGATTATTATTTTAGAACATAAGAATAAAAAAATATTAGAAAGGAATTTATCCATATTATAATTCAAACTGTTTACATAAAAGCCGTTCTTATCTTTCAGATCTACTCATACTTTTCATACCAAATGCATCGCAAAATAATATTTCAGAAGTTTGAGAGCTTAATAGATTTTTTTATTATAATGAAAATCTGTTTCTAAAAAGAAAAATTTGATTTAATAATCGATAATAAGCTCAAATATTAAATATTTCTATTTCTTGATCGGCAAAATATTCCGTTAATATTTTTTAACTTGACAATTACTTTGGAAAAAAAATATAAGATAGAATAATTTAAAAACCATATTAATCAGTACAATTATACTTTTCACATCTTTTTCAGAAATTTGAGATTAAAAACTGTAAAAATCCCATAGAAATTAGAAATGATACATGTATTTTTCAAGATAGCATAAAAACATCGAAAACAACAACAATGTTATTAGAAAAAAGAAACGTATCGATTTATTAACACAATCATATCATTACATAATATATTATTTTCAAAGCTAATATTTGACATTATAAGTTGCCATTGCTTAGATATTGCATCCAATTTTAAACTTATTGTGTTATTTTCTAATCAGATAAGAAATGTAAATGAATAAGAAATAATTAACTAAGCAAATAATAAAATAATTAAATAACTAAGCAAATAATTCTCATTAACTATGATAAATGCGAATGTTGTTTTCACAAGTGCTCTATTATGCGAACATTCCAGTAATAGCGTACTTCAAGTTATCTCAACTATGAAGTAATAACAGTTCCATTCTTTGGTATTAACGACAGATAAGCAACAAATCTCAACCGCTGAAGATTTTACCAGGTGAAATGCTGAAATGAATGGTCGTTAGCACATTTCTCAACTATCAGTGATTAAAAAGGAACAGGGCAAACGTCTATCGCTTGTGGATAGGCGCTGTCTATCAATCCTCATTCCGTCTTGTCTTTGCTTCATATAAAATGTTTTGAACCTTTTCGAAATCTTCTTTGTCTATTTTCTGTCCTCCGGAATTTATAAAGATGAATATTTGACATTTCTTTGACGAGTTCGTTTTCACGAATAAAAAGCTCCTGAGATTTAATTCGATCATGTTTGATAAACAAAAAAGCTGGGGACAGCAAGTATTGGTGAAATAACGTTTCTGAGAAGTTTGAAATAAAATTACAGTAATATTTTTTTCAAACGGAATATTAAACAAGATTCATAAAATAAGCGAGCGAGGAACATCGTTTCTAGAAATATGTTATGGCCGCTGTGGCTGGTGTTAAGGCCTCGGCTTCGGAACCGGAGGGTTTCAGGTTCGAGTCCCGATTCCACCGAAGAACCGTCGTGTAAAGGGGTCTGTTGCACGTTAAATCCGTCCTGACCAAACGTCCTCCCGCTGGTGTGGTGTGGAGAGGGGGGTGCCAGCTCAGGTGCAGTCCTCGTCATCTGACCGCGGTTCAAAATTACGAGGTCCGTCCCAAAATAGCCCAAGTGTTGCTTCAAACGGGACTTTAATATAACTAAACCAAACCTAATCAATCGAGAAATATGTTCGAGTAAATATAATCATAATAATCAAATAAAAATTGAAAACTGCTGTCGCAAATTTCAAGTGATTATATGAGGACCTAATTACGTTTGTAAGTCACGGGGTATCAATCCGATAGGAAAACATCATCATGTTTCAATCATCAGCAAAAACAACCTAGTGTGTGTACTTTATTTTCACCCGACTCGTTTGGAGGTTTCAAAAACCCCAAGCCAAAACAGTATCCTGTTCTCACATGAAAATAAACTTGTAAATTTTGATCTATAGGTAGAAAGAACATCTATAGATTACGATTAAAACAAAAGGAATTGATTTGGGGATTTTTCTCCAGTTTAAAAGTGGAGATTATAATAACGCAGTTATAAGTTATTGATTTGTGCCATTAGGTGCTAAATCATAAATTAAAAAAATTCTTAAAAATGCTTCAATATTCACAATTTTACAATATTATTTTTATATTTTCTTCATCCATGGAGTTAAACAATAATTTTGAAATTGCGTTTATTTATAATATATTGAGCAGAATTATTAATTTTCTTCAACAGATATTCGATTATTAAGTTTGTAACTAGGAAATACAGATCAGGCCTAACAACATATATGTGTTTGTTTTGTTTTAGAAAAATTTACTTCTCTGGAAGCAAATTCTTTTTCTTTAGCTTTTACAATGAAAGTAAATAAATATTTGGTGAGCCAATAAAAAAAAATTGAAATTCAAGTAAACAATACAATACACTGTTTGCAATTAGTCAAAAATTATTTTGAAAAACATTATCAAAAATCAGAACATTCTTTTCGATAATAAAATTAATATAATTAAAAAAAATGAAATCTACCATCGCAAATTTCAAGTTATCATGTGAGAACATTATTATTTTTCAAGTTATTATTTGTCTTAATTCATTTAAGTCATTAACCAGTTTAAACCAATTTGAAACAATCACAAGACTTCTCTATCGGACTGTATACTTCTCTCTCTTTATGTGTGTGTGTATATATATATATATGTAATAATTTTTTTATCTTTCATTTTCAATTTTTCTAGCTGGCAAACAAAGTTTTGGAGCTCGGCCGATTTTGAGATGAAAAAAGCCCATCGTTTTTCTAAATATGTGTAATCTGATTGTCTCGTGATTGGTTCAAACCGATATAAACTGGTTTATGACTTAAATTAATTAAGACAATTTGTAGTAATTCAGAGAATGTATAATTTGGAAATCAAGTTGTAACTTTAATTGGCGATAAATCACCAAATGTGACAACTTTCTGCATTATTTTCTAATAACCTTAGTTGAAATAGTTGAAATTATCCCTGAACTAACAATCTTTATCGATTAAACAAACAATTGGTTCATTTTTAAAAAAACTTTGCTCGAGTAAGGCAATAACACTGTGTTTTTTAATAGAAATACTACAACAGCAGACTATAGATATTTCAAAAGCTATACTGTGAAAGCTCACTCCAAAATAAAAAAAAGGGAAATATCGCCATTTTGTTGCCTACGCATTTTGTGGCTTCAACAATTTGTTGCTTTCAAATCGCTTTAAAAACGTCCAGCCAAAACAACAATATGTTCTCACATGATAAAAGATAACTTTTAAGTTTCAAAACGGCATAAAAACTTTTTTGCAATGATATTTCAGGAAGAGAAACAGCGAAATTTAACTTAATCTTTAATTAATTAAGATTCTAATTAAAAAATACAAACAATCACTACCAAGTGACCATTCCCATCTTCCAAAGTATAAATGTACCAAATTTTGTAGTTCTATATAAAGTAATCTGATGTGTACATAATACATAATTTTTTATTATTATTATTAATAGAGATAATAAAAAAGACGGATATTCGGTAAAAAATTATGTATGAAAATCGATGCAAAAATAATGTCATAGGTCGGTCTGTGTCACTCTTCATGTTCCGAATGTATTTATTTACATTAAATGTGTAGTATTCTTCGAAATAATATAGTTCCCTTTCCCTGAGGGTGTATTCTGCTTTCAAAGTTTTCAAATATATCTTGATTATTTTTTACAGTCCATAGAAATCCATTCCAGTAAATGTTCCTTGTGCTATTTATTATATCTCAAAGCTTCGGAGGAAAGACAAATATGGATAACATTGAAAAACATTTTATCCCTAGGGTTGCATTTTCAATCAACTTTTAGATAGAAAGGTATTTCCATCTGATTTCCATGTTAGTCTGCATATACTTTCCTTTCTACCTTATTATTGCAAACTTCTTCTATAAAGAAGTGTGAATCTAAATCAAACAGTTTGTTTGCATAATAAACGCATTCCCAAATAGCTGCAATCTAAATTTTAAATTTTCGTGTTCGAAAAGTTATTATTTTGAGTGACTTCTTTTGCAAATGCATTGCTAAATGATTTCAAGTTCTTTGAATGTTTAAGATAGCGGTTAGCTTTGCATATTCAATAGAATTGAAGAATTTGCTTTCATTGATTTTTAAATCCTGAGGAAATAACTTTTGAATTTCTTAACAGCATTTCTTCAACTAAATTTATGAAATAAAACTTTTTCCTTTAGTTTTCTTACTTTGAAATTCATCTCTATTATGATTATGTCGATGCAAAAATTTAAAGGCAAAAATAATTTTTTTTCTTGATATCCAATTTTCAAAACTCATAAGCCTTTGAACTTATAAGTTGTATATAGATGCAAAGAAAGTGGCGGATCCACAGCATGATAAAAATTAACGAGAATAAAAGGTATATGGATACATAGATATTCAGAAAGAATGTCATATATAATAGAAATGAAACTCTATACATAGAACTAGATTGCATTCTGCGTTGTATGCTTAGATTCATATAAGTATTCTATTAGTTTCAGAAGTTACAGAGGGTGAAGTCTAATTGAATATTATAGAAAATCTACTTTGAAATAAAGATTTTCTGATTTAACTACACATAGTCTGTCAGAGATTTGACAATTATATATTTATTTCCATTTCCCACTTTTGATCCATCTCCCATCAAAGTGGTATTTTTAAAAATTTTATAATCCGTTTTAAAAATAAAAATTTTGAGTAGAATTCCCCAAAATTTCAAATTCCAAGATCGTATATTTCTACAATTCTTTGGAGAATTTATTATTCAAATATACAGATATACATTAATTTTGTTAGACATGAAGCCAAGGTAATAAAAATTAACAAATCCCTTTTTAGACATGCATTCTTATTTACTTATTATTAGTAAAGAATTATAAGTAATTTATTATTAATGCGAATATGTGTGTGTGTGCGCGCGACTGATCATTTGACTTAAGTTACTATATGTGTGAAAGAAATATATTAGAGGGAGGGAACAGTGTAATTCGACGCGATATTACATAGTATGATTTAGAATTTTAAAAATTTAAGCGAGGTTTTGGAGTTGTTCCGCGATAACTCCCAAAAATATAAAAGTATAAATCTGATTTTTATAGCAATTTAAAATTACAAAAAACGAATATTTTTTAATTTAAATTTTGTTGATATGCTCTTTTTTCCTGAATGTTGACATTTTTTTAAAAATATGTGTCTGTATAATTTTCAAATATTTTTCACTGTTACGATCAAATTCAACCCGTTCGAATATTAATTGCTTGCTTTTCTTTCATAGATAAAAGTTTAAAAAATATTATGTTTTATAATACTCCATTTAAATCGGATTTAAGAAAAAAAACAGTTTCAAAATTGTGAATCATAGCTTGCTATTTGAAGAAAGATAGCTCCTATATATTTATGTTATGAAATTCGATTTCATTAGGATAACTAATAATAGAACATGTTTAAGGCGATTAAAATAATACAAATTCTATTACTATCACAACTTAATGCTTAAAACTAGTTTTTTGCATTATCATTAATATCATTTTGCATATAAAATGTTTAAATTAAGAACAATAAATATTTTCAGCAAAACTTTCTGATTCGAGAAGACGGGTAGCTATTTAATAAATATATCAACTCATTTCAATCCTAATATTTCTCCTAGTATACTTCCATTGTTTAGATTTGATATCGCATGAAAGTTTAAATTTGTTGTGGGATTTTGAAGTTATATAATGAAAGCAATTAAATATGAAAAGGAGTCACGTTAATAGACCGAAATGAAAATCTTCTCTTCACAAATGCTCCATTATGCGAGCTTTCCAGCACTCGCGAGTTCAAGTTACCTCAAGCGTGAGGAAATAAATGCTCCATTTCGTGGCAGAGGCGAAGGTTAGACAACAAATCTCAAATACTGAGGATTTTAACAGGCGTGGGACTGCAGTGAATGGTCGTTGGCGAATTTCTAAATGATCTTTGAACTTGAAAAACAACAGGGCAAACGTCTATTTCTTGAAGGTGAATTTATCTATCGATAAAGTCAGGATGATAATAGAAGGTAAATCATTTCCTCGCTCTACTTTACACGAATAATTTTCAACCTTATTGGAATCTTCTTTATCGTTTTTCAAACTTCAGGGATTTATAGCGAGAAATGTTTTGATACTTCTATTCTGGGTTCTTTCTTGCAGAGAATAAACGATCTGGAGAGATATGGTAATTTTTTTGTCTATAAAATTTGAAAACAGTTTGGGAATCGCAATCATAAGGAGAATAATGTTCATGAAATTTTTTGAGGAAGGTTACAATGTTCGATATCTTTATGAATAACTATTGACCCATTGTAATAAGTTTTTGTCCATCAGGGAAATATTAGAGATGATTTGTAACATAAACAGATATTTACTTTCTTTATAAATGCATTAAAGATCAGCCATTCTTAGAAATATGATCGTGAGAATTTATGTAACGTGAATTTTGCAATGAATCAAGCTTTTTACAATTGGAAGAAAAGAATTTTAAAATTTGTGTACAAAATTAACATAATTTCAGTAACATAATAACAAAAGGCATAACAAATTAATAATTATAATAATTATAGTAACATAATTTATATCATAATAGTATCAACCATCAGTGTGGTTTTATCCATTAAATGTATAAAAAAATATGAAAAATTTTATTCCTGAAATACGTTTGAATACTCTCTTTTACAAAATATTTATGTTTGACAAAATTTGTTGGAGATTAGAGATCGTGTGATCAAATTATCAAATTAATTGATATAATTGTGCAAAAATATTGAGAAATTCATGTGATCTTTTTCTGAAAGATGTTCATTTATTTCATTATAATTAGACTTAATTATTATTTATCATCATGCGGAATATAGGCATTATAATTTTAGAAATAAGAAAAGCAGTTACTTTTTTTTAAAGTTTTTACTTTAAAATACATTTTCTTTTAAGAAAATCTGACTATTTTCGATAGACAAATATTTAACGTTATTTTAACTAATAGAACATCATTTTGTGTTATTAAATTATTTTTTAAATTTTTAAGAACTAAATTAGTCAAGAAGAATAAGATATTTACTTAGACACTGCGCGCACAGTGATAAAAAACAATAATTATTTTTGTTAGTAAATAAAAATCAATTTCCCTCAACGAAATACAAAATCACTGATCGAATGAAATGAAGTTTACGCAATCATCAGATTTAAGCATCACCAAAAACAATGTCATCTGAACAAATAACAACAGGACGCATTTCATAGAATTTAAAGAAGAAATACAAATTTCATTAAATTTCCATACCGACAGTATCATGCAGAATGTGCAGTTATTGTAATTTGCTTTCATAATTTAGGCAATGACTGCTTTATTTAAATAGAAGACTTTTGAAATAGTTCTGAAAGACATTTAGAAATACCACTGAACTCTTTGGATTGGATATTTTAAATAACATTTTGATTCAAAAAATTATTACCTTATTCAAATTTGAAATGTCCTTTTATTTTATTTTTATTTATTTATTTATTTTGTAAATCTAAAGGGATTTGTTTTCGCATATATTACAAAATAAGATCGGCTTTTGTGTTTGAAAAGTTATTATTTATAACGATGTTACAATCGACAGAAATAAAAGCATGAATTTTTAAATTTAAGAATAATAAATTCTTATTTTTAAATTTCTTATTCTTAATTTTCCTATAGTACTCTTGATTGATATGCGATTTACAATTTTTATTTTGTCAAAACAATGGTACACATTAGTCAGAAGGAGAACAGAATTATGTATCAAATTGATTAAATGGGAATAAATAACTGAGTAACTTAATATAATTAGAGGCAGCAAAAATTAAACAAAGTTTTTTGTCTCACATTTTTAAACGTTTGTCATAATTTTTATTTCAGTGTTTTTTTTTAAATCTGTGATTTATTTATTACTCATATGTTCCAAAAAAGATTGGTTTGTATTTTGTAATAAGTATTAGTTTACTGATTCAACTAACAACTACGAAAATAAAAAAAAAAATTGAATTAATAATGTTTAAAAGTCCAAAAAAGTTTTTTTTTTACTGATATCTGATATTTTAAATTCGGAAGTCAAATTAGTAACAGACTGTTCAAATTGAAGTGAATTTGCTAAATTATTGTATATATTTAATGTAAGGAAAAAGAAAACAAAATTTGTATCATACATATTGCGAAAAGTGAAAATATAACGCATGTAATATGAAATAGTATAAAATTCCGATGTGTGTCATGTATGACTCAGAAACCTCATATAATCAAAGAGTAAATATAAATGAAAATAAATATCCTGAAAGTATTGACAACTGCTTCGATTCGCAAAGAACAGTTCAACGTTGTCCGAAAGTCACGGTTTGACAACATCATGGCTAAAATATTTATCTGTTTCTTAAGAAACAATAATCTGGAACAATAACAAAACAATAACAAAATGAATATTCATCTTACTGTATTAACCTTTTGACCTTTAAAATTATCTAGCATCCTAAAGAGGTGACGCATCATATTTTATGCATGCATGGTTATTAGATTCCTATAAAAATATAAAGGACATCCTAGAGGATCAAGTGTGTTCTATGACTTTGTCTTATGATTATTTATTTTATTTTATCTATTTAAATTTTTAAGTATATAAGACAACATGGTTTAGGAATTCGAGGTTATTTATCGTTTTTGTCGTCAAAATTATTTATTTAATTTTATCAAGTTAGAAATATTGAAATTTCTGTAATTTGATCTTGACTCCGATACGACAATGGCTGAAAGAAGAATAATGTTTTATTTTATATATGGTGATAAAGAAATGTGAATGGATTACATTCATATTCATTGTCTTCAATTGTATTTTTAAAAATTCTTTACCAATCAATATTTCTTTTTAATGCAAATTATTTTTATGGATAAATTAACTCATTAGTATTTTTTTTAAATTGCTACATTTTGAAACTACAGGCCCTATATTACTACAGGCCCTATATATACATTACCCTATAAACATCATCATATACCACAAACGGGTAAACGTATTGCAACGAAATTTGCTATATTGACTACACACAAGATGCGCTCACGGAATGTTAGAAAAAAAATTAGTTCCAAAATGTCCATCAAAAGGCGCTTTTTCCAGGAAAAACTTTGTGTAAGACAATAAACGACCAAAACGGAATAAAAAAAACAATATTAGCAATCCAGAACAAGAATTA
This sequence comes from Argiope aurantia, assembly GCA_026543865.1. Lineage (NCBI taxonomy): Eukaryota > Metazoa > Arthropoda > Arachnida > Araneae > Araneidae > Argiope > Argiope aurantia. The sequence goes on from JAPMOR010065882.1 coordinate 22,774, forward strand.
GGAGTAATAAAATGTAAAACCGGGAAAAGATGTCAGTTTTAAGAAAAAATGACGAGATTTGCATGCTTGAGAAGAAGAGGAATCTTTATGCAAAACAGGTATCACAACTGATCAGTTACGATCTGCTGTCAAGCACACTGTCCATCGACTTGAAATTTTGCAGGTGAATGAGGGGGGACACATGGAGCTTTTTCCTAACATCATCTTGGATCGATTAACAACTGTTCCTCTTGTGCAATTTCGTCCTTGTTTCTGCAAACTGAACAGGTCCCTCCCCCCTCCTCCCAGAGTACTGTTGTTTTTTCCTTACCTTTACTTGATGTGGTTCGATGACAAGGTGATCAAAAACTTATCAATAAATGTTAATATTGTTTATGTATTCTATTTTGGTATTTTTGTGTGTTAAAATTCATGTTTCTACAAAAAAAGCGCCATCTGGTGGATATTTTGGAACTTTTTTTTCGTAATTCCGTGAGCGCATTTCGTGTATAATCTATATCCCAAATTTCGTTGCAATCCATTCACTCGTTTGCGTTGTATGATGCTGTTTGTAGGAGAAATTTAATTATGAACACTCTATAGATTTCCTATAAAAACAAATAAATGTTAAATCATTAATATATTTGTGATAGCAAAAGCATTCGTAAAATTAAAGAAATATGTTTTTTTCTGCAAATCCGCATTGGTAAAAGCTCTAAAGTTGGTATGAATAGCGTTTTCATTTTTACTTAAAATTCAATAGAATCTTACTGTAAAATTTTTAAAAAATGAAATTATTTTTTTTGTTTGTTTTATCGGAATCTTTAAAAATTAATAATGTACAAAGATGCAAATGAATTGATTTTGATGATGAATTATGTACTGCTGATACTTTTAAGAAATTACATCGAAACTTGCTCAACAAGTTATTCTCCATGATGTCTTGACTTTGCATGTATTTTTCCAAATAAAATATGAAGCTTTCTTCAAGGAGAAATATTTCCTTTCCCTAGTGTGCACTTGACTTTCAAAGCTCTATAAAAATATCTAGATAATACATTCAGATAAATCTTTTGAAACAAGCATTCATATACTGTGTTAAATCTCACAATTTGCAAGGAAAGGTGAATAAAATTTTTCTGGAAAACGTCTTACCATTAAGATATGTTTTCAAATTTTATTGAATCCTTAAGAATTTTTTCATCTTAAATACTGTATAATTTCTTTCTCGAATATTATGTTAATTTGCGTAATTTTCTTTTCCATTTCGTTTAAATATAGTACATTTCTTTTCTGAAGATTTACAAATCTTTTGAAGACTAAGCAAATTTATATTAATCAAATAGTTCCACTTACATAACACCTGGACATTATGCATTAATTTTCATAAAAAAAGATTTATTCAGAAATTATTTAATCAGCATGAGATAATATTAGTATTATATACACAAAAGAGTTAATTTCTGTATTCCTAATGTACTTTTGAAAAAAGTATTTATTAGTTATAATGTAAAATAATACAAATAGGACTTATAAGTGTTATTGCAAATATAAACAATCAATTATTATTATTAATAATAAATCATTATTAGAATTAACCTGTCAATACTATTAACATATTAATTACTAATCTGATTATGATTAATAAAAAGAAAACTCTTGGTCGTATTGGGCTTAGACAATCTTGAAAAATCTTGAAAATCTTAAATATTTTTGAATATTTCGAAATTATTGAATATTTTTGTTGGAGCCTTTGTGTTATAAATACAGAATAAAACTAAGATTTTTAATTTTGATAAAATGAGGAACCACTTCTTTTCATCCAACCATTTGAAACGTCTTTGAAAAATATGAAATTACAAAGATTAAGTTCATCTAAACACTTAAAGCGCTGATGCAAAGTTTAATAAAGATGCAAGGTGTGCAGAAATATCTTTTAATTTTGCAAAGTAACTTATTGTTCTCGATTAGAATTCAAAAAAAGACAAATTAATTGTTTGAAAATATCTTTTTTGCTGCTTTACATATTCAATCATGTATGTAACTCGTCAAAGGCTGGTTGTTAATTTTGATCTTACGGAAAAAATATACATTTTTCTAATCCTCAGAGTTTTAATCAAGTGCAAGATATAATCTACGTTAATTTAATCACGTGGAAGAATGTTAGTAACTTGGTAAAAGGGGAAACGACTGGAAGCCAGTGTTTAAATATTTGCCTAACATTTCTAAACCTATTTAATTAATCCAATTTTCCACTCTAATTATAGTGGACGGAATTTCTTTACTTTAGGTAGAAAGTTTTAGAATCTCATCTTGTGGAATCGAAAATTATGTTTAATATGTTAAATAAAAAGCCTATAGTTTAAAAAAAAATCTCATTGTTTATGCTTGATTCTTTAAAAAAATATGAATATAAATGGAAACGCTGGATCTCTTGAATAATTGTTGCTCCTTTCTAATAAAATAGAATTTCTTCTTAAGCGAAGAATTTCATTTCTTTCTTTAGGGTTTCAAACATAATTTTTCAAAGTAAATAATGATATAAATATTTTAAATATGCAAAGACTACATGACGAGACATTACGACGGAAAATAAAGAGAAAAAAGAAAATAATAAATTAATAAATGTATTTAGTTAGAATAGTAATATAGTATATATTATAGTAAAAGACGTAAGAGACAAACAAATATTTTAACAACATATTTATATTTTAATATATGTGTGCTATGTTTCAAAGGGAATGAATTTTCAAAAGATCGATAAAAACGCCTTGCATAAATTTTCAAAAGTATGGATAATAGATTAGCGCAAATATAGCTACATAAGATTTTGCATGTAAGAACTCAATCCATTGTAAAGAGTGTAAAGTAGTGATGTTAAATATCTCCATTAAATATCTTCTGATTGGTTTGTTTTGTTGAATGAAAATAAAATTTTAAATTCTAAAATAATTCAAGTTTTATCTTTTCAATTTCATCAAATACACTTTCTTAAATTTGCGAAT
>JAPMOR010065883.1:0-19421 GCA_026543865.1 Argiope aurantia
AAATCAAAATCTTTAATCTATATTATTTTTAATTTAACATTTTTCATAAAATAGTTGTAGTTCATGTACAACTGAAAGTAGTAAACAAAACAGCATTAGGGTTGCTGAAGAGTGTTCCGTTGAGTTGCCATATTGGCCACAAACTCAGGGGGCACACTAATCTTCACTTTAACCTTAAAAAGTGGTCAAATCAAAAGAAAAGGGAAAATTAGCATTTGCTTTAAAATGCCATCCATTCAACATGAAGGAAAAACCAATATATCGTCAGCATATAATATATAAGTATATCGAAATGCATATTTTTCACCGTTTCTAAGATATTACAAAATAATACATAAATTTTCTATTTCTTTTGACCCGGTCACTTAACTATGTATAGATAGATGCATGTAGACAATTTGATTATCACATTTTAAAATTGAAACCAATTTGAATACTACATCCTGATCTATGAAAATTCTTTAATTATATGCTACATTTTATTTTGGACTTTATTTCCATCCATAGAAAAGCGAAATCGACACCCGTTATAATTCTATGTACCCATATAATATCTTTCAAAGGGAACTGCGACTTCAAAGCGGGTTTAAATACCAAATATTCTGTAACATAATCCACGAATTTGGGTTATTTCAATGCAAGAAATAAAAGGATTCATTCATAAGTATTTTTTATCTCTTCTTTTCTAAAAAATAATTCTTCCTCGGGAGTAATCAATTCAATACTTTTCGATCTTGCATTGAATTTATAAAGAATACAAATCCAACATTATGTACTTAAATCATCTGATTAATTTCCATGACTCGAGTACAATAGAAATTACACTTCGTACATTTAGTCAGGAGGTTCAAATGTCATATTACAATTATTAATGGGATCGAATGTCTTCGTTTAACAAAATAGAATTAAAAAAGATGAATAAAAATCCATACAGCTTTGAAATAAATTAATTTTCTATTCCCCTTAATTGTTGATTCATTTACAATTTCATCGAACTGTAAACTTTTTCATTCAACAGATTTATACAACAATCTCGTTAAACTATATAAAGGGTGTTTATACTTGAATCGCGGTTTAACTGTATAATTTAAATGATGTAAAGAATGATTTTTATGACTTTTGAATCAATAAATGTAATTGCTAGGGGATAATGGGAAATTGAAATTTTTTTAGTTTCCGGCCCTACTTTTATCATATTTAGAAAATATTCTTAATATTTTAAAGTAAAAAATAACATTCCACGACTAAACCAAGCACTCAACGACAAAAACATAACGAATTATGAATTTTTGATTTCAATTATTAGTTGAATCAACGATGGTTTCTATCAAAAATCTACCAATTAATGGCAGATCTTAAAAGCAGAAACCATTTAAGTAATCTAAAGTCAATCTAATATTGAAATATATAACATACTTTTGTATAATTTAAATAATTAAAAGACCACATAGAACGTTCAGATTTCACCCTTTTTTGAGCAGTATATTTATTAAATTTAACTTCATAGAATATATTTCTTTATGTTATTTAAATCATTTTTCCAATTAGAAGTATATATTATAACCGCTTACAAATAAACAGTTGGACTTATAATCAGAATAGACAAATATTTGCGATATTCGCTGATAAAGCTATCGGCGATGACATTTTAGTATAACTGGAATAAGCTTGTAGTTCATTAAAATGCAGTACAAATGAAGTCTTTGAAATGCATACTGGAAACTATATTCATTCAAATTTGAACAATGGATTTGGATATTTTGTACATTAGATTCATCCAATCTCACAACTGGATTTGCTTCAAATGATTATATACAAAAAAAAAATTGCAGTTTAATTTTTGTGACTTACGCATTATTTATCGACCACGAGTTCAAATATTTCCAAATTTCATACGATTTTTAAAGAAGAGCATCGATAAAATTAAGAATTACCACATATATATTTAAAGATTAATATCGATCAAAATTCAATAAACAAAACCTCTCATATTTGGTCAGATGGTCATAATTTTCATATAAGGTCTATACGATTTTTTTTAACGATAAATCATAAGAAAGATCATAACGAATTCAAATACTCATCGTTCCAAAATTATAGCACTACACAAAAACCTATATTATATTTTTCTGCAACTTTAGCAAGTTTAGTTTTGCTTAACTAAATACACATTCTTCGAGATAGTTTACAAAAAATTAAAAACCAAAGGAGTGATAGATGGTTTCTGGTAGTTCGAGTTCTCTAATCTCTAAACTATTTTATTTTCTTCACTATCTAATAAGATGACGCCTTCTATTTTGTGAATATTTTCTTATTTCGATTCAAATGGAAATCCACTGAATACTTGATTTATCTATGTATTCGAAGTTATTTTAATATTGAATTATAATCGTTATGAATGGTTTATTTTTGCTTACAGCTATCAAAATTCGATGCACGTACAAATCGATGAACGTATGGCACTCGGGCAAAACAGTTAAGCGGTTAATAAGAACTCGAAATACAAACTAAAAAATACGACAAAATCGCCAAATTGAAATTTTTTTAAATTGAAAAATTGCCAACTGTAGTTACTGACATGTATTATTTCGCTGATTTTTGGCGAGTTTTAATTAATTGAAACGTCGACTCAGGGTAACAAGAAAATCGCATTCCAAAATAATTAAAATATAGAGATACTAATTCACTGATAAAGAAATTGTTGATTTGCTTTATAGTTAATCTGTCATTAAGAGGAAATAAAAACTTTATTGGTACAATGGAACGATGAATGAGTTTTAAATTTCAAAAATTACGAACCTAATTATTTCAATCAATCCAGAAGAAATTAAGTTCTTTTTAACATGAAATACATAAATGAGTTTCTATGAAAATTACGATAAATCAGCATTTATAGGTTGTTTCATCACACACCCGCTTCATTCGTAATCATTGTAAGTAATAAGTATTTCATTGATAATATACAATGGACGGAACGCTTCGATTGTATCTTTCTCAATTTCTGAAGACTAGACTTTCCAAAAGCAGAGATAACATTTGAGAAGTATGAGAATTGTAATACCAATATGACGACATTGGAATTATTTACAGTTGATGAATTAAATGGGAAATTGTTTTTCTAATATTAGTTCATCCGATGCTAAAGAATTTAATTCTCACTTTTCTGTAAAGATGCAGCAGAATCGGAAAGCTTCAAGTTGCTTTGTCAAAATGCTCAATGAATTTAAATCGATTCATGCTGCTTTCAACTTATAGACAATCGGAAACACAAGTCGATTAAAGAATTTTTCGAGTAGATGCCTATTTGTATGCATATAAAAATGACATAAAATATGCAATATACAAGTATTAAGGATGATCAATTATGGAAAGATTTACTTTTGTGACAAATGTTTAAATTAAAGATTTAATTATTGTTTTTCATAACACACTAAATTAAAAGTTTTAAAATTATTATTTATAAATGAAATTGCATAACACAATAAAATTTAAGTTTATTAAAATTTCGATTACACATCGTTTCATATAAAAAATATTTCGGCAACTTGAAAACGGGTACATAAAAAGCACTTTACTGTAGTATTAAAATTAAATATCTTTCTTTAATTCCGATTCATTAAAATTAAATGCAAAAATTTTTTGTCTCTAAAATAATTAATAACTTAATGCACAAATAATTGCATACATAAATAAAATATCTCGCATCACAAAATCAAGCTTATAACTGCAATAATCAGAGAACTTGAGCAAGAAAAATAATACAATAAATATTAACTTACCGTAATATATAGAATTTGTAGATGACTTTCAGGCAGATTTGTTCCATACTTCATCGACTTTTCTTGAAAATCTAGTTTTAATATTATTGTTTATGTGTATAAGTAATTGGTTAACTTCATCTTCTTTTAAATAAGTTTTTTTCTCACGTTTTTTAGATGATCCAAAAATGCAGGATAAAAGCTGTCAAAGTTGTACTCGTAAATCTTCCAGTATGGCTTATACGAACGCTAGCGATAAACTTGAAAGAAGCATGAGGGATTCATAGCAACAATGTCTGTTATCCTAGAAGTAGGGACGCAAGAGCGCGCACAAAAACGAATTGAAGTTTCAGCCAGTTATCAGTTAAAGAGCAGTTTCGCTGATGCGATTCAGTCCATGTTCAGGTTTCTAAGGTTCAATTGAAGAGTTACAGTAAAATGGAGAGTTCAATGCAACACCGAGTGATGATTAGGTAAAAGACCATAAAAAAAACTGCACTCGCAAAAGTCCTCCCTCGAATGCTAGCGATATTAAAATTGAACATAAACAAGCCGAACACCTGCTCAGACTCAGCGACGAAATCAAACTCAGAAACAGCGCGAACGTTCAGGAAGAAACAAGAATGCGCGAGCACATGCGACGACAAAACACAGATCAGCATAATTTATTCGAAAAATTAGCAAATGGCTTTGGAGGGGGACGTAGTTAAATTTTGCAGTTTTATCCAATCAGACAGGATTGGTGTTTTTCGAGGAATAATTTCCATTTACGACAAGGTGCGTTCATTCTTTTATCGTTGTTTTGTTTTTTAATTAAATGAATATGTACTGCTTATTTACATGTGAAACAGATTTTATTTAGTATGAAAATGTGATCGGTTTGGAAAACTCGTTTTGAAAACAGAACTGTCAGAAATTATGGTTAATTAAATGAAAATGTTTAACATTTGAAGAGAAACTTATTTTCATGCTCACGAGATTAAAAACTTATTACTGTATTTAATGAGGCACAATAATTATTAAGACACCCACAACACAAAGAATCTTAATTCTGATCCTATTTATACACTGGGAAAAAGAAAAATCGTTACATTTATTGTTAAATAATAAAATCCGTTAACACAATATTGAAATTTCAATATTACTTATTAAATTATAAGAATGGGTCATTTTCTTTAGCTATTATTTAGTTCTTCTTTGCACAAAATTAACTGAAATTTTAAATGGAATGGATATAATTTTCAAAAAATCTGCATAATGAATTATATTAGAGAAAATATGTAAATTCGAATTATTATTTAGATTTCAGGGAGATTGATAGTAAGCTATATTATTTACTTGAATAGCAGAAGCAGATGAATTAATTTTCAGATGGATATTAAATTCATAACTTCAAAATTTAATCATACGTGAAGATTGAGCGCAGAGAAAATTTATTTACAAGATTAAAATCAAATTTTACACCTGTGAGAGTTTTAGGATATGGTAATTAATTTTTTTATATGAAATACACTAACAGGAATCATCAAACGTTCAGAACTTCTTAAGTCTGAAAAACACATTTTTTTGGAATCGTACCTCTCGGTTTGAATACACGGAAATTCAGAAACGCTTTGAATTGTCTGGAGAAAGTTTAATATACGGTCTTTACACCATACTTATAAATTTCTATCAAATTTTTATTGAAATTCATTCAGAAAGTCTGTCTGTCCGAGTGCAAGTCACCACGATAATTACGATAATTACAAAACTTAAAACGCTAAATGGATTAACTTTGTCATACACTTTTACTATATAAAGTAATATGGTATGGAAATTTGTACAAATGTGGGGGCGCGGGTCTGACAAAAAGGTCTGATTAGACTTCAATTCAATTAGCAACAGAATGATTCAAAAAGCTCTTACCTGTCAGAGAGGAAATGGAGACAACTAGTGGATTTTTCACATTTTATTCACACACAGCTAGCATACTTACAGGAAAGACAAAGCAATACAACATGACATCACCACGTACACAACAAGACTAACTCAAGATAAACAAAACCCAGAGGGGAACACAGCGCCCTCGGGCGGAAACCCTTGGACCTTGAGGGGTGTAAATTAAGTTTTAACATACCACCTTCCCGAATGACCAAGGGGTTCATTCAAATTAAATATTTAAAAACCTTCCACGTTGCAACATTTCTTATTTTCTCACATATTTAATTTTAACATAAATTCAAATTTCTATAAATTCACATCATTTAAATCGATATTTATGTTGCAATGTCATGAAAATTCCAATTTAACTATTAACTATTTAACTTATTCAAATGTTTAAATATTTTTAACATTTTGCATTTAACACATCAGTCGTAAATGCAACATTAATATAAGACAGAATATCAGTAACACAAATTCAATATTTCATAGCAATAGTTTACATACTCATCAACTTATCATAATAAAGTTAAATACAAAGTTAGGATAACTATATTCACATTTGCATTTAAATTCCAACTCTCAGTATAGCTTCCTAAAAAACATAATGGAATTAATTAAAATTAATCATTCACCATTTTTGAGGTCTTCTAACAATTGAACAAGCCTTTTATTAACAGATATATTCGTTTCAATTTGACAAGATCTAACTATACCATCTCTGTCAAGAAATACAGCTACTATTTTTCCTAATTTTCAAAAATGCCTAATAAGTTTATCATCATTAATTAATACAATAACATCAACTTTTAAACATTTAAAAGTTACAACTTGCAACATTTAAAAGTTATTCTTTAAGACGTTTTTTCCAAAAATGATTTCACGATGGTAATTAAACCTTTTAATTACCATTTTCCTATTACTTAAATTAGTATCGATAGTAAGCCTGGCAGGAGGTAAACTATTAACTTTTCTTTCCATTAACAAATGAGCTGGAGTAATAGGTATAGGTTCCTGAAATTCAGAAAACACATACGCCAAAGGACGAGAACTAAGCACACCTTCCATTTCAATAATTCAAGTCTCTATTTCTTCGCGAGACAAAGCGGTTTTGCCTAAAGTTTTTCGAAGGGCAAGTTTCACAGATACTTCACTATTTTCATCTTTCTGTCTCAAATGATCCAGCTTGCCTTCATCACCATCAGAACAAAATGTATCATCACTATGCTTATCTTTTTTGTCATCTTTTTCTTTTTTTCACACTAGAATCCAATTCAGTCTTTTTACTGGAAACTTCTTCTTTTACAGGTTCCAACTTTTTGTCATGTGTAGAAGACGAGGCAACAGCAGCATTAGATCGCCTCAGAGGTGTGAGATTTTTCTTTGGAGGCCTGACACTTTCAAACTGCTTGGGAGTTACAGGTGGTGGGTGATGATACCATTCACGTCTTTTAAATTCCACAGGATATGGAGTCTCTCCCCAATCCAGGGTACCAGACTTTTCTTCCTTTTCTTCTCTAGAATTAAGTAATTTTCTATCCCGTTCTGGTTGAGAACTAATTTCAATTATGTCTATAGTGTGCCTGTCATCTTTGGTGGATTCTCTACTTGCTTTTGAATCCCGGCTATCTGGCCGTAGAGGTCTATCCTTTTCCCATCTTTCTTTATCTTGTCTTTCATATCGAGCATTCCTATCCTTTCCAGATTTTTCTTTAGAAGTTTCATGGGGCGTATAGTATGCGTTTTCTTCATTTTTCGAACAGTATTCCTCAACAATATTCAGATTTAATTGACCTGCATTAAAATTCTTTTACTCATTCAAAAGCTAATTATTTTCTTTCATTCTCATACATAAATTTTCAAATCTGCGCTTAGCTATCTTAGAGTTATTATGCAATTCGTCAGGATTTTTATCCCAAAAGAGCTTACTTTCATTATCTCCCATTTTTGAATTTTGAGTTGTTTTTAAAGCGCGCAATTAAATCCTTGCCGCAATCAGAAATATTTTCCCTACCTATTATTCCCATAGAATCCAATTCCCAAAACCTTTTTAAGTTTTCATTTAAGGCTGAGCAGCATTCTATTTTTAAAACAGAAACGTTCCTGTCGCAATTACTGGTGAGATTCGTCCTTGCACCTCTTTACCGAAAATTGTGTCAATTACAAATAATGTTTTAGTTAAATTTTCCTTTTTGCCTGAATGAATTTCCCAAAAATATTGCGCTCCGTTTAAGAGAAAAAATTCGTTTCCGAAAGACTCGCAAGCATTTGAAAGCTGTATATTTTTTTTACTAAGCATCTTTTCTAGTTTATTAGCCGATACTTTAAAAGGAGAACTAGAAATAACATCGCAAAGTAAGGCTTCCATTTCAATACTTTTTTTCAGGGTCACGAGGATTGCAAAGAGTAAACTTTATAACTTCATATGTGTTTTCTATCGGGTCCATCAAATAAAATGTATAAACTAACAGTTTTTCTGTTCTCATTATAGGCAATTTTAACGCGTCAGCTATTTTCTTTTTCCAAAAGCATCGCTGAGAAGCAGAATATTTACCATTTTCCCCTTTTCCCCCAACTTCAATAAAGCCGTCAAGTCTCTAAAAGAACCTCCCCCTCATTGATATTTATGTTCGATCAAGTTAGGATTTCTTCCGCCCTTTCACCTCCTGCGGGTTCAGAGGGGTTTGACGCGTCGCAAATTAGCTCAGAATGCTTACGGCGACATTTACCACATGTCCGTTTTAAGGTACAATTTTTGTAAACATATCCTGCTTTCGTTTGTATGTAAATAAAATTAAAAAAAAAGTTTTGAGAGATTCAATTAAAAAATTTGTAGGAATGTTGCTTTTTTCAAAATAGAAATTATGATTACTCCTAAATAACCATGAATTAAAGAAAAATAGTTGTAAAATATATTGTTACATAAATGCTAATACACATTAAAAAGCATTTTTTTAAAGTTTTTATGAAAGCAATGACTAACTTAATTTTACAATTCAGATTTATGGTTGCTAAGATTTACTTAGCTTGTTCTTGATCGCTTATTCACAAGAGCATATTGAACTTCAAATTCTATTGGACATGTGACATTTATTACTGTTCTGAAAACCTTATACTATTCCGCTTTTTGTACAATGCGTCTCTTTTAATTTTCAGTAATCTCAACAATAATGAGAACTTGAAAAACGAAAGTGTTTAAATTTCAACTAATACAAAAACTTTCTCATTCAGCATTGTTTATGCGCATTACAGATAACATTCTTATCTAATATTAATTAATTTCACTAACATTGATCCTTATACATACAATAATTTATTACATTAAGGAGTTACAGCATTTAAAAATGGATACATTTTCTAAAAATTACAACGCTATAACTTCCGAAAAATTACAGCACAAAATTGATTTTTGCATTAAGATAAAACTCAAAAAATTATCTTTTTAATGATATCAATGCTTTAATCTACAAATTAAGTTTCGATGTTTAACGAGTTTTTAAAGATTTCTGAATTATATATATATTTAAAAAAATACAGCTATAAAAATATCCAGAGAGGAAAAAGCTACGAAATTTTTTTATTGTATTTTCTAATTTTTTTTCTGGCCCTGTACTTGGAAAATAATATTTGTGGTTTTTATTTATTTTCTGTATTTCCACCTTTATTTAAGTTCCAAAATAGAAATTTTTTAGCTTTGATTCCTTTGGGGTAATATTTTCACAGGCATTTTACTTCAGCAATTCCATTATCACCCATTAGCCCAACCATAAATGCAGCTATACAACCTGGGTTTACGAATGAACCGTTACCCCTCTAGATGCGCGCCAAGTTTTCTTGCCAAAGGTCCAAATCCCAGTAAACCTACAATGCAACAGGGGTAGGGAATAATTTATTGAGCACAAATTCCCCATTCCCTTCAAATGTTTATCCTCTAATTTCAGCATTAAAAAGTGTTCTTATAGGAATTGTTTCTGTGGCAAAGCTCACAATAAATTAATATACTTTTTGAAAGAAGCAAAAAACGTTTCATCTTCGAATGTAGAAACTGCTGAAGTCGTAAATAATTTGCAATCGGTGGGGGGGGGGATTCTCATCAAGGTTCGGTTTCCCCCAATGAGTGGAGTCTGTCTTTCGTTGCAACAAATCTAATCGTAAATGAAAATGTAGTTTTGTCTTCTGTAAAATATTTAATAAAAGATAGATGTTCCCAATGGCAAGAAGTGCCTCTTCGATAACGGCTCACAGTGCGGTGGAACGAAAAGAGCCTTAAGAATTTTTTTCTCGATTTTAGTTTGATCATAGTGGGGAAATATTGCCTTTTAGGTTCATAAAGAATAATTGAAACTTTGGTTGCAATATTGAAACATCTTGAGGTGCCGCAAAGAGCTTGAAATTTGAAAAAAATTGACAAATTTTAAAATGGGACTTTTAATTAATGTTTTTGGTTTCAGTTTGGTAATAGAGAAAAAAAGGTGCCTTTTAGGTTCAATTTTTTTTTTTTTTAATTTGGTTGCAATACTATAACATCTTGAGGTGCGGTAGAAAAACTTAAAAAATTTGTAAAAAAAATTGAAAAATTATAAACTTTGATAAAAAGAATTTTCTGAATTTTTCGTGGATTTGATGTTACAAAAGATAGTTTTAAATACATATATAAGCACTACAACTCGGAAAATTCTTAAATACAAAATATAATAATAAAAAAGTATATCGATTGTTAAATTTTGTTTCTTATCTCCTTGTATTCTTAATGATTACAATTGCTACAGTTCAAAATCTTTTCTTCTACTTCATTCTGCATTAAACTGTTTTTTTTATATTAAATTTTGACATATTTACATGCGAGTCAATTTTTACTCTTATGTAACCACAGACATTTTGGGCCTATTCGGTCACCAGTTTTACAGCTCTTTCTACAGCTTGCGTGTGATAAGGAAATAGGGCCGGGAATTTGGGGGGTGGGGGTGGCTGATGCAATGCACCGGGGCCCCGAGATTGAGGCCCCCCCCCAATATGATGAAGAACTAAAATAATGTTCTGAACGGTAATAGCGGGATGGAGAGAAGAGAGGAAGAAATTTAACTAGAACAATCAACGGGTTTGGAAGTGTACGCAGTTTACTGATATATTACAGTGGTGCAAGTGTGCAACATATTGTTACGAAATTTTCTTTACCGGGGTTCGTTTGGATAGTGGAAGTGATATGGTGTGTAGAACGCCCAATCAGCAGACGGTAGTAGAAAATAAAACAACGACGTTTATTTACACGAAGACACACAGGACAGCACAAAAGCGACAACTATATACAGCACAGAAGACGATTATCTTCACCCGAGACGTGTAGCATACAACAGCAGACACAGCAACATACAACCAGAATCTACCGCAGACAGTAGCGCACAGCTCAGTTCAGCACTAGCTTGCCTCAGTCGCTTCCGACTCCTCCGTCTTCTACTTCTCCGACTCTGGCTCGGATTACTGACTTCTCCCTTCGCTGCTCTCGAACTCGGTCTACTGGCTCTTCCGCTCCGTCTTCGGACTACTCCGTCGTCTCCCCTTTGGCAGTGGCGGCCGCTTCCTTTTATAGGTCTCAGGAGGCGGGGCTATAAGCCTCTCAACCAATCAGGAACGTTCGAGGCGTATCTCGGTTCCTACTGGACGGATCGGGAAAATTCTCAAAGTTTCGGGTATTATGTATTTTGGCGCCAAAGTCGCCAAATTCGTCGCCAAGTCGCCAAATGGTCGCCAAGTTTGTCGCCAAGCTCTGGGACCTAAGACGCGCTAGTCCCATTCAGATGACTGTAAAACTTTCTTTCTATTGATGGAACAAACTAGACTGGGAAGCCGAATTGCAGGTTCGTAACAATATTATAAACATAAAATAAGTAGAATTACGGTCATTTACCTCATCTTCTAGGTTAGACTGCGTATAGTATTTTGATAATTCATACCATAAAATGCTTAATATTGTTAAAATTGATCATATCCATGCCAAGGAAATACCCCCTCCCCCTGGGAGTCAAAAAAGCAAATTAGCAGAAAAGGAGAAAGAATAAAAGCTAATTTTCAAGAAGTCACAAGTAGATCTGTTTTCTTGACTACGAAGTAATTCTGACAATGATATTGCTTCGACTTCAGAAGTAACAATTCAAGCTCCAGTTGGAGAAAAAAATTTCTCACTAAATGCACAATCTTATAATGAGAACGTAGAAATCGAAACTCTTTGCAGAACTGTATGCTTATAAAAATGTGACCGAATCCGAAAATAACGACAAAAATGACAATAGTAAATGTGATCAAATGAATATAAATGATTCAAGTTCCTGGTCAAGTATTATAACAGATAAGTTTTGAACGTTTTATGTTAAAATCTGAACCGTACAACACAAAAGAGTTTTAACAATCTATAGGTGGTATGATAGCTGGAAAAAGCCAACAGTAATTGAAGATCATGAGCGTTTTATTTGTCATTTTAATTAATTTATTGGTTAGAAAGAATTACTAAAAAGACTGTGTTTGACTGTTGATAACAACAAATCAAGTTAATGTAAATAAAAAAAATTGGAACGACTTAAATTACTATTTTTAAGAATTGGACATGTGATTCTGTTTTTATCATGTAATAGTCTTTAACTTCGTGGAAACTATGAAAATAATAGAAACTCCTAATAATGGAAATTTTTTTATCGAATTATTTAGTAAACGCAACTTTGTGTTCATAGATCATACAGAAAGAATAAAAAATTCGAAAATTAAAATTGTGCATCATTTAGCACAGAGATTTAAAGAACAAATTCTTCCTGTGCTATGAAATGAAGTCCTCAAAAAAAAAAGTTGAAGACGATATAAAAGAAGCCACGTACAACATTATCCAGATGGTTTGTACTCCTGATACTTCTCCTAAGTAACAATCTTCGGCTTTTATTAGGTATCACAAACTAGCTACGCCGATCCACCGGAAGACACACGGAAAAACTTGAATGACCGGACCGCCGCAACTTGCAACACTGGCTGGAACGGTAGTTCAGTCCTAAGGACCATCACCAGTCACGGTACAACCCTTCCCTAAGGAAGTAAGTCCCGTCATCGAAGGAAGGAACCACAACCCAACCCTTTCGTGTACCCACAGGGGTGGTGAGAACCAACAACCATGCCGGAAGCTTCTCATCCTCAATTACGAGTTCCCCCCGTGGGACGTCTTTATTAGGTATGTAAATTTTGAAGAGAAAATATTAAATATAAATAAGTGATTTATGAGTTTTAATAAAGTAACTAATGTGACTGGAGAAGGACTAGCAAAAATTCTGTTGAAAAGATTAAGTGAGCTAGATTTAGATATTATATGAATTGTGCAGGACAGGCGTACAACATTGGTAGCAACACATTAGGGAAATATCAAGTTGTACAATCTAGATTAATTGCTCTAAATCCACATGCAATTTATATGCCTTACCTATTATGCTCTTTTAATTTATTGAAGAGTAGGATAGGCAAGGCATAATATTGTAATACCATTTACAGCAGTATATATTGTAAAAAAAATGGATATTACAACTTTTATATTGCTTATTTTCTACATCTACAAATAGATGGGAAATTTTATAAAAGCTTTTAAATATCACTCTTCAGCCATTATACAATACTTTTTGAGAAGTCAAAATAGATTCAATTAAAACAGTGTATACATAGTTTGAAAAACTTTGTAATGCCCTAGAACGATTTATTGACGCAAATAATGATAATACACTGATGTTCGAAGCTACAAGTCTGTTGGATTCGACACAGGAAGTGACGTTTATTATATATTCAACAACATGGTTTGCAATATTGTCCAAAATTGACACTACCAATAAATTATTTCAGTCAAAAAAAAGTTGTCCTTGATTTGGCTTTTAATTTAAACAGTAAAATTAAAATTGAAATCAAAAATTTAAGAACAAAATTTAACGCATTTTTAGACGAAATAAAAGTGATAGGACGCAATGTGAATATTTCAGAACATGTTTCTAAAAAACGAATTCGAAAAAGAAAACGTTTCTATTCTTAAACAACAGAAGATGAAGTATAGAAAACCCGATAAAGGAATTCAGGTGTTATTTTTAACACAGAAATTTATACTTTTATTGTACAGATAGAAGATAGATTTAAAAGTATGTCAAATAATCATTGATATAAAAACTTTAAAAAAACATGAATTAAAAAAATGTTGTAAATTTTTATAACAGAAAGTAGATGAAAAAAATTACGTAATAAATAAACACCCAATAGAATTATATATTAAGCTTGTAATATATATATTTGTAGGCTGTTTGTGGGCGTCTTAACATATAAAGGATGAGATGGCCAACTGATGATAAAATGACTATATTCTGGTATTTAGTTACATTAATGGATGATGGACGGAACAGGAACAATACAAACGCTGAAGTAAACAAAGGTATTAAGGTATTATTTTACATCGTCTTCTTTCAAGTTGTAGAATGTTACGGCTATCGTCTACAGTGGCATCGTCAAAACATGTCTTCTTTCTAGCTATGCAACGAACGTCTTCCGTTGCAAAACGTCTTTCACCGCGGCCTACTCTCAACTGGCAGCTATAGTACTTTTGCCGCTAGAGGCGCTGGTTTTGGCGCGCTGTCATGACGGTACCACATATTTTTTTACTTTACAAATTTTATGACCCCAAATGGTTTCTTGCACCCGGACCCCTTTATAGAGAAGGCCGGCTCTGCAAGGAAACCGGAGAAAATAGATAACCGAAACAACTATATTATTTGGTTCAACTTCAGATGCCTTCAGAATAAAGTCTTTGAGAGAGTCACTGGAAACATGTTTTAACAAAGGGGGAGGGCTCAGTTACGTCATTTTCAGACCATAAGATCATGACCATGTAATCCATTGCATCGAAGTTTATCTTTGGAACTTTGAACTTCCTAACTATGACTTTACTTTCTGTTCTTGCTTTTAAAACACGTTGTAAACCAAGTTCTCTTTGAATTTTGCGTAAATCACTTAGCATGGACAAAAGGATATTTTTTGAAGCAGCAAAGTACCCATGTATTTGAATAATCTGGTCTATAACGTGCTTGAGATCGTTAGAGAGATAACGTGATTGTGAGATAAGGTTAAACAGATGTTTAGAACCATACGTACATGATGGTTTAACTTAATATAAACCACACAGGCATATGCACTTTCACAATGTACTCAGCCAGAGTCTTAAGACTTTCAGTTGTCACATACAATGGAAGCAAGTGATTGGCTAATGTCAACTACCTGGAGTGAGCAAGTTTCCCAGGGTCTCTTAAAGATAAATCTAGTGAGCAATTTCCATTTGATACAGCGATACATATATCCACAGTGTGTCTGTGTTCCACAGAGTGGGGTGGAGAATAAAGCAATGGTGTTACAATCCAAGAGTTTGTGTTTCATTTCTATGTGATTGAATTATCTAAAAACTGAGCTATCATGGACCAAAACAAATATCTTAATAAAAAAACAAAAATTGCAATGATTTTTTAAAAACAAGCAATTCAATCCAATGTTTTGATTTTCACTTAATTATATGAAAGAATTTCCACTTCTTTTTTCCTATTTCTCATTTCTTTAAGAAAATGACACATTTCGATGAAAATATTTAATTGAGTTAACTTTAATTTTTATTCAGGAATCTCTTTGGCACGTGATTGTTTATGCTTAAGTAGTTAAAATTAATTAAACGTATTTGTAATATATCTTGATTACATGGAAAAAAAGGTCAAAATGCTCATTGCTTTCGTGTATTGTACCAGGGAGATAAATAATTAATTAAATGGGCTCCAAAACAGCATAAGAAGCGCTTGCAAAATGAATGACGCAGAAATGTGTTGTTGTTATTGTTATTGTTAAGTACTGAAGTTGTCATAATTAATTATAATTATTATTTATTTTTATTATTCATAGTTTAATTTTTGAATGGCAGCATTGTATTATTTTTTTTGTATGGCAACATTGTTTTAATTTTTAAAAAATGAGTGGATGTAGTGACATAAAAAAAGGTCTACAATATTTATTATAACTTAATAATAAATACGAAATATGTACGTAAATTTATAACTAGAAAAGTTATAATAATAGCAAGATACAAACATAATAATAATAGTCATAAATATAATAATATCAAATGATGCATTTAATATCAAACAAATCGAAATGCATTGAAAAATATTTTCATCCAGTGTTAGTTCTCGTAGTAGAAGACTTAGTCTATATACTGTCCACTACTCTAGAATTTCTCGGTATATAATTACTAACTGTTAATCTTGCATTAAATTCTAAGTGGTCATCTGTGAGACATGAACGATATGTTGTCTTAATTACATTCATGTTGAAAATACAGATTCACGCAAGTAGGTAGACCCAAAAAACGATGTTAAATGGTATGCAAGTTTTTCTTTTTCTTTTAAATGAGAATACTTTACTCTGCCCTTTAGATTCTAAAAGTTCTTCTTGGGTTCTGAACTACGTGCTTTTAAATTTATGTCATTTTGAAGGAGAAAAGAGATATTTATAATATATAATTTATATTATATCGGTGTTCCATAAATATGCTTTTTTTAGTATGTGCGTCTCAGATCTTAGTTAAGGCGGTCACCCCAAATTATCTCGATGGTCCCACGGTCGAATCGCGATCGACTTAATGACCAACCATGATCTAGAGCGAGTATTTCCGCTTATGGATTTTTGGTGAAATTTTGTGAATGAGAAATATAATTACTACTTCCTATGAACTGCATAAAAATGAATATTAATATTAAATCGTTTTATTCTAAAATTCGCACATTTTGCTAAAATGAATATTATTAAATCAATGTAAAATAACATAGTTAAAATTCACATACCTTTCTCACCTGCAATAATCTTTATGAATGTCATAAGAGCAAATTGATTAATTGATCTCATTACCAATGATCAGAAGTTATACTCTGAGACTTTTATATAATTCTAGGATGCAGAAATGTTTAGTTCTTATTTGACCCAATTAGTATTTTTAGCCAACACCGGCTTTTGGCCATTAAACGCCAAATTCCAACCCAATACTTTTACATATTTCTGTATTGTGGTTATTCAGGTTCTTCTAAATTGTAAATTTGTTTTACAATTAATAAAAAAAATGCTTATAACTTTTTGTATTCCCCTTGTTTAAATCAGCGACATGATTTATGGTAATCAGATTTGGCATTTCTAGTGATATATGTACCTTGTGGAAATTCTTTTTCCAATATGCCATCGAAAAATTAAAAATTTTTATAAAATTCTCGGTTAAGTATTTTTGGTATGGAATATGGAATAATTCAGTTCATCAATTTCAGAATTACACCATATCAAATGTATTCACTCAACAGGTCTCATTTCGGCTTATCCTTTATAGTTCTCTGGTATATATCCTTACCTCCTGTAAAATATTTTTCATGAGGGCCCAAAAAGGTATTTTAAATGATAATTAGGGTAATCAGATGCTTAAAATTTGATTGGACTATCTTAATACTTTGTATATAGTTAAACATCAGTTAAATTCGAAAGGGGTAAATATGCTTAACACTGTACGTTGTCATTAAAATTTAACTCCTGAAAAAGTTTACAGACATGAAAAACCATTCTGTTGTGTTCCTTATGTTTAAGATTTTTAAATTTAACTATCATTATTTGTTAATGAATTTATTTAATTAAAATTCAATATTCATTTTTAAAAATGAACAAAAACGGTTGGTGCAGTTGGAATTTCTTAAAGTTCAGAATCTTCCTGTTAATGATTTTATGCATATTTTGACTTCATTTTTGTTGCATTGATTATTTGAATATTGTAGTTGATGACATTTTGGTTCATTTCTTAAAGCAAACCGTGGCTAAGAGATTATTAATAAAATAGCATCAGATTGCAATAGTTTTATTTTTATGCAATGTAGCAATCCGCCCAGCCTGCCAAATAAATACAAAATGAGCTTCAAACCTTGCGCGAAGGGAAGGGCAAACGCGCACTTATCTCTGAGGCCGGAAATCTCTTTCGCGAGTGTCTATCCAGGTCTGGAGGGTTTTTTGCAATTAAGCCTAAATTCATGAAATTACCGAAATATACGCGTTATTTAATAAAGTTCTGTAATATATTATAGTATCACTGTCACTACTATTCGAATCTTTTCAGAATCAATATCTGAAATATTTTGCACCATTTCTGCTATTTCAAGTACATTTTCGACGCTTCGACATTTTAACGGCAAAAAGAGAAAATATTCATGTCTACAAGATCAAGTTATCCTTTAAAAACTGGGCCGCAAACCGAAATAACTAACTCTGTAGCGAAAATAAAACTCCTCTGCTTCCTATAAACAAATTCCACGTTGCGAATTTAAAGAACCGTCATAAGGCATGCCATTCGGAAAAATTAATTTCTCCTCATATAATCAAAAGCCACGTGTATGTGAGTCGTGCTACTCTCATGTTGAGTAAAAGGTTTGACTGTCCAGGACAGTTTTTGGAACGTTCCAGGACACTGGCACAAATGTTTGAAGAAAACGCTCTGGCACGCCAGCGTGTCGGCTGGAAAATGAGTGCGTTTCTTGCTGGCACTTATACGTGACAGTCGGCACGAAAGGGTTATTATATAAGACATTATTGAATTTGAATTTTATGATTTCTTACTAAAAATAACGTACAAATTTGTTTTAATTTAAATAAAATTAAGTGGTAAATATACTTACCAATGAATATTCCACGATATTTTTACTCTTAACGCTCAGAGGTGAGTATGCTTACCACTTTCAGTTTTCCCTGAACGATCCCTGGTAAGTATATTTACCACCCCTTATTTCATAAATCAAATGGCAAATCGAAAAACTTCTAATGTTTCAGTATTTGAATCATCAGTTTATCATGGTATAATCCCCCCCAAAAAAAGTTATTTGTCAATGTCCCGGAATTATGCCCTATAAAAGGTTAAAGATGGATTGATTAAAGATGTATGGAAAAGATTGGGTGGATGATTAAAGATGGATGGAAAAGATTAATTGAAAAAATGATATATCTTAAAGAAAAATGTGGGGACTGATTTGTTGCAAGTTGTTTTCGTTGCTTTAAAAAACTGGAGGCTCGAAATTATAAGTAATGCTTCGATTTTTTTTAAATAGCCTGTAATGTTCTAATGAAAACGAAAATTGACGAAGTGAGGTTGTTTATACAAACATACAATCTTCCATCAGTTAGGCAGATGGTCAAAAACCATTTGCCGCGCTTTTTACTAACGCAAACAGATCTGAGCAGAAACATTCCATTTTCTCCCACATCAAGCGCAAATATTAATAACAAAACTGTTGACGCAAAGGAGCCTTTTTCATTTCAAAACATTCACTCAAATGAAACATAAATCTTCCCGAATAAAAGTGGATGTATAAAAAAGTTAAGAATAACATGTTACTGCGAGCAGCTGAAATTTCGCATCATAAAAGAAAGATTAAAATTTTCGTTTGCCCGTCGACAGCTGATTTGTGTTTAGTTTGCATTTGGAACCATAAATGCTTTTGTTTCGTTTTTCCTCTTATGAGTCATAGAGTTCCCAAAATTTCTTGACAGATATCAAATGTTTTTCAATCTCAAACACAAGCTATAAATTATTAACTAAATTGAAAGCAAAAATTAGTCTTAATAGCCTTAGGAAATATCAGTTGTATAAAATAAAGGTTATTCTTTAATTGAAGTTACTGAAAAAAG
>JAPMOR010065894.1:0-10328 GCA_026543865.1 Argiope aurantia
AAGTTAATATCCTGTTTTTTATATTCTAGTAATTTCTATTTGTTACAGCTACATATAAAAAAATAAGAAAGATGTACTTTACTTGTATAAAAAATTTCAAATATATATCTATGATAGATTTTGAAAAAAGGTACATCAAAAAAGACCAATTTAACATTGTCGGTATAGGGGGTTCCGACTGCCCTTAATGATGATGTTTTGTTTTCTCATCTCGTATAACCGGGTCAGATTTGTGAATATCACCCTTCATGGTACCTTATTTATTTATTTATTTTTATTTACTAAGCATTTTGTTTCCTCCCATAACATCTTGAATATAGTTTCTTTTTTCCTTCAAAAAGAAAACTATTGACGACGACGAAATCATATGCTTTTTAAGCAATATCCACTTGATTCAGTTTTTGATCAATTTGAATTTTCTTGAAATGTCGATGTTTTAAGCGGACCATTACTATAATACAAGAAACAAATAGGAAGAAAAATGCGCAAGGTCTCCCTGAAGTAAATGGTATCTAACCTATGAATGAAAAGGTCCGATAATGGCTAGTCCTAGAAAAAGATTACCCCACATACTAAACAAGTTAGAAAACTTTCACATGTAAATGCTTAAGCTCAATACAAACACACACTTCCATTATAATTTCATTTTCTTGAAGAAACTAAACAAAATCATTTCTAAATGTAATTGGTCGAAAAGGCAAATGAATCGACACACGGTTCGGGGATTACTGAAAAGAGATGACATTGTAAATATTGATAGTCTCCGGTTTGTATGCGGTTGCAGCAATGAACAACTGTACCTATTCCAAACATTACGCTTTTCAGCCTTCCCTACGGTTCGCTTCAATATCCTGAAATGACCATTTATTGACAATTCTATCTCACTAAGGCGTGAGACGTGGAAGGGTATGCGTATTTCCGGATTTACTTTATTATTAAATGTAAACATTTCTTCCTTTAATCTTTCCTCTCAGCCCTATTTTGTCGAATGAAATACATCCTAATGCATACGTGAAAGCGCAAATGATTTTAGAATCAGGTGGCAAACAATATTCCCCACTGCAAAAGTTTAAAAACAAGAGTAAATACCTATGCAAGGGGACAAATATTGAACCCTCGCTATCCCCCATTCTAGCGGATGGATTGTTGTTTCTGCCCCTCCCCTCCCCAAAAAAATTTCATTATTTATCTCTCCGCTTTCTAAAGAGAAAAATGCTGTCGAGACTGGTGCATGTAAAATGTGATTATAGCTCTACACAGTTTCAAGATGTATTGAGTGAATTGGAATTCCGCGGAACAAAGAGGAAAAAGTATCAAACGTATTGTTATCGGTATAGACAGTATCATTATGCACAGGATTCTCAGTATATAAAATGCTGACGCTGTTTGCGGCTTGGAATCTCAATTCTAAAACATTAAAGATAGGCGAATTATCCTAAATAAAACAATGCTACAATGACGTAAATAATTATAAATTTCTTTTCAATCAATAAGAGCACCGCTGAAAAAAATAACGAAATATTAATTTTTATATGGTCCCCTGTTCCTGGTCCTCAGAGTTAGTAAAACATTTCTCCTTCCTTCACTGTTTTGGATTGACCATCATCAAACTCAATATTTTTATGCTTTAGAAATTTATTTTTATTTATGTGATTAAAAGCAGAGGTTATAATTTCTTCAAAATAATAAATAAAAACGATTGACGGTTTTGACAACTTTTTATCTTCCTTCGCATCGTCCGAGGAGACATCTGTGTAATATATCTCCAAACGGCGGCACTTGACATAAAAATACATCATCAAATTTCATTGTCTCTCAAATGCCAAAACAAATTTATTATTTTTTTATAAAAAGAATAAAACAGTCAAGTATATGGAAAAAATGTGCAATTCCCATTTGTGTTCCATGTTGAGGATGCTTCCATTAGTTCGATAATTAAATAAAAGGGGTGGACATTGCTACTAAGTACTTTTGTTGCCTCTGGCACTTCCGATTAATAAGTAAATGGTTGAAAGCGTTACTGATCTAAGTCTTTTTAGTTGCGTTTCATTAACCAGCAAAAGGTTTGAAAATGTTAAGGTTCAATATACTAGGAGAAAATCGCATGCAGTTTACGAATGTACTGTTTATTATTTATATAACATTCATTTGTAATCAGATTCTGTTGATGAATAACGAAATTTTATTTACTTGAAAATTAGTTATTTATGCTGGATGGTTTGCTAACTTTATGCTGTTCAAAGTATCAAACTCTGTACCCGGGACTATACATTTCAAATAAATATTGAATGAACGATCTGTATTTCAGACAATGAATGTGATATCTAAATATTGACATTTATCATCATTTCCTTGTATGCGGGTATCCAAGACAGCCAGTTACTCGATAATTAATTTTCTGCACCATACAGATTGCTTATCATATATATAAATGGAAAATTCAAGTTTTCATTTTCTTTTTTAATTAAATCACTTATTAGAAATGCAAGTCTTCAAATAGGAAATATTTCTGTTAGACTTCAGTTTCGCTATTTGGAAGAATCGATTAATAAATTTTTAATGAATTATACGGTTTTACATTGTTACGAATTCATAAATTAAAAATTATTTTAATTCATAAAATGTTAGCGCTGTTTCCGTGTCATATTTTGGAATATTAGCTCAAA
The DNA here is from genome assembly GCA_026543865.1 of Argiope aurantia. NCBI lineage: Eukaryota > Metazoa > Arthropoda > Arachnida > Araneae > Araneidae > Argiope > Argiope aurantia. The sequence continues at coordinate 2,667 of JAPMOR010065894.1, forward strand.
TTTCTAAACATCTCAGCAATATACTCTTCGATCTTTAAAAAAATAAGATATTTAATTACTATGATCTTTCTGATCTTTCATTATAATAATTAGTGAATTTGTGATAGCGATATTTTAAGTAGGGAAGATAAAGCCAATGATACACACACACACACAAAAATGTTACGAATTGTACTGCGACTGACAATGAATTAACAATTTCCAGTACTGGAGATATGCCGTCTCTTTAACTGAAAATGAATGATGTTTGCATTTGCGCTGAAAACATCCACAAGTGAGCTCATTTGAGTTGCTAAAAAATTAACTCACTGACAATTACTAATATTAATTCAAACGCATTAATATTGTTCACAAATGGAGATGATGAAAATTTCTGATGCGCATGGTGCAAAATGTCTCGGAGTATTCTAATAAAATGATTTCATTGAAATTTTTATTTCATTCATTATCTCTCTTCATTTTCTTTAGTCATTTAAATTCAATCGCATACAAGAGCTTTAATTAATATCAGTGGACATTTATTAATTATACACATTTTATTTATTAATATAAGTTTGATAATATAATAATTTTTAATAATTTTTTTCGTATTATAAAAAAGCCTAATTGTAATTGTACTAGAAAGGATTAAATTAATAATAGAGTTAATCAGTATGCTTTAATTTTGAACAGATTTTTTTTTCTTTTTACAAGAAAAGTAATAAATATGCATATCAGTAAATCAACATTATTATGGATTGGCTAAAAATAACAGAACAAATTTGCTTATTTAAGACATTTTCTATGAATTTTCACAGTTGGTATTAAGATAGTTGAAGTAACATGTAAAAAGTTTCTTCTTCACTCCAACACATTTCAAAATCCGAAAAAAAAATGCGTTCTCTCTACTATTCATAGAAAAGACATAATATGTAAGTGATAAATATTTTCAGAATGTAGGATGGGATTTCATTTGTTAATAATTTGGGCTCCCACATTCGTCGTGGAATTGTGACATTGCATGTGCAAATTCCCATTTATCTTTAAATAAGGCATTTAAAGCAAAATAAAAGTAAATCTAAAAATGTATTTATTGTTTCCCTCAAAGACATTTTGTTAAAGTCAAATTTCCACGTAGGTCGAATTTTTTAAAAAGGACGGAAATAGTTCTTTGCGATTTTTTTCAATAAATAATAAAAATAATAAATTTAAAATAAAAAAGAAAATTTGTTTGAGAAATAAAACTTTCCCATTAATCATTGCTCACATTTCACATACCCGGATACTTCGGTTTTAATCGATATTTAAATTTTTCTCAAAAGTAGAATTATGCCAATTTCTTATTTTAAAGCATGATGGCCAGTCATATATGCATTGCATTCAGAAAGACATGAATATAGGATATAATAGGAATATGGGATATAAATGTGGCTAGATTGCAACAGTTTAGAATAGTTTCTCATATTTGTATTACATAGTTTACAGTCAGTAACGCCGGTCTACCACATTGGTTTTTTCGATTGGCCTTGAGAATGCTAGTCACTGGTTTTTTAAAATGCATGCATATCACCCACGTGTTTAAAAATGTATTTCTTCTTAAATTCTGAAATATTCAGCATTCTAATTAAAATATTTCCAATATTTAATTCTTCTTTTTATTCTTCCACGATATTCTTGATCATTAAAAAAATTAATTCACCTCTAAGTATATACAAAACTTTTTGTCAGACCTTTCCCTTCTCTTCATTCTTTTCTAAGTTATTATTAAATTTGTGGTGTAATTAGATTGTGCACGGTCATTTATGGAGGCCACCCACATACCAGATATGTCACTATGCTGCGTGTAGTCTCCATAAAATGAGTATTCAGTTTCTGGACATTAGCAGTTGCTATGTGAATTTATAACTGTAACATCTCTGGTCGGAAATACCACAAATTCTAGACATTTTGTCTGTTTTGCGTCCATATAATTACGCTTCTGGCGCAATTATTGTTAGATAATCTGTCAGGTTTTTAAAGTAGATACATACAAAATACCGTACCCGACCGTATTTCACATTAGATTTAAATTATTTTTAAAAATCAAGACATTCCCTTAGAACTCTTTTAGATATAATAAAACATTAATAACAAATAAACATTCAATATACTTTGGTTAATATTTAAAATTGCTTCAATTAATTTTATTGTAAATGTAAGTTATGCTAATCAGACCAGATTGAATTGACTAATATATCGAGATAATTATAAGTAAATAAATTTCTCTCAACATTTGGTGCCATTAAGATGTGCGTACACACTAAAATATATAATATTTTTAATTTTAACTTAAAAAATCCAGTTTTTATACATTAATATATGTTTAAACTCATTTCAGTGAGAAAAAACCATATTACACTAATTATTAATTAATTAAATAATATTTAATGAGCTAATTAGCATATTTTTTTAAAACATGATATCTTAAATTATAATTTGTACAGACACACAATTTTAGTTGAAAATTATGCCTAAAATTAGTCTTTATGTAGTCTGCCCCAATCAAGTTATAAAAATATAAAGTTTTTTTAACAATTTTTCCATCAGCGATAAATAGAAAAAGCGAGGTTTTTTCGGTAATTTTAACATTTAAATAGCTATTAAAAATTAATTTTTATAAATATAATTTTGATTGTGGCACAAAACCTCTACTGTTTCATGCAAATTACTTTGATATATAAATAATTGTATTTGATTAATTTCTTGTAGAGTTATGATTGTTTAAATTAAGCAACATAGTGGAAAGATATCATTCTTCATAAAATGACTTTAAAAAACACGAAAACTAGAGTTTATAGTGAAATTACCACAAGAAAAATAATTATAACTCGAGAAAAATTTCGAATATTGACAACATCTTGGCATGGTTTGAAAGCTAAAAAATCAGAGAACATTTTGAAGCAATAAAAAGAAAAAAAAAATCGATATTTTGAACGATTTTCGAAGTTTTAAGTGCGTACATACACCTTAATGATTTTCTCATCATTTCCCTTGGATAGATATATATAATATTGCCAATACGGGGTTCGGATTTTTTAAATCCACATTCTTTTAAAATAGAAGTGGGACATATGTCTAGACACTCAATATTCTGAATTAGCCATCTTTTTTTAGAAGGTATTAATTTAAATGATGTAGGCACAAAATGGAATAAAAATTTAAATTAATGACTTCTAGACTATTTTTTTAGTATTATATCTTAAGTCATGAAAATATTAATTTCCCAGTTAAGATTATTGTAATATAATAATAATTAATTATATAATTAATTAAAATTTCATTTTATTTCTTGTGACTGCTTGGAAAATAAGTTATTTCTTGGATTTTATGTATCTAATATATATATATATTTTTCTGATTTCATTTGAAATCATCTTTTTGATTTCCTTTATCTCTTTCTGACTGAGTTATAAAGTTTTTGAATTTAAATAATTTTGGAAGTTTTAGATCATTTCTTCAGAAACATCAATAAATGATCGCCAATCAACAAACATGGTTTCCACGAACGGTCTTCTGATTAGCTTTAAATATTGAAGTTTGAAGTTATCTGGCTTTTTTAGCGGCAAAAAAACTGCGTAAAAATATATATTTCGTAAAATTTTCAGCAACGTATTTATTGATTAAGTAAAATAAAATTAATAATTCACATGTTTTAAAATATTTTCTTAGCTTGATATTTAAATATTCTCTTGTTTTGGAAATTAAGTTTAATCTTGTGTCACAATTCGATTGAATTCTTTTTATACTCCAGAAAAGTATAAAAAATTATAAAATTAAGGAGATATAATTTCAATCAAAAAATTTGTTTATCTTAATCTATTCAGACCATTTTAGATGTCTTCCACCGCCATTGTACTGCAAAAATAATTGAGTATTCTAAAGCATCTTAAGACCTGAGTAAAAAAAAATTATATTTTTCTTAACAACTTTAACCATTCTTAAATATCAAGAGAAAAAGACAAAAAAAAGAATATATTTTTTAGAAGCTTTAATTTATAAAATGGTATAAAAATGTGCATTTCAGGACCAAATGCAAATAAATTTAAAATGCATTTACAAACTAAAAATAAACTTAATTTTAAATGAAATTCGGTGTATGGGTATTTCATGAAAATAGTTGCTGCTTTTTACAAGAATGACATATATTATATATCTTACTTGAGATTTGATTTTACATCCTTATATTTTATTTTATTAGGTAGTTTCACATGTTCAGGAAGATGCTCGTACCTATAGATGTGTTAATTCCCAGAAAAAAATTTAAATAGAGTTTCCATAGTGTTTAAATAGTGTTTAGATTCTAGTAAAAAATATTTTTAATTTAACATGCATGCTATAAAAGTACTTAAACGGATATCGAAGGTCTAAAGAGTATGATTTAAACCATACTGAAATATTTAATATCACTCATCTGATGTTCATTCACAGAAATAAAAAGCTTTGTCATTAGTACAGCATAATTAGAACCATTGACTCCTAAGCAGCACATTATTAACAATATGCATAATATTTTTGGATGATTAATATTAATAAAAGTACCACTTTTTTTAAAAAAAAATCATAGTTTCCAAACAAACATTATATACTGTTCACTTATAACTGAGTGGCCAAATTATTAAGACCACTTCGTCAGTACAATGGGGGACCATATTTTGCCCTTAATACTGCATGAATTTTTCTTGACATTAATGCCTTCTATCGGAGGATATCACCTGTATGGACTGACCAGCATTCTCACCGGACATGAATCCAGTAGAGCAAGTGTGGGACATGCTTGACCGAAGAGTTTGCAGCCCGTCAACCACTTCCTACATGTCTACCGGAACTTCGCAGAGCATTGCTTGATGAGTGGTGTAATATTCCACAAGGTCAGATTGGTAATTTGATAATCAGCATGCCCAGGCGTTGTATGGACTGTATTGCATCGTCTGGGAGACATAGTATGTATTAACCATCATACCAACCATGTAATATTGGATTTTATAAATTGCTCCATGGAACAAAAAATCGCAATTTTTATAAATTATATCAAACATATAGCATCTGTTTTGCTCTTTACCTTTTGTTTAATAAATGGGCTTTACAAATAAGTCACATTTGTTTTGTTTCTGATTCTTTCTTTTCCAGAACTTGAATTATCCTTAATTTATGGACATTAGTGTGAATCATGTTTTTTTTTTCTCATTTATTGCCAAGCAACAAAGTGCAATTGATATTTCACTTTTAATATATTCCTTTTTATAGCTATAATTTTATAATTTAGCCCTATTTTTGAAAATCAAATACTTCTTTTTAAAGAAATGCAATTTGAGCAGAGAAATTTTGCTTTAATCGAGATAGAAACATTGCTTTTCAAAACTATCACTTTTGAAACTGCGAAAGATCTTTCTTCTTCCGAAAGATTCATTTTAAATAACAATTTTCTATATATATATATGACGTGTCAGTTTTAGTAACTCATTAGTTAACTAGTTATTCCTATTTTATGCAACAGTGTACCAATATTTTCAATCTGGATTAGCACTATTTCTAAATTAGCAGATGAATTAACTTTTAGAGAACACATTCCCTAGATATTTTGCCGAAAATTTCAAAGAAACTGTTTTTATGTCACAAGTATTGAATTCGACTGCATATATTGTTCAAAAGATGCAACTTTGCATAGATGTAGAAAAATGAGTTTATTTTCAACAATCTTTCTATTAATAATCTTTAATAATATAAAATATAATCTTCAAAAATTACAGTAGATGATTCACCCAAAACTTACTCAGAAGTATTAAAAAGTGACAAAAATCTATGAATTTCCTTTTAATACCTCAAAAAACTTTACATGCCCTTATATATTAACTAGCCGCCTTTGGCGACCAGCCGGTTCACCAATTTTAATGATTAAATTAAGATTATTAATTAAAATTTTAATAATTAAATATTTTATGTAATCCTTACTTTAATAGCTTCTTCATCAAAATATTTTAAAACTTCAAATTTTGATAGTCATATAATTCACTCATAATATTATAAATGCCTTCAGTCATAATGTAATATGTATATCTTTTTATTTTCTGTTAGCTCCCGTAGAATATATATGCTTTAAATTAAAGTGGAAATGATTAATTTAAAATTAAAAGAATACTAATTTTTTACTGAAACAAAGCATTTTTTATAATATTATTACTGAAAACAGAGTCACTGAGCGTTTAAACTTTATGGGAACTAAAGAATATATTTCTTAATTTATGTAATATCTCAAGAATTTGTCAACAAAATATTTTTCAGATTCATCATGAGAGATGGATTAATTAACAATGTTTAATTATAAATGCAACAAACACTAAGAAAATAGATAGAATCGTTTAAAATAATCGGTCAAAAATAGGTTAAAAATAGTACTTAAAAAACGATGTACTTTAAACTATTAGCATATGCAAAAAAATATATAACAAATATAAATAAAATTTAATTGAAAAAGCCTACAACTAACCTAAAAATAATTTAAATCAAGTTCGCAACCATTGAAAATAGATGTCAACAATCAGAGCACAATGCGCATGCGTGAATTTTCAACTCCAGTTATGGTAACGCAAATGCGTGAATTTTCTACGCCAGTTGGTTTAATTGTATGCAGATTAGAAATTTTTAATTTCCTTTATTATGTTTTATTTTAATTTAAAAGTACTTCAGAATGAATCTGAAAGATCGATTAATTAACAACGTTTAATTTTAAATGCATCAAACATTAAGAAAATAAACAGAAAAGTTTTAAATAATCGGCCGAAAAATGTTAAGCCTAAGCATCATTAGCGTGGGAAAAAAAAATGCTGAAACCTTAGTCATTTGGTGGTGGGAAAATGAATTTTTTTTGGAGGGAAAGTTAGCTTTTAATTTATAAATAAAATTTCAAAAAAAGGGACCCCATGTGCGCATTCCCAACCACCAAGTTATACATGTACCAAATCTTTTAGCTGTAGGTCAAACGATCTGGCCTGTAGAGCGCCAACACACACACACACATATTGAGCTTTATATAAGTATAGATAAAAGACAAACAAACACTCATTAACTATTTTTTCTATGGACACCCAAAAAAAATTAATTTTTATAACATTATTTTATCCCCCACTTCAAAAAACAAAGTATTTCAGTATATAGGGGGTACCTTATTAAACGAAACTTTGTATTTGGAACTATTTGTCCTATTACAATTTGTAGGGAAACAAACATTTGTTTCATTTTTATGAATATGTAACGCATGTCTTTAAAAGGAAATATGAATCTTTCTATATTAAAAGCCATATTCCTACCTTCTGAAACTGCTAAAAAACTAACAAGATAGATCAAAACCATCAGCAAAGGAGCAATCCCTTCTGCAATAAAATATTTTCTGCATCTTATCAATTACTAGTTAACAGGAGAACCTAGATTAGGAAAAAGTGAATACTACATAGAGCGGCAGCGATATGTTTAAAATTATTATTATTTTTTACAAGATACTAAAAAGATATCAAGGAGAAAATAGGACAGTTATTTTACATTAAAAATAAACTATTATACCTTAAGTATCACGGGATCCAAAAGAAACTAAAAATTTTGCACAAATTTCATTTCATAAAAAATTAACATTGAAATAAATACTTTTTTTTT
>JAPMOR010065894.1:10428-30923 GCA_026543865.1 Argiope aurantia
AATTTTTAGTACACTTTAAAGAAGAAAAATATGATTTTTTTTATTTGTGTTATTCATTTATGTGTATTAATACACTAAAATGACCCTATATAAAATTCTATTTTGAAGCCCTAAATAATGCTCTATTTTTTTCTGTATAAGGCTCTAATTTCAAGTATATTCTGTTACGAATGATATGTTTATGCCTATCAAGTTTAGAGAAAAAAGGTAATGGAAATTTTTGCGGTTGAAACACCGCATTCATATAAAAAGCCATATGTTTAAGAAATTTTTTTGAAATAAAAAGTTGATGCACGAATTATTTCCATATTAGAAAAAACATTCATAAAAAAAAATCGTAAAAAATATTTACGCAAATTAGAATTCGACATATTTTGAATTATATTTTACTTAGAAAGTTATTTGCTGCTTAATAAATATTTAACCAAATTTTAATAAAATTCATATCGTAACTATGAAAAAATAAATAAAATAATTAAATAATCCATGTTTACTCTTGTTACTTTTTTTAATTGCAACTATAGGAAGCAAAATATATTTCTGAATGTTTAGAAGAGAAAATATGATTTGCTCTAAAATTAATTATATTCAATTTTCTCGCCAGCAGTATTAAATTATAAATGATTTCATGCTTTTACAGAAGCATTCAATTAAATACTAAAATAACAGGAAATGTTTTTCATGGTGAACAACCTGAAGAGACACGCTATCATATAATTAGCAAAAACAAATAGTGATCGACGAGGAAAACTGAGCACCACACTGTTAATGGTTAGACATAAATCTTTCCCATAATGCAATATTCAGCTTAATAACTTATGCAAAACTTAATGAGCAACTACCCTCAGGGTTATTAGATGCCTTTCGGTGATTACTAACTCTCTCTTGAGAACAAATTAGAAATGTAGTATAATCGAACGAAAAAGTTAATGAACTTCAGTTATCACTAAACTACTCAACAGATTTAACTGCTCTCTCGGTATCTTCATTTGCAGAAAGAAACAGAGATATATCTTGCCACTGTGTTTCATTATCATCATTGGATCGTTAGAAAACTAATAAGTAACCCGGACTGTTTTGAAATGACTGAAAAAGGAGGCGACTAGAAAGAAGTCATAACTGTAGAGAGGCAGAGTCATCCGTTGGGGAATTTAAATTTTTTAAATGTTTCCATCAGTCAGCCCCCAAGCAATAATGTTTTAAATTTGCATTGGTATTATATGAATCAATAGAATCTCAACATGCTTTCACAAAGTAAAATTCTGTTTTTTTTTTTTTTTCAATTTGAATTTATGTAAGCATTTTTGTATGAATGAACACAATGTATGTCATATTCATTTTTAAATTCATTGCAGGAAATAATTTAATTAAAAATAATCTCAAAGAAGATTATGTTATTTGAGTCAATAAATACATTAATGAAAAATTGCGAATTTCAAACTTTATACAATCCAATGGTCCTAACAATCATATTTAATAAACTTCTTGATGCATTGATACGCAAAATAAAAAAAGTCCAATTGTTTTACGATAAAATTGACCGTATAACAAGTGATTAAACTGATGATTTGAGGCCGTAAGTTTAATTCTGGGAATCATTATCATCATTTCAGAAAAAGTAAAATTCACGGGCGAAAATAAAAGTATCATAACAGCTTTTTGTATTAGTATAAAATCGAAAAAGATATATTTCATTTATACACAAAGAAAAAAAAAAGGCGTAGTAGTCTCTCCAAAATTTTCTCGCACACTCTCCAATAAATATATTGCTCTCCTTCCAATTGCGCATAAAATTAGTTACCTTAAGTTGGACTTTGATCACCATTAGTATTCAGATCTTTGTATTCAGAATCCTGTGCTTGAGAGTTTCCTTCTATATATAGTAAAAAGAAATGCATTTGTGCATTAATTGCATTGTATTACCGAGCTACAGTTATAAAATATCAATATTTGCAATGAATCTGTTAGCGATATTTGGCAATTAATCACTTTCATTCTCTTAATATACAAGTGCCAGCAATCGAATATGAAATGTTATCGTTTTTTTCCAACCAATTGAAACCCAAATTTGACATAAAATTACCATTATAGTAACAAGAAACCATACGAAATTTCATTTACATGCTTTTGAGTTTGCATGCATACGAAGAATGCACATAGAAAGAATGCACATTTTTGATGTGAAATCTGTGTAGTAAATTTTATGAATCCAAAATTTCACATTTTTGTCGTTATCGTGTTTACTTGTACTTGGATAGCCGATATGACGGATTTACTCTCAATGGATTTCGTTGAAAACTTGAAAGAAATCTGCAAATTTAGTGTTAAGCCCATATTTCAAATTTCATTCTTCTAACTCAAAAAAGCTTTGAGTTAGAAGAATGAAATGTGTGATTTATTACATTCATAGACATAGACTTTTTGATTTATTACATTCATAGACATAATTTCAGAAATGTGTGTTAAGGTCTAAAACACAAAAATTCGTCAACATTTCTAGTTCGAATCTTTTGGCGAATACAATACTATCACTTCGCATACGAGAAAATGAAAACGATAGTTGGTGCAATAATTTGATGAATATGCCTAAACCATTTCATCAAAAATTAAATATTTCTAAACGTGAGATTATAATACAGAGTTTTATAAACTTAAAATGAAAGTCATTTTGCTATAAGTTTTGTTCAAAATGAAATCATTCGGCTGAGAAACAAAAACGTTTATCTGTAATAAAGTCAGCGTTTTACTTTTTGTAATATTGTTTGTATAAGAAATTTACAATCCACAATAATAATTTATCATATTACATCTGCTCAATTGAGGAATTCTCCTCCGTTTTAAGTAATCTATCTTATAATCCAGTCTATATAACATGAAATCCAGTCTTGAGTCGCAGGGAACAGAAGTTTCGGCATGTCATTCAAAAATGTATTGCTCAGGAAAATAATTGGCTGAAACGATTCGTGTGTTGGAAACCCATCTTACAGACAGCGATATTTAACGAATTTTAACGCATCTTTAAAAAGAAAAAGCAGAATTAGCATACTATTCCAAATTTCGCAGTAAATGTTCATAGGCAAGCGCACTGAGTCTTACTATTTGACTCTACAAAAATTTTCTAATATCCAAAATGACTGTTTGTCTTTCTTCAACTCGTAAAGATATTTTTTAGCAAAAATAAAAAAAAATTATTAGGTTCCAAATTTATCTGATTCACATTCGGATTATTTTGAAAAAATTTATTCATTCAAAATTTAACTATAGTTTTTGGATTATAACAATGGGGTGTTTTTTCTTTGAATTCGTAATTTTCATTTTCAATGGTTTTTACCTACATCAACTTTATTTTAAATTAATTTAATAGTAGATTAATAGTAGAGGTTTCTGATTATTTTAAAATTTATTCTCAAAAATAACAAAAAATGAACAAAATGTTGTGAATATAGTTAAGAATAGCTGTGACAATTTTCTCTTTAAAATGACAATTAAAGTGGTAATTCCATTAAATGCAAATAAAATTTAAATGTAGTTTAATTAATCATTTATTAAACATTCTTAGTTAATGTAAGATGACATTGTTTTCTTTTAAAAAATCCCAGTAAATTATTTTAATTTGAGTAAGATGACAAATATACAAAATTATTTTTAAATTTTCTGTAAAAAAAAAAAAAAAAAAAACACAAAAAAAAAACGCTTAGTGAGAATGTAATAGGAAGTCCGACATCGATAACGAATAACGATGGTCCTATCCGAATGAAATCTCGAAAATATAGGTATCGAAATACTGCCAAGGCAAACACCAAGACAAGAAAAATCATGAACACGCAGACAAGCATAAAATCCTTTCTGCACGACCACAAAGACACTCATTTTTAAGATGCAGCTGGAGAACTCACTCTATGGACACATTTCTCTCAATTATTTCGAATTTCCATAAGTTCTTCTACAGACCATAGAATCATTTAAAATAATCAACGAATCTCCTGTTCAAATAGATGTCAATATTCTTGTATTTTCTGGGACAAAATCCACTGTCATTGTTCTGTTCTCTTTCTTACTGTGAGATTAAATGCACGGAGAAGCAATATCGCGAAATAAAAATATTTACGAAAGTTTTCAAAATCAAATGAATAAAATCAACTGAAAAGATTCAGTTGATTTACGTTTTAAATAAATTGCAATTCTGAAATTATATTCCTTTGTTCTCTAATGTCAAGATATAAATTTAAGTGGTTTTTTTTTTTTTTATTTTTGTTGCGTGTTCTGGTTGCACTTATTTGATAAAAAGAATTCCATCAAAATTGATTTATTTTATTCCAAAATTAAGCGATAAAAGTTGCTAGGCATTTTGTGTTAATATAGCAACTATATTAAGTATGACTGGTCACTATAGTACAAATCAACATAGAACAGTCACTATAGGACGTGGCCACATAGGACAACTGGTCACTCTCTTAAAAAGAATTTAAATCTCACGGTAATAACAAAAGAATCCATAAAGGCCTTTCTAACCGGTTAGGATTTACTGCAAAATATATTAACATGGCAATCATTATAAATAAAGGTAACAACACCTAAAGGTAATAACTTTATTACCATAGTGACATGGTAATAAAGGTTTCATCTCTAATTATTGCTCAATAGCTAATAGTTTTAAACTGTTAAAAATAAACACATAATTCAAGTAATAGTAAAAAATGCATCGAATATAATGGCAAAAAAACACGATTTCTCTTCAGACTGAGTTAAATAATTTGTAGAAAAATACTTTGACTAAATTATAATACAGTTTCGTTCCTTTCAATTGCATTTAATAAAACCTTTTTGTCTTACGAACATTTTAAAAAGCAAAAATTTAGGTTGAGCAAGTTATAGAGATATAAATACCACGATTTAAAATTATATTAAATCATTTCGATAGTTTTCTGTTTGAATATCATGAAATTTAAAATAACTTTTTCGTAGTAGCCTTTGATTGGCTTGGATAAAATTCAAAGGTTTATCATTCTGTCAGTTTTAATTTCAGAGATAGAAAAAAATTGTTGATAAAAATGATAATATGTTAAAAATATTATTCTAAATAGCTAATGACTATATCAGTTAGTGCACTTTTTCAGGTAAATGTATATGTTTAATTCTGCCTTTTCCAGATTGGATTACGATTAGAGTTTACATCCTGTATATATTATCCAACATTCGACAATAGTAAATTACGTTCTATTATGACAACGATGTTACAATTGTTTCAATTATCAGTTGGAGTCAGTTCTCTATAAACTCATCTAAAGGTCAGCTTAATAATTAGATTTGCACAAGTGCATCCATCAAATATGGACATGAAATTGCATGAGATACAACTATGTGGATAAAATCATTGACAATATAGATCTATTATATTTTCTCTGAATTTGTTCAAAAATACTTAAAAGAAACATTCTTAAAACTGTAATTGTTAATAAAATGTTGGAGGATATTAAAAATTATTTAATAAATATTAATTCTAATATAAATACATTCAAATAACACAGAAATATAATTGTTTATAATAATAATATAAATTATTATAATAATAATTCGAATAATTGCGATAAAAAATTATTCGACGAAGCCATACTAGGATATCTTAGGTTACTCATCTAAATTCGTGTTAACATACGTTATTCAGATGAACTCTAAGAAAGTGATTAACAAAGCACTGTTAACAAAGAAATGTTATCCAAAAATAGAAATTGAGATGAATTGCGGATTGATGAATGGATTAAATAAATACATAATAATTTGTGAAAAGCAATGTTATTCATTTAAAAATGTTGCAGTCCTTGGAACAGAGGGTTTTTTGAGTTCCATAGAATTTTTTAGAACGATTTGGAAACTAGTTAATTTTCCATAATTTAAATCTTTATTGATTATGAAATTGAATGATTGAGTCTGAATGATTCTGAAATATAATTTTTCTAAAAATAGACATTATTTGATATTTCATAGCCCAAACTCAGAGCTATGTTAATATGAAAATACATTTTTAATTGTTGAGTTTCTATTTATATAATTTAAAAATATAAATCATTAAAATATGAATAAAAAATGTAAATATATATTTTTATATTTCGAACTTCTAAAGCGATTTACATAAAAGAGAAACATACTAAGAAAATAATAAGAATCAGATTGAATAATAAGCAAAGAAATATAAAAAAAAAATATTTTATAATCAAACACATGTATTAATCTAACTGAAAATTTTTGAATTAATAAAATGCTTAAAATATGCAGAAAATGTTAAAACTTTATCCCGCGGTATCATCAATTTTTTTTCGAAATCAATTTGTTTTCACTCGCTGCATATAATCTCGCTTTTCCCCACATTGTGTATGTTTTAGTCAAAGCAATATTTCAATACCAAACCAATATAGTCAATGCTATTCGGCTGCGGTCTTTGTGAACTATGTATTGTAAAACAGAAGACAATGTTGTAACTTCTGTTCGAAACAAAGGAAGACTTTTTTTAATAAAGATGATTGCAATCCTTAAAAACGAGAGGATTATTTTTTTTTTTAAAAAAAGAGAGGGTTGCAATATCGTATTAAATTGGATTGTAATATCGATTGTTATTGTAAGTTAGTTTTACTTCTTTTGAATAATATTTAATGAAACAATTTGGATAAATTATTTATAAATTAATCAAGCTTGTCGACAATAGATGAACTGCCGAGTACTGATTAAAAATGAAGAATTGTTATTTCTCAAGAGAAAGTTACCCATTGAAGCTAGGTCAACTCAAGTGTCTGAGAAGTTTTTGAGAATGCCAAGTGCAACCATTTGTCACTGAAATGTAAGGAATGGCGCTTTAATAGTTGAAATTCAATCTTATTATTTTCTATGTTATGGGAAATAAATTGAATATATCAGTAAATACATACTAGAAAAAAAATTGTGACTTTTGATTAAAAAAAATTATAACAGAAATTTGTAATATTCAGTAAAATTTAAATCTTTAGTTTTTTACAACATGTATTTTATAACGCTAATAACGATTAGAATAAAACAAAATGGAAATACTCTATTACCAGTTCGACATTACCTTAAAGTGTAGAAATATTTTAAGAGAAGAAAGGCTAAAAATCATTGAATACATTATAAAATCGCTCATAAATTTGAATGCTATACCATTCATGCTATTTTACAACGGAACTAAAATTGAATGCCATAAGTCTATGATTAGTGTTAATGTTAACTACGAATATTATAGCGTTTAGATGCTACTAAATGTTAATTAAGGATGATTAGTATTAACGTTCATAATGTATTTTATAGTGCTTATATCTCTATAAATTTGATATTCTTTACAGGAAACATATCTAAATATAAATAGAACGTTCAAATATTATTTAAAAATTTTAAAAAAATATCTATATTAATTGTTTTATTTTATCCTGTAACATAGATTCTGTCAAATAATAGTAATTGAAATATATAGAGAGCAACATATGAGTTTATTTTAATAAAACGTATATTTAATTTTATCTTCTTTTTCGCTTTTTTTACAAGAAGTGAGATTGAATTAGATATACGTTTTGCTTTGTTTTGTCGGTATATTATTCTATAATGTGAGGAAATGATATGGAAGAGAGATACAGTAAAATATTTCATTTCGGGATATTCCCAACGCATTATTTTCGTCATCACAAAAGAAGCGAAACAAATTCGTTTATTTCTTAGTAAACATTGTGTCTCATAGTAAAAAGGAAAAAAAGCAATAATCCATATCGCATTCCTAAGCACCCCTCTGAAAATTGAAAATAAAAAGCAAAAATATTTGCCGGGCTATTTCCCTCCAAAATCTTAAGGTAAATACCATATACTTACTGATGCCAAGTCGCAGAAATAAATTTCCAGGCAAAATTTCGCATTGAGACAATAAGAGCTATAACGTTTTCCACCGTTCCTACTTTAAGTGATCGCCCACTTTACCATTTACACACCCAAACCCAATACTGGGAACATTAACTTAAGGCGCTGGCGGAGGAAAATTTCTCGGCTCAGATTTAGGGCACTGCGATTTCCGGCCGGCAGAAACATAAATATAAAAAATAAAGCAGAAATAAAATAAAGAAGAGCGATCTTCCCCAGATCGCTCGATTTACTGTCGTAAAGTGAGAGATTTCTTGAAGATTTCGGTAAGAAAAAGCTCAAGATACTGTTTTTTCCTTTTGGAAAGTCGATATTGCCGCTACTTGGAAATTACGGTACATCATCGGTTGAGCTTGTAACAATGATCGTCTTGAGCTTTTTGAAGGGGAGATCCCAGAGAATACATCTTTTCTGTTCTTTCTGCTGGTGGGCGAAATGGACACAGCATGTATATCTCGAATGGGGTTTGCGATGTTGGACGAATGCTTAGTCAACGATTCGTAAATGCGAGGTTTATTCGAAGTATTTTTATTTCGATGCAGATATTGATTAAGGTAATATATTGATAGCTGGCTCGTATTGCTTAGCACAACAACTACGGGTTGTAATAGCGATTGCAGTTTCATGGAATCTATGGATTCAGCAACTTTACAACACGGGGTCAATCCACAGGGGAATGAGGTACAACTATAGCAAATATTTAAAGAAATCTAAACATGATGGAAAAACAAACTGGAAACTGTTTATTATTTGGAAAATTTGTCGAAGAATTATTTCAAAAATGTATAAATGAAAAATTACGTATAAATTTTGTATAAATGAAATTATGTATAAATGAATCATGTATAAATGAAATTATGTATAAATGAATTATGTATTAATGAAAATTATGTATAAATGAAAAATTAAAAATGTATATTATAAAAATTATATATATATATATATATATATATATTTCTTGTAGTATTTTACACCTTTATTTCTTGTAGCATTTACTGTTATTTAGTGTTGATATATGCCTTTTAAATTGAATGTCATCTCACCGCAAAATCTTAATTTTGAAAAAAGAATGTTTAAAGTTCATCTAAAGAGAAAAGATTTAACCGCAACTAATTCAATAATCAGCTTGTTGAAACGAAATACATTTAACATTGCAGGAAGATAGAAAAATAATTATTCATCTTCGAAGTCTTGTATATACTACAAGCGCAAAATATCAGCGGATTTCCAATAAAAATTACGTAGATTCTATAACAAAAATCAGCATATCTTAGTAAGAATGTAAAAAGTAAAGCTAAAAGAACAAAAATCTTGAAATGTTTAAAAATGATTTAACATTAAAGGATTAATCAATACTTATTTGAGAAGTTAAAAGCTCTGTAATATTTTAGCTTGGTTTAAACCAAAATCTTTCTAATATAAATAATAATAAAAAAAATAGGGAAAGGGGGAAAAACGCAATTCCCTAGTTAGGAAGAATCAGGACGAAATTATAGCAGCGATAATGAAAACCATTTATATTTCATTTACACGTTTTAAAATTGTGTAGTAAAATAAAGAAATCATGAGCAAATAAATGCAATTGAAAGTTAGTTCAAGAAAAGGATCAGTGTTGCTCTTAAATATTTATTTATTCTAAAAGTGGCATTATTATTTTGCAAGCACCGCTGCCGATCCTTATCTAACTACATACATCACGCTGCACGATGAGAAACAGCAAAATGATAACGTTACACCAATCCAAATAAAATTTGAACTCGAAAATGAAAAGGCGGAAAATAAATGGCTTCTTTACGATCCATCATGCCTGTAACATCGCTCGCAACTGTTCGGAAAAGGATTTATGTGTGTAACCCGAGGACTTAATAGCGAAGTTCGTACGTGGGGCCTTCATAGATTTATAAGCGCGTTTAAAAAGCAAGGGGTTAGCGACATTGCATAATGAATGCCTGTGACGCTAACATGTGCGTTTCCGTGATATATTATGGAATCGTTGACCGTATGGCGGCTCGATCGATAAATAATTACGCGGTTTATTTTAAGGGAAGTGAATTTCTGCCCGAAACTGTTAACGGTTCAGTGCCAAATATAAGTTTAATTCCGGGCACTCTTTTATTTTTCAATTAATTTAATGTCTTTGTACAATTTTCCGTTTTAGATTAGGTTCTCGATGCGTATTGGGCTCGAGACGTTACATTGTATCTGAACCCGAGAAGATTGTTCATTATTCTTAGAGGATTTTCGGATCGATATGTTGTTCACGTTAATAAAAATATTTTTGAAATTTGTGTTTTTATTTTTATGTTTCCGAACTCGATGTCGGTTTGAAAAATGCCTTATGAAAATACTATAGTGATGTAATGATAGTTGCACTGCAAAGGCAAAATATTAATATTCTCGCTACTTATCTCATATGGGAAGCCGGACTCTTATTCATAATGACCCATATGCACCATAATAGAAAATTGATTCAATGCATATAATTATGGGAAAAAACAGTAATTAATTTTTCTTCTAAAGATGAAAATAGAGAGCTCTGAGTACATCTTTCACCTTAAACAAGTAATTAATTTTTCTATAAAAAGTTAAAAGTAAGTATTATACAGACTGTATTTCCATATATGAAAAAAATTCTTAAAAACTGCAATTTCTTTCGAATTTAATTGTAAAGCTTTTATTATGTAATTTAATTTCTTGAAGGAGGTTTTAATTAGAATAATCACTGGGAAAACATGCAGATAACTCATAAGCACGTTTTTTTTTTATTGCTGTAAAGATATTGTGTTTAATATAAAAATAAAGCTTCGTTTCATATAAATATGGAATTTGCATGTATGCACATCGTATTTATATTGTCCCGTATATGGATTTAACGTAGATAAATCATGTATTAAAGGCACTCTCTAATCTCAACTCGAGATTTTATTCAAGGGACTAAACCTTAGATCTGTTTTCATCCACAAGAGGAAATGATTCGAATCTTCCAGATTTAGAAAGATACAGAAATTATAAGAGCGTTCTAGATTAGTTTAGTTATATTAAGAGCGTTCTAGAATAAACGAGAAATAGCAGAAAGTAAATCAATAACAAACTCTTTTTGTAGACGACTTGCCTGCAGTCAGATACGAACTTCGAAAATCTTTTCATTTCATAGCATTCTACCCCTGAGCCATTCAATCTAAGCCAAGTTAGAAGGAGTTTTGTTATAATATATTTATAATATTTGGAAATTCTGAATGCTCTACATATTAAATGTCAATCCTTTTCCAAATATTAGAATTTACATAAAAGTAAATTGTTTATTTTTTTAATATTATTTAGAATTTGCTTTCTTTTGCCATGCGTATTGTCTTGGGCAACATACCATTTACGGAAAATTACTATCAGAGATTACTTATCTCTAGAGCGAGTTCACTGAATAATACATTCCTTCAATAATACAATTGTAGCATTTTTCTCATGCCCAGTTACGCATTTATTTTTTCTCTTTTTACCTAAAAAAAATGTTTATTTCAAATGGTTATGCTGCCTTGTCATCAATTTGAAGAAATACACTTCCTGGACGATTTATACCGTAATGCTCTGATTTATGAATTATCTATTAAATTCCACGCAAGTTTCAACCAATCAGTGTGAGGAAAATAATTATTTAAAGTGTTTGGAAGATTGATATATCGAAAATTTTGTGTAAAAAAACTTTATTTAATTTGTTATCAGAATTATTTATAATATAATGCATAAAAAGGGAGTGTAAAGAATCTCTTAATTTTGACATTTTGTAATACTTCTACTATTATTTTCTAATCATTTTTGGTTTTTTTTGCTAATTTTTAATGAAATTCCTATTTAGTTAGGCTACTTAGTTATCTTTTCCGGAATTTGCACTTTAGATGTAGATTATTATCTAACAATTTATTTTCCGATGAAACGATAGTTCCAATGTGATACTGAGAAATAAATAAATTTAAATTGAGAAGGTGTGAAATCTAAAGACAAAATTAAACCAGATGAACCAAGAATAAAATTTTTAATAAAATATTTTATTAAATAATTTATAATAATTTATTAAATAATTTTTAATAAATTCACCAAATAAATTTTTTTTGGTGAATTCTACCTATTACATTACACCAACAATACTAAATCTGTAGAAATTTTTTATGGCATCCTCTAATGAACACGAGGCGACAAAAACTTGTAAATGCATCTACTTAAACACAAACTCGTTTAACATTTCTGAATTGCACATGAGCATCATGGCTACCGTCTAAATCATTCTAAGAAAATCACGAATAAAACAGTTTGATTGTTGATTTTGCATTTTATTTGATTTCAAAAGTATGTTAAAAAACAAGTAGTCAGTAAATGAATTGATTTTGTATTTTTTGTTTTTATACACAATACAATCGGACATGACGGAACATTTGTAAAAAAACCTGTTCTCTGATGAAATATGAGAGCCAAATGAATGTCAAAGTTATAAATGACATTCTTCGGACATAGTCTTCAAATAGCAATCCAAAATAATGTAGAGTAGACTTCATTGGATCTGGAATCCATCAAAAAACAGAAAAGCAGGGAAACAGTTTGGAAATTCAAGGGGGGAAAAAACTAAATAAATACAATTTGCTTCCGATCAATCTTTAAGCATTCGATTTTGTGAAGCAGGATGTTGGCGATAAAAACAGGGATAAATATAAAAACCTCCGCAGCAGCCGGAATTTACTGATCTTCGTTTCATTTTATTTTTATTCTTTTTCTTTTCCTGTTTCTCCTATTTTTTTTTTCTATCTCGCTGGAATGTATCCTTGTCTGTTGTCCTCCTTGAGACAAAGATCACTAAACAAAGTTTAGGAAGATAAAAAATAAGACAAAAAGAGGTTTTACACGGAACTGGATTCTTTTAAGATGGATTATAAAAAAGCAATGGTTTAAGCCAAAGTATATTTATTATTTAAGGGAAAATCTTAAGTGTTTTTCATTTAAGCGGTTGGGATCGCTGTATATTCATAAGAAAATAGTTGATTTATTAATTTAAGTAAAGGTTATTTATGATGTGGATTATAAATATTCTTGCCATTTCTTACTTCTCTTTTCTTTTAGGGAATTGTAATGCTGGAAAGCAGAACAAGTATTTGCCATTAGTCATAGCCTTTTCCGTCAGAATTTGGACTTTGACATTCGGTGAAAAAACAATTGAGAATATATATATATATATATATAATCGTCGAAATTTAATTAAATATCATTAATTGAAATGCCCCCACTTAAGCAATACATGCCTGATAAAGAATTTGCTTCGAAAGTTTATAGAATATGTACACGTCTGTATTTTTCTAGTTATGGAATGTAATTTTAAGAAATAATGTTTAGGGTTTATCAAAACTTAATATATTTAGATGTTTCGAATATCGATAGCAAGCAATCACTGTTTTTGCGCTACAGATGCAACTCAATCTCATCAACGACTCGGTGTGCTATGCTACTCATTTCAAACGCTAGATTCTGTACATAAAACAGAATATTCTTAAATATTTTATTATTAGATGATTTATTTCTTATTCATGCCTATTACTGCATTCATACTATCCGACGGCTTTTGGTGGCAGATACTTTCTTAGGATTAATGTTCTTTAAAATTTTCAAATAAATATTTTATTAAATTTTATTTTAATATTTCTTCGGAAAACTATTTTTAGTCTTCAAATTTTGAGAGCCATATAACTATTTTAGAAGTTTTAAACATGTCTGCTCATTTTACTACGCATATTTCTAATTTTCTGCTATCTCTCCTAAAATTTTAACTTTAATTTGAAACGGAAATGATTGAACATCAAATAGTACAAAAAATTCTTTGCACTAATCAAACATGTTTTTAAAAATATGAATACGGAAAATAGAATTATCTCTAGCATTGAAGTGCAAAGAGTTTTTATATATGTTTCATGGATTATTAAAAATATATATATTCAAGAAGAAATATCTCTGTTTCGTCATAAAATTCAGTTTTTGCGCTTTACTTTAAAAATAATTCAAATGACATGAATAATATTTTATTTTATTTTGGTCATTAAATGTACTTCTAAAAAAGTTACTAATTTTTATGCTGTCCTTCGTATCGATAATTCATACTCATTAAAATTTTCTTGAAAATCCAAATTTAAGTTTTTAAAAAAATACATTTAACATTTAATACATAATACATTTTACATTTAACTGATCTTTTTACGAAACTTTGAATCTTATTATTTTAATCCAATCAACAATTTCATTATTTAAAGCCAAACAGCATTGATGACACTCCGGGTACATTATAATATCATTGCATATATGTCCGCCATCTCTTTGCTATAAAAACTACGCGGCTGCACGATAGGTTCAATAGCAGATAGGATAAATTATGCACTATGCAAAACCTTTATTAAGATAGATATGTACTATTTATTGCTTGGATAAAACCTGTCCTTTCAATAATTCGACATCCTAAAGTTATATGGGAGTTAGATAAGTCTTGTTTAATTAGTATCTTTATCAATAAAATTGCAATTTCATTTAAAAAAGAAAATATTTTAAACAACCACTATACAAGCAAAAAGATTTTAAACACATTCCTTTTGTATAACTTTCAGTTTCCTCAGCACCCATTTTCTCCATCGTCCAGTTTATGATGAACTTCTTGTTTCTTCTGAAATCGAAATCACAAACTTGGTGTGTGTACAAAAATTCAGTTTTGATTCATTTGATAGTTTTGACTCGTGAAGTGAAAGAAAATTTAATCTGAATCCTTTAAGAATTAAATTGAAACCAAAGCATTATTCAACTATTACAGTTAGCACCATTTTAATCAAAATGAATACAATGACTCATGAAATAGGACTCAAAATATTAAATAAAGAATGAAAAAAATATCATCCCTTTACATTTAAAACGTGGGTTTTAAATGAAAGGTAAATCTTTAGTATCATATTTCTTATTGTAACATACAAACTATGAAATTCAAATTTAATTTAATTATTGACAATCAATTCTAATCAGCATTGTCCAAGATAACATCATTTTAATTTGATTATAAGAATATTTTATTTTTAGTAAACACAATACATTTATTTATTGGTCTAAAGGCCACGAGGTGGATCAGAAGGTCAAAATTTGGAAGTTCCTGTAAATATGCTGGCACTTGAAATACATTTTGTTTCGAAACCAAGGCTAAAAATACAATATATGTGAATTTAAGAACTTACGCTATTGTATTAAAATATTTAAGCCAAATGATGATCCTCTAAGAAGGAATTTTTTCAATATCGATTATTTTTTCATTTGTCATGCAAAATAATTCAATAGAACTATTAACATTTTAAATGCCGTTACATATAAATTAGATAATTTAAAGCACACATTTAAGTTGAAAATGAAAAACAAAATACTACCATTTTATAGATTATACCAAAATTAATTTCTGGCTTAAAAAGTATTTGGAAGGTAATAATTTATTTTACTAAAGAAAAACACATTTCTTGCTTAAAGATTGGATAAAAACATAAATAAATTTGATTTTTATTCTGACATTATAAAGTATTGTTGCAAATCATTTTTATAAATTTCTTTTTAAAAATCTCTAAGATTGAGGTGAAATATCTTGCTAGCCAGTTAAATTTATTATAGAAATAAATGTAATGGATTTCTGGAAATAATAATAGACATTTTTCAACAATTCCTGTGATTTCCTTTTGTATTTTGCAACACATATTCATTTATTTTTATTTATAGGAGCATGCATATAAATTAAATACAAAAGTAACACGTTATAAAAAAAGAAAAAAGTTATTTTTATGAAGTTATTTTAAAAATAAAATATTGATCTTCAGCTAAGCTTTTAAGCTCTTTATTACATTTAAATCATTATACGATGAGAAAAAAAATCAAACGAAATTAATATAAAGATTAGGAAATAAAAATTTAATATAGAACCACTCAAACAGCATTCATTTTAGAAAAAAAGAAATATAAGAGAGGATAAGAAAAATGCTTTTTAAAATTTGTTTTATCTGTAAAGGAGATGAAAGTAATAAGAAACACATAAATCTTCCTTTCCTTTTAAGCAAAGGAATTTTTTTAAACATCTGAATATTGAGTTAAAAAAATTGCGTCAAATATATATTTTCTCTAATAGAATAATCTTAGTTGCGAATACTTTCAACTTCCTTTTTTTATATTATAAAAAATCCTCAATGAAAGTGTTTTTTTAGAACTTTGAAATTAAATGTAATTTTTTTTTTAACTTTCAGATTTTTTTTTATTATTTTTGATACATAATAAATATAACAAATTTAAATATGGTAGGTTAAAGAGGTATAATGGCATTTGGCAAAATTTAATCGGACTGGCATCGTGATATTTCTTTTGAATTTTCAAAGAGTTTTTTGAATAAAAATAATTACAAGCTTTGTCACATACATAAAAAAGTATACTTTAAAAGGATTCTGAAATAAATTTTATATAAATGAAATAACAACTTAAAAATTTTAATTTAATTTAAATTATATACACTTACACTAATTATCTGATATTTCTAAAATGTATAAAAAAAATTGATCATTGGAATTTAGTGAATAATTATACAAATATGATTTTAAATGTAAAAAATGAATTTACGGAATCCAGTTTCTTATTATTATGATAAATTGTTTTCAATTTCTAGGAATGTATATGAAATATTTTCACAGATATCTCTTATACACTTTGCACTTCCTTTTTTTCAGAAATAATGCTTTTCATATTTTCTTATATAAATACATAAAGAGGAAGCGTTGTAATTGTTAAAAAAAATCGGTATTTTGGTAAGTTTCCTCATTTTAAATTTTCTTGAGTCCAAAAAAAAAATGCATTTCTGACATTATTCCTGCCTATATGTGAACTATATGACTCAAAAATAATTTAAGCCAGACGGATGGAATTTGGTATATGAATTTAATGACGAATGTATAGATATCTTTGAAATTTTTTGAAGAAATATAGTAAGTTTTGTAGTTATTGTTGTTTTTGTTTCCAGATAAAGACGTTTTCTGAATGGATTTTGTCAAACCTTGGTACAAAAATATATAGATAATATAGACATAAATACAGGGTGTTTATTTAGTCCCGGACCCATTTTGATGTTTAATAACTCATAAAATAATAAAGATAGATTAAAGTTAATAACATAAATGGTTAAATAGACTCAAAAAGTTTCATGACCCTTGTCAATGAACTTCCACGTGTGCCCCCTTCGTCGCACGGAGAATATCAAGTCGATAGTCAATTTCACGCCAGGTAGCGGCAAGCATGTCGGCATCCACAGAGCCTATTGCGGTTGTAATACTGGCTTTTAGGTCATCAATGTTCGACACTCTCCTCATGAAAACGTTCGCTTTTACAAACACTCAAAGGAAAAAGTCCAGCGGCGTTAAGTCAGGTGATCTGGGTGGCCAAGGAATTGGACCTCCTCGCCCATTCCATCTTCCTGGAAAATGGCCATTCAAAGAAGTATGAACGATGGTACCCCAATGAGGTGGCGCACCATCTTATAGCAAAAAGACATGTGGCTGAAGCTCTTCTAGTTGTGGAAATACGAAGTTTTCCAACATATCTAAGTATAAAACTGATGAGACCGTCTTTTCTGTAAAAAAGAAAGGCCCAATGACTCGGTCGTGCATTAGTTCGCACTACACATTAACCGTTGGGGAATCCCTTTGTGCCTCACGGTATTCATGGGGGTTTTCAGATCCCATATGCGCACATTATGACGATTAACAATGCCAGAAACATGAAAGGATGCTTCATCGGAGAACATTATGCGCTTCAGAAAATCAGCAGCATCTTCTATCCTCCTTAGCATATCTGTTGCAAAGGCCATCCTCCTAGGCCTATCGTTCGGTTCCATAACTTGAACAATTTGAACTTTGTATGCACGCAGTCTTAATTTGTTTCTTAATAACCTTGTACACCGTAGAAATTGGCATATCTAATTCTGTTGCCACTGATCTCATATATATTCTAGGATTGTGTAAAAATGTCTCTCTGACACGCTCAGCATCAAAATCACTTGTGCAAGAACGTCCGGAACGTTTCTTATCTGCGATACTTCCAATTTCTAGAAAATTCTTTTTCCAACGCAAGATGCTGTTTTTGGATGGAGGATCTTTTTGGTAAATTCTTCTGAAATTTCTCTGTGCTTGCACTATCAATTTCGTTTCTATGAACCACCATAAAATCTGTGCTTTCTCTTGTGGTGTATGCATTCTCCTTAATATCCGCTCGAATAAAACACCACATACAAAAGTACTACATAGAACAAACACAAACACATCATAACATTTCAATACTTGCCAAAAACAAAAGAGAAAAATGCAATTAATAAGCAGACGATATTTAGAAAAGTACAAATATTTAGACTGGAAAATGAAATTATCTGAAATTAACCACACGCGCAGACGATATTTACAAAAGTAAAAATATTCAAACCTGAAAAGGAAAATATATGAGTTATTCCATCAATAAATGCCATAAGTTTGTTTATATCTTCATTATTTTATGAGTTATTAAACATCAAAATGGGTCCGAGACTAAATAAACACCCTGTATAATTCTAGATGTGTGTTTTGCTTTCTAATCAAGTTATGAATT
The DNA here is from genome assembly GCA_026543865.1 of Argiope aurantia. Lineage (NCBI taxonomy): Eukaryota > Metazoa > Arthropoda > Arachnida > Araneae > Araneidae > Argiope > Argiope aurantia. The sequence continues at coordinate 29,002 of JAPMOR010065894.1, forward strand.
AAAAATAAGTTATTCAAACATCAGCATTATTCAAAACATCGAGTTTGAACTGTTTGACGATTATAATACTTTCTCTTTCTATATGGGATTTTAAAATGATTCAAATCACTCCAATGAATAATTTGATCCATGCAACTAATCTTACATTTAATGAAGAAATCTTATTTGAATTTGGTTTCATTACACAACATATTTAGTAAAAAATAAAAAAAAGATAAAAAATAAAAATAAATAAAATAAAGGAAATAATTTTATACTGTTTGATAACTAGCTGTAGTATTGAAAATGAAATTTACAATTGAATTTGTCCTAGCAGAGATACCGCGTAATACGTCTCCATGAAATACAAATAATGTTCTAATTTTATGTTGTCATAATGGCTAATCCATTTAGGCCAGGAAGAAATAAGGACTTCTCAACAAAATCTTAGTTGCACATTTAATATAATATCTAAGTTTCATTTGATATTGTTCTTCTACGTCATACCATTTCTCTGCAAAATACGAAATGTCAGTTACTGTCTGTTTATAATTCGATAAAACAGCGAACACTTCTTAGTCCGAAAGAGGACGATATTTCAAGGCAACACTGTTGGCTTGGTTATAATGTTAAAAAATCTTCCCCCTTTTTTTTTCTTTTTTTTAAATATCTTTAAAACAGCATATCCTTTCCTTAGACGCGAGAGATTTGAATTTCACGGGGATGGGGTGTGCTGCGGAAAATCCCTATGAAATCCGTCTAGCTTCCACACGGGAAACAGATTTTTCAATATCAATGGAATCGAAGGACAACTAAGTAGTGAAAAAAATATGTTTCCCAGAAAATTTAAGGGATGGAAGACGAAATGAAGTCGAAATCAAATTTCAAAGCGCACAAATTTTATATTCCTTTTTATTTATTCTCTAGGAGCAGGGATATATATATATTTTTCCTGCTCTAACATGGTCGGCCAGTGCACATGTCTTTACGAACGAGCGTAAACGAAATTCGATCCACGACTTTCTCTACCCTACGTCGAAAATGCAATAAAAAAAAGAGAAATAACAGGGTAGGATAGGAAAAAAAAATTCTAAAATAAAATCGATTCGATCTCCTCCGGCAGGGAAATAGAATATCCTGTTGGAGCAGGATAAGGGTCCGGAGAGCGAGAACTAAGAAGGAAATATTATCCTCATATTTTCGAGTCAGTCTTGTATTTTTTCACGCTACTGAACTATGGAACACTGTTTGATAGAATTATGATTCACAAGTATTTTGTGCTGAAAATCAAATCAAAATTTAAATTTACGACTTCTATCTTATCTATCAAAAACTGTATGGTCTTGTAATGTTAATTTATTAACATATGAGGGAGTAAAATCAATTAAACACTTTTATTAATCTTGACTTGTTTCAAAATGAAGATGAACTTTTGTAAGCAACATTTTACTTTTTTTCCGGATCTGTAAGAATTTATTGAGTTCATAATTTCAATGGCAATAGACTATTTTGATATTTTCAGATTTAATTTTTATTAAACTATCGTTATAAACCCGTCTTTTTTAAATTAAAAAAATATTACAAACCTTCATAATAACTATAATTAAGAAATAAAAATGAATGACAAAATGTAAGAAATTACTAAAATGAAAGAAAAATATTTCCGTTTCAGTATCCATATAAAAGCCTGTCTTCCAAATTATTTTTAATTAAATTTATTATTTTCTTATGTGCGCATTATTAAAATACATGTAAATGTGAAAAATCATATTCAGTAATGATCTCATAATTTTGTATCATTCTTGTCTGTCATTTCTTTTTAATTCCTCATATACAAAATGCAAAAAAAAGAGAAATTATTTAAACTTAAAAATTCAAATTAATAGATTGTGGAGAAAAAAAAGTTTTTTTTTTCAATCTAAGCTGAGATTTGAGGCATATTT
>JAPMOR010065895.1:0-22796 GCA_026543865.1 Argiope aurantia
GAGTTCTCGATGATAATTTTGTATTTAATTTTCATGGTATGATAAAACAGAACTTCATTAATTAACTTTAACGAAATATAATAAGGATGATTTTATCTGCACTAAGTATTCTTTAATCTTTTCTTCGCTTAGAGACCTTTTATAATCGAGAAACGTTTGAGTTCTTATTTTTATTTTTATTCCCAACTCCCCCATCCCACCGTCTATTTGAAATCTGATAATTTATTAAAAAATTTCATGACTGATTTTTAAAAATTCCCCTCCCCGCCATTCTTGAAAAGATTTAAGATTAATGTTATATGATGTGTTAATAAAACGTTCAGTTTAAAATAACTAAGCAAAATTTTTTTTAAAATTCTGCTAATTCAAAATGCTTTGTGCATAGAATATTTTTTGCATGCAACTATTCTAAAAGATGAATAATGTTAAAGGAAACCTCAAACTCAGTGTTAATATGTTAATTGCAGCATAACTCGACTGTAGTACATGTTTACTACTCATTTAAATAAACCTTTCTTTGTGATGGTTAAGAAATAGCAAAGAGGGAATCCGAATCATAGGCGCAAAATCATGGCAGACAATGGGCTAAGATCATAAGCAAACTTGTAAATCGACTGGCTTGTGAATCGTTCGATCAAATTGTTTTCTTGACGAACTCTAGATATGAACTGTGGGAGCGACAGAAATACAACGCAAGCCATCAGCCACCACGCGCCGACGAAGAAAATTAAAAGTCAACGCTTTTGTTTACAGATTTCGCCTTACAATCATTTTACGAGGTTTGCACCCAACCAATAGTTCATATATGAATTGAGAATGTCTTTGTGTTCACTGAAAACCTGACAAGATTTAATTTGCGATATACCATAAAACCCCGTTCACACGAGTCACGAACTATTCGCAAGCAGTTCATGCAATGTAGGCTAGCCTTTAAGCTTTATGATTTCAAAATTATATTGAAAGAACTCTTTGGTTCATTATTCAAGAACTAAGTCAAGCTAAACTATGAGAGTTTTGAAAATCTGAACAATGTTAATAAAATTATCGAGGCGTTTATATTTAAGTTTAACATATCGAATCGCAGTGACGCCCGTTGAAGTCTTATTATGACATAAAAGTTTTTGCCTTGATACAACTTTTAATTTCGATAGGAAACTTCTCAATTATCTCAAGACAAACAGTGATGGTGTTACTTTTCAATATCAACACTGTTTAATAGCTATTTCAAGATAACTAATTTACATTTTATCGGTTGATTTCATAAAGATTATGGAAACACACACTCATAGCATCTTCTTATTCATCTCTACTAACAATAAATTTGAAAGTGTATATATGAGGAGGATTTGTTTTTGGCCCTCTGTAGTCCAAACCAACTCATTTATCAAATTTGGCACATAGTACTTTGGGGGGTTTGATTCTGCATTTCTGAATGATTTATTTTGAAATTTTAATTAATTAAATACTAAGCGAAACTTTGGAGACTATCTGCGACAGCTTCAGAAAATATTATTACAGCTTCAGAAAATATTATTATTCAGAAAATGTTATTCAGAAATTAATATTTCATCACATTAAAATTTAAAAAAATCATTTTATGATACCAATTTACAATTGTGCAAATTTTGTTAAATTTTGGCAATTTTTAAAAAAATATTTTTTGCTTGATTTCCAACGAATACTACATTGCTGCTCTGATATTCAAATCTTTTCATTTTTCATAAAATATTTAATCATCTGATTATTTTCTTCCGTTGTTGAAAGTTAAAGAAGGGAGATTCTGTTTAATATGTGAATTAAACAAGAGAAATAAAAAAGTGAGGTTACATTATCGCAAAATTTAGAAAACACATGGACCGGGTATTCACATTTTTAATAGCTCTATGTCATTGTGGGACTTCCCCATTAGAACATTCATGTGCACAATAAACATAAAGTAAATAAGACAGTTAAATAATACAGCTTTAATATTAAGCAGTTAGTCGGAATCATGGACACGAAGCCTTATCTAAACGATTTATCTAAAATTAAATACAACCTTATCTCTGCCGAATAAGTTGGAGTCAAGTATCGAGTATGTTACAGCTTTTAGCAACAATTAAAGTTGTCAGTATCGAGAAAACTATATCCTGTATAATAAGCTCAGTTAAAAGTAACTGATTTTGATGATTACTTATTTAATAATAATTCGTAAATTTAAGCAACAAAACTTTTAGTAACAGAAATTTTGTGTGATGAAATTTCATTTAAAAAAGCTTAATTATTTTATCGAATTTTTCTGTATCTTTTTGACGCAGTGCTTTAAAAATTTCTTATTGATTATAATGGAAATACGGAAGAGAAAATAATCTGGAACCCATAGGAATCTGTGAAAAGGCCGTATACGTAGAGGTTTTTATACATATAATATATATGAAAAATTGTAGAGGAAATGTTCAAGATAAGACACGAAAATGGCAGTTGTTTGTCTTCAATTAAGGTATATGACATATTTCACTACTTTAAAAAAAGTAATTTTATATCATTAAAAACCTAATAAAATTTAAATGGTATCTTAGCGCATCGAATTCTAAGAAAAAATAATCGCTTATCTATTTTCAATATTTAAGAATCGACCAAAATATCAACTTTCTACTTTCATAAAATAATGCAAATTGATCGATTTCCAAACAAAATAACTTTTTTCATCATTTTCATTCATGGTACAAAAAATACTGGACATATTTGAAAGAAATATAATATTCTTCGGTACAATATACAGAGACAAACATCATTATATTGAGAGTCCCATATGCCGGCGTCCTGGCATAGGGGTAGCGCGTCTTCCCCGTGATCTGGGCGTCCCGGGTTCGAGTCCCGGTTCGGGCATGGTTGTTATTCCGTTGTTCTTTCTGTGAGATGTGTGAAGGTGCCCCCCTTTAAAAAGGGGCTGTGCAAGCGAATGTGATGCGTGAGTAGCAAAATCGTACTCTTGGCCCTAGTTCCCTTTCGGCTTAAAATCGTTGATTTCAAATCAGCGGGCTTGCCTATGGCAATTGCCATTGGAAACAACAACATAGTCCCAAATGTCTGCTGATCATAGGATTATCTGATAATTCTAAATCATTCATATTATTGGTTTGGAGACACTGACCATAAACTTACTGAGGGCACTAATGTAAACCTAATCAATTGAAAGTATGTTTGAGGAGCATTAAGTGCTAATCTGTTCGATAGATAAACTGTATTAAAATTTTGATAATGAGTTTCCAAATATATTTGAATTCATTTATTACATAATATACTCTTTGTCTTTTGCTTTGCAGCAAAATTTGGAATGAGTATTTGTATCAGGATAACATTGATATAAATCAGGCATTTGTGTACATTAATTTGCAAATGTATTGTATTTTTATATCGGATAAATAGAAAAAACATCTTGTTGATTTAGGGTATTGGAGCATGACTTAGCGGCTCTCAAAGAGTTCTTGTTCTACAGGTTTACCAAAATAATCCAGAAGGAATTTCGGAAGAAAATAGAATTTTAACTTGAATGAAAAAAAAAATTTGTTCTTAGTATTTTTTTTTTCTAATGTGTGCGAGTTGAGGGAATTATTACTGCTCATTCTAGTGTATTATATTTAAAAAACCTGCAACACACATTTCCAATGTCCCATCATTTATATTTCTTTAAAAAAATTCAATGGCTAGGACATTGAATACTATTATATACCATTTTCAACTATTCAAACTTTACCAACAAATAAGAGGGATGATGTACCAACAAATAAGAGGGATGATGTATTCTGGAAAGACGAACAATATTTATCTTAGGTTCTTCGTTAATAAAACAATATATTTTTAAAGAAAAAAACAGAGTTAAAAAATCGTTTAGGTATACACGAATAAAAGAAATAAATACGTCCAAGAATAAATACGTACTACAGAAATGTTGTAGGGAATTGTTGAAAGTAACATTTTTAAACTCCGATATATAGATCCCATGGTAAAATGAAAGATTGCCTTAACGTTTTAAAGACCATGGTATAGCATGATTTTGGCTGATGTAAAAAATTAAAAACATTTGCACGACGAGATTTTCGAATGAATCCGTGCTGTTTCTCACATCATGATTGCTTCTATACAAAAGAAATCCAGTGAAGTGAGGTCCGAAAAGTATGGAGATTGAACCACAGATACATCATACCCATTACACCATTGAGGGTATGTTATTCTTAAAAACATTTGATGGTTAATGGAAAATACGGTTCTCCTTCGCTGCACATAAACTCTGTTTCACATTTCGTAGCGCGTTGAGCACAAATTTACAGATTTGTGTAGAGAATCACACGGCGGAACTGAACAGTAATTGGTGACTATGCACATTGTGCTTCTAAAGTGTTGTACTTCTGAGTTTATATATCCTTTTTTTGTGATCCAAGAGTTTGGGACCAGTATTTTTTGAGAATTGTTGCTGTCAAAGCTAAAACTGACAGATTGAGAAAATTGGCAAGACTCACCTAAAACTACGACATCCTGCTGTGCCATCAGCATGTCTTGATCGTTGCGAGCGGCGCAATAGTAAGTGCCGTTATCCTGCCTACGAAGGGCGCTGATTGTGACCGTGGACAGCACCCGCACATGGCTGAGAGCATCTGTCTTAATGAGGACGCTGCCCTGGGGCCACGGGACGTCCCGCGACCACGTGACGGTCGCCCTCGGGTACGACATGGCCACACATGATAGCGTCACCGCACTGTGGAGGGCAGCGGAGGTCACGTTCGATCCAACTTCCAAGCTCAGGGGAACTGCAAAGAAACGAAATGAGATATCAATGCAAGACCAGAATGAAGTGCAAAAAAGGAATTTTGTGATACATCTTCATTAAAATAGATATTTAAGTTGTTCATTTAAATTTGAGTTTTACTACTACAGAAACCATCTAGTGCAATCGACAGTAATCTTTATTATCAAATACAATGAAAGCGCATACAATTATTTATTAATCAGTAATTTTATAGACAATTAGTCACCTCTGGCGACCAGCTGGTATCTTGTGAGTATTGTTTATATTTGATTTCAGAAAAATCATTTTTTACAACTCCATGCCCATGATTCCGCTAACCTTTTAGACGTTAACCCTCCAGCTGCGTAGTCCGCAATCACCGCGGGTTGGCAATAAGTCCATTTCTGTTCCATCTCGCGTTTTTCGCAGTTTAGAGTGTTTATTTTTACGATCACAGATTTTTATTATATTGTATTATTATCGTGTCGCATACAGAATCATTTCACTTTCTTTGAAAAATATTTGAACTTATTTGCAAACATCGCATCTAAGCAGTCAGAAGAATTAAGCAGTCAGAGACTTAAAGCCGTGTTGACTAAATTACATTAGTTAAGCTTTGTTTATCATGTACACGAATCTTTCTGATCGAGACAATCTCATAATATCATAGCTCTATTAAAAATATCCATTCACGCTTGATTTTTCTTCAAAATTTCGCTTCAAAATTTAACTTCGTTTCTTTTTTTTCGTTTTAAGAACCACACAGATTTTAAATAAAATCTATTTTCTTTAGAATTCAAAAACTGAAGATCACATGATTAAATACTGTATGAAACAATGAAGGCAGTTTTAATTTCAGGACAAAAATGCAATACATTGTTGAAAATTTTAAAAAAAGTCTAAAAACTTCCGGTAATTTACGTAAAATTCGCTCGACTATTAAAATGCAGTCATAGAAATACGATGTTTTAAATTTGGTAATGGTGTAAAATTTATTTTTAATTAAATGTTAAATATCTTAAAATTTTTTTAATTTTAAAAATTCGAAGTAGAAAATTGTTTTTTTTAGAAACGCATCCTACAATCCAATGTACACATTTTAGGTCATTGTTTTTCACTGTTTAATAGGAGATATTTTGTAGATAAATACATTTATTTTCTCCTTTCAATTTCAATTTATTTCAGTTTTAGGTCTTATCTAGTAAAGGGCTGTGTGCTAAATATTACATAGACAAACAACTGTCTGTTATGAGTCACAGATATCTATTTCTTTACAAAATTGAAGAGAATCATGTATTTATTATTGCTTACATGCAGTAATTTTTGAATAACTAAGCAGCATTATCAAAAGAAACAAACAGATAGTATTTAATGGCTAACATTGATTTTATCAAACTTATTTGAATTTTTTAATTATTTATGCTTACAGCTAAAGAATTGAATTATCGATCGTGTTTTCTGTTCGGTTTTAATTAACCTTCACATAGAAGTTTTGGAAGAGCGAAATTTGCTCAATATACGGTATTTTCCTGCCCCAGGACTAAAAAATCATAAAACACAGCAAAGAAACAATCTAGAGCAAAGGTCAGCAACTCGTAATTAAGGCATTCGACTTCATTCTCTCAGGCAATTTTCATCTTTGCACAGAACAGGAAATTTACACCAGATGTTCATGATTTCTTCAATTTATTTAAATTCAATTTATTTTCGCTAACAAGAAGAATATTTTAGATTTCCTTCTTGTTTTATTTAATAGATATTTTAATATTAAAGACATAAATTCAGAATTCTCAGAGATTTCAGAAAACTCAGAATTTTCTTCTTTCTTATTTAGGAATTCAATAGTTCATAGTAAACATTCAGAATAATTTTAATAACAAAAATTTAAACAAAAATAAATAAAACAATACAATTTTAAAATATGAGCTCGCCCACGTATGTGCAATATTAGGAAGAATTTTTCATTCGCCCATATCTGCTATTTTTGTCTTCCAATAAATATATGTCTGTCCTATTATTATTTAACAACCAAATTAAATTTCTGAGACTTTTCTAACTGAATTAATGATGTTACATATTTCCATATTCCATTTAGGAATCAAGTCAAATTTAGTTTGAACTCAAGACTCTTAGCCTTTGGATATAATAGGTTGTTGTGTTGTATTGTGTCGTGTCTAATGACACTTGTAAAAGACAAGCCCGCTGAGGATTTTAAGTCGAGTGAGCGTCTCTTGTTTTTTTAGTAGTGCCAACTGGGATCAGAGTACGACTTAGCTACACATTCGTCACATTCGCTTGCACAACCCCTTTTTACAAGGGCTACATTCCCACATCTCGCAGATAGAACATAGAAAAAGAACAACCATGCCGAAACGGACTCGGGACGTCCAAATCACGGGGAAGACGCGCTACCCCTATGCAAGGACACCTGCGGATATAACAGGTAAATAGAGTAATGGCATGACAATGAGATTACTTAGTAAGTGGTTAATATTTCCAATTTGGGGGTTTCATTTCATAAAATGATAAGTGCATGAAAAGCTTTGATAAGATCCATGCTTATACAGGATGTCCTAAGAAAGTGTGACAGAATGCTTGTTTTTCTATATATTTAATCTAGGTATTTCCAATTATGAAATTTTATTAAATAAGGTGCACAATTTTATTAAAAAATACTTTGGCTTCATCAAAAATCGATTATAATTTTTGTAAATACATTTTTATATTGCCATTATAGTGTCCAATGTTAATTAGAAAAACGTTTTTCTTCCATTCAAATATGAATACAAAAATTTCACATTTCTATCTAAAAAATTTGTAGATATATGTATGGGACATGTAGTTAAAAAAAAAGTTGTAACTTATCACAAATGTAGATGAAAAATTTTAGAAATGCAAATGTATTTAACAAAAACGAATGAGATATTTAAATATTTCTTTAATAGTGCATCATTCTAATCATCGTAACTTCAACTAAATCTGCTATTCAAGAATTATTACTTCTGTTTTTCCTTTTGACCGATCGTTAGGTGCAATTTTAATTTAATGCAGAAAGGAAAATAAATTTGAGCAATAGAACATTTAAAAGCAATAATTTAATATATAATTTATAAATCATTCATATTCGGTATTTTTTAATAATTTTGTGAAAGGAAATATTTTCCTTTCTATATTTATATATATATATTTCTATATTTGCTGACCAAGCTGAAGTTATCATATCGTGAATCCTGAATGTTATCTGTTCCGTTTCAAAATGCACAAATGATTTCAATCTCTAATTTTTAAATTGTTATCGCAATAAGAATGAATCATTTCTCTATTTTCTTCTAAAATCATTTGAAATTGCAAGAATTTAAATAAAATCTTATTCGAAAACATTCATTTGGTTTTATATCCAGTGATACAACAACAAATAAGCGAAGCTTAGAGTATAGTATTAGAATTATAAAATAGGCATACAAATAATTTATCTTTGAAGTACAGACCAAGACTAACACCTTTTTGCTTCATAAAATTTCACATTGATTAATTAAAATTCTAAGTTATTCTTACAGAAGTAAATACCTCGAAGTGATAAAAAAAATCGTTCCCTGATATTCTCTTAGATAGCAATTAAAGAAATAGCCCAGAGGTTTATCTTCAAACTTTTTAAATTATATTTGAAGCAATTTCACAGGTCCTGGTCTTAGGGTCTGTCTATTCAATGTCAAGAAACACACGTTCAATTTTACTATAGAAATATTTCCTTTAATAACTGGAGGGCCGAGATGGCCTGGTGGTAAGGTCTCGACTTCGTAATAGGAGGGTTTCAGACTCGCGATCCGATTCCGCCGAAGAACCGTCGTGTAAGTCTGTTTGGTGCATGTTTAAATCATTCGGGACTAAACGTCCTCAACCTGGTGTGGAAGTTTGGAGAGGGGGGAAGCTCAGATGCCATCCTTGTCATCTGATCATGATTCAAAGTTACGAGGTCCGTCCCCAAATAACCCTAGTGTTGCTTCAAAACGGGATGTAAATATAACTAAACTAAAACCTTTGATAGCTGGAAATAACTCTCAAAACTTCCCAGAAATGTAAACCAATATTAAACCTAAACTTCACTGATCGAAATTTGATCTGGATTTGCTAATTGCGTGTATGATCTAAATGAATCATTTTGCTGAAGAAAGGGAACATTTCTTTTCAGGAGGACAGAGCCAAGAGATGATGAGTCGAAGCAGAAAAATGAAAAGAATATCGATACATCAGTTTTCCGTGCGCTGTCGGGAGATCTTGTCACGGAGTACTGCAGTTCGTAAACGAGGTTAACTGTCTTTGTCTTGTCCTCGACTGCCCCTACTTCTGTTCATTTATGAGAAAGATAGTCGAAGAGGAGGAATGTAGAGAAATATGTGACATAATTGCGAGAACCGATGCGTTTTATTATATTTATGGTTTATAAAGCAAGGCTAAGAGAACAGTGCATCTATTTCAAGAATGAGAATTTTTGAAAATTATGAATGAGGATTTATTCTGCTTAATAGATTATGATGAATTTTTTATAAGACATTAATAGTTTTGATAGCTGAGAACATGACTGATTCATTCAAGTAGAATTTAAAATTAATAGGATTTATATGCATAACCACAATAAACAACAAACAAAAAATTGGTGGTACAAGAAATATATCATGATTTGTACTCGGGTATGCAACACCAGACTTTAACAATATAGAATAACAAAGCGAGTTAAATAGCAATAATATAATTTCATTAATTCTATCTCATTAATTGCTTTAGTATCCTATAACAACTTGATAGTAACTTGACTTGATACATAATGGTACATCATACCCATCAAATGTTCTGCTGCTGGCATTATATATAAATCTGGCGAAATGAAATATCTCTCAAATGCCGTCTTTTGTATCTGATCGTATGGAGACGTTTGAGACGTGATCAGATACAAAGGGTGCACATTTGTACGAAAATATCCATATATCTCTGAAATGGGATATTTTTTCAATTTCATCAAGACAGCTTATTTTGTAATTTTATTGGAAATTTGTTATAAATAATTACAAATATTGTATTTGACTACTCTAAAACTACTTGTGTAGAATTACCTGTGATGATTAATTAAAATCTTTTACTATTAAGATGTATCACTTTCCATCCTCTTAGTTTGTCAAATTTCAAACGTATCGTTTATTCAGTTGCTTCAGCGAATGATGTTAATCCTAAAACTTCAATTATCAGTATTGGGGAATTATGTTATATATAAAAAGTGATATTTGCATGCGCAACTAAAGATCTGATTTTACAAATCCTTAAATAGGCGCTTATTAACATAGGATAGAATCATAAGCGCATATTAACTACTTGTTTTAGTTAAATATAGCCGGTATATATTAACTTTTCCCTTTAATTCCCGATGCCTCCCAAAATTAAATGGTGCTACATTACTGACGTGCCTCAGATACGAATGCATTGGTAAAATTTTTCTGCAATGTTTAAGTTCTTTAGATTTTCTTGTCTCAAATTGAAAAGCCATATTATCAACAAATTTCAATTTAATTTGAATCATAATGAGGAAATAAGAAGGAAAATTAATACTTTTCCAATTTATGATATACACAGAAAAATTTTATATAGCTTGACTTTGTTAACAATAACATTAATCTTAGAAAAGGAAATGTTTTTGTCATTTCTTGTTCGGAGATTAAACTTTATTCAATATTTTTACTTTTATTTACATTATTGTCTCCGAAAATATGTACCTTATATCTTTTTAATATTGACAGGCAGCAGCAAAATAAAGCTCTTTTCTTCAAACAACTCTCAATGTTTAATAATTTCGATCGAACAACAATTTAAATTCTTGTACGGAATAATGGTTATCTGACAGAAAGTGTTAATACTGCAAAAGGAAATATATGAAGAAGAAATATGGATAGGAAAATATTTATTAAGTTTAAATGTATGGAAATAATATTTATTAAATTTCCAAAATGTTCATAAGTTTGACGACTACATTAATAAAGTTAGAAGATGAAATACGCTTAATATTGAAAAAGAAATATCGTTTATTTTCTTCATGATACTGAAGAAAATAAACCATTACATAACATCTCATGACTTTATATATCTATTTATAGCATAATCTATGAAATGATCAATAAAAATATCTTATTTATCTATGTCACTGTAAGATTACACATGACTGATGCCATACATTGAAAGCTCTGCAAACTAATAAAACTTGACATTATCTACCGGATGTCAGAAGAAGTTAGAGTTTGATATGAAATAGGATGAAATAATGCAAGGAAGAAGGTTATAAATAGGGTTGGTGACTCGAAATATTAGTTATTAACTACCTAATATAATACGCTGAAAAAATTGACTATTGAAACGAATAAATATGTATGGTTATTATAATCAGTTACGTCTTTAGTTAATATAGTTTAGCTTAATTATATTTACATCCCATTTGGAAGCAACACTAACGCCTTTATAAGGAAGAACTTCTTTATTTTAAGCACTCTTCAGATGACGAAGTGACACCTGGAGTGACGCTCCTTCTCCAAATTTCTGTACCAAAACAGCAAGTGGATGTTTTGAGATTGAATACACACTAAGTAGAATTGAATCCACCAGTGTAGGATTTGAGATTGAATACACACCAAGTTTTACGGCGAATCCTTAAGCTCCATTCCGACGAGATATTGCTGCCTTGAGGCTGGAACATTTCCCCCTTTTTCCCATCTCTTGTGGTTTTCTGGGGTTCATTGACATCTATTCATTTTACAGATAGTTTGCAACAAGCTTCGGACCGATGTACGCAGGTGGGAGTGGTCCAACGATGATGAGTCAGCAGATTTATGACCAAATCCGTAGGGTCACAGGTTGTCGGCGGACAGGTCGTAGGAACACGGCTTTAGAAGAACGACGGATTCTTAGTAGAATAAGGATTCGAACCAGAAGTGTTTTGCTTCTTACTAGCTAATCTTACTAAAAAGTCACTTAACACTTTGATGGTATGTAAAAACTTCGCAGTGTATCATTATATTGGTTTAAATAATCCGTCTTTATGTATTCAAAAAATAATTTGTACGTTGAAGAATAAAATTTCAAACATACTTTATCAATAAAAATACATTTAAATTTTAATGTCCTTCCCATAGCCTTTAATCGGCTATAAATGCCTATTGTATAATTTTCTGATGATGCAGTTGCTTATGGCTTGCTGAGTCAATTTCAGTTGATAGTGACAGAGAATAACATATCTGAAAAAATTATGGTTTAAGTTCCAAACAAAGGAGTACCTCGCATAATGAGATACTACTGAAGAAGTAAGCAAGTTCTCGATTCTCTGGTGAGATACAAATATTGTAGAGTCGAATTATCTCCACTCTAGTGACGGAGTAAGGGTGGGGGAATAGCATTATAACCGCTTATAGCATTTTGGTCTCAAAATATTCATTCATTCATTTCCTGTCTTATGTTATCATAACAACTATCGTGGAGAAAACTCCGCATGGTTAGAAAGCAAAATTATGCTAAAGATTAAGATTCTTTCGTAAAGTATCTCAAATAAGGGGATCAAAGGTTTTCCTGAATAAATAAATTCTAGTTATTCACTCATTCAGGATCAAGTTGGTTAGCTGGTACATTACAGGCAATTTACAATAATTGTAGTTTAAGATTTACCAGGAATTAATACTGAGTACTAGGATAAGAAACAGTTTATAATTTAGTATAGTTTATCGACTTCTTTTTAATAGCAGAGTCATGGCGCTATGACTGGTTGACTTATATAGGGACAAACCTGTTTGATGAGAGCTTCATTTATAAGACTCACATAATGGGGTCTCTCTTGCATGGGTTTCAACCTTTCATTATTATATTCAGTCATCCAGTTATTCAAATTCACCTTGAACTTAACAGAGAATAATAGGGAGAAAGGGAAAGAGGAGTTTGGTTTCATTTAGATTAGTCATTTATAGATATTTCAGATTATCTCTGGCATTTTAATATTAGGAGATAGTCGTAGTCCATTTAAAAGTATCCGTATTCTGCTGGTTATTCAGAAATTATTTTTCGTCCAGTAAGGTTGTTAAAAAACCTGTTAATGTTAAATATCTTCTTTAAATGTATGAAATAGTTTTTATTTATATAGTTTTATTAACATAATTTTGAAATATTTTTATATAAGAGGTCATCTGCATATGCATGTTTATGCAAACCCTTTTTACCCCATATAGCAATAACTCATTCTACTATAGTATGGATGTATATTATTAGTATGGATAAGACTGCATTCACTAAAATTTGATAAACTTTAACAAATTACTTTTTTTGAAAAATTAAATATTAAAAATATTTTAATAAATTAATCGCTCTTTTTTAATTCTCATTATGGTAATAAAAAATTAAGTTTAAGAACCTTACAAAGTGATTTAAAGTATCATTTAAGCTATATATGTTCCAATATAAAGGAATGTTTTAGGAAATAAACACCTTTTTAAATTTTTATATTGCTACAAAAACGTTTTAATTTAAACGCTTTTTAAATATTAATCGCGCAATTTATACCGATTTTTCGATTATCTTAAATGATATGCCTTGAAAATATTAATTGACAGTTGAGTTATTGACAGTTATTGTTGAATACTATATTAATTAAATATGAAAATAGAAATTTGTACCTCGAATTCTTATGAATAATTTTGCATCACTCCTAACAGAAAACTCTAAAAAAACATTAATTTTCTTGAAACAGATACTATACTAATGACTGAAATGAAAATTTGAATGAAAGCAAAAGTAAACTTCTTTGCACTTAATTAAATAATCCCTAAATATTTTTTGTGTATATTTGATTATTTTGAAGCGATTTGACTAAAAAAAAATATTGAAGATTTTTTAAGATTCAAAATTATGTAAGATGGAAAAATTGGGGTTTACAATTTTAGAATTATGCCAATATAAGTATTCGATGACCTCTTAATTGAATGCAGCTTTCATATTTTTAAAGTGATGATAGTTGGCCACATTTTCCTGGAATTTAACGTTCTTTCATCGTAAACAATTTGAAATAGTGACACATTTTTTGATTAATTGTACCAAATTAGAAGCTTATCTATCTTCCTCCAACAGGTTAAATTTTAGAAGTCTCTATATGATCAAAATCCTCCAATGAAGAGACAGAGCGATATTTTGAGTACTGATTATGTCGTGAACATAATGTGCTAAAATTCTCCACTGGTCTAATTCAGTTAATTCTTGATGATATTAAGAATCATGCCATGTGATTATGCCACTTATTAACGATGCACGGAGTTTATCAATGTTGTTTTGTATTATCGACTGTAACACGCAGAATCATTTCAGCTCCATAAGAAAAATACACCTAAGTTATACATAAATGGAAGTATTACATAAATATCAAGCAATGAGTCATTGATAAAGGACCAAATAATGAACGTTGTAAATTTGTAACATTACATCTAGTAAATCTGCTTACATAAAGAAGCTAACTATGTTTCAAAATTGTGTACACATTTCAAGCAAAAGATAACTGCTGCTTTGGTTATTGAGTTATTTTTGCTTTTATTATTTCTAAGCATTATCATAAAACAAATTTGTTCATCGAAATTTCTAAATGATTGAAGACCACATTATGATAGTGGGCAATTACTATTCTGCTGAATGCCCATTGAACATAAAAATACATTAGTGGAAGGGGCATATTAAGGGAAGTATCCGAAGTATGATTTCTTTTAATCAAGTTACAAGAAGCTTTCGTGAAGCTCATTCCAATTCACTTTGAATCATTTGCTCTACTCTTTGTCCGTCTTTTGATTCGAGCTTAGCCTATAAAGAGGATCATAGTTAACTTACTTTTATTGCAGGAATTATTTGATCAAAAAATTTATCGCCACTTAGGGGACTTAATATTGCATCGGCGCTTTCATTCTCAAGATTTGATCTCCAAGCAGAAGCTAGTAAAGAAGCCATAAAATGAATGTAAAAAAATAAAAGGAAAATTGTGACTGTCCACATAACGCCTCGGTTAATCCGCCTGCATAGATGCCAAAGTGGATGGGAAACATTAAACCGCAGAATTGGAGATAGAAAAAGCAATATTTTGAGTGCTTTTCATGGACGATGAATCATTCTGTTCGGTAGGACAGCAGAAAACACCTATACCGCCTGGCCTGGCCAATCAAATATAAAGCCTCCTCCATAAAATGATTAACTTCTGTACACACACTTGCTGGGATACTCGTATTGTTATTATTGATAATGCGCCTACTGCTATTTTTGGCTGCTTTTCAAATATCGATTAAGATTATGAATTACATGGTCTGAATGTGTCAAGGAATTCCAGGAAAGAACTGTCTGTAACAATAGGATTCATACGGAGCATGAGTCAGTTGATACTTCTAATGTTTTTTTGACACATCATGTCTTTATCAATGCTGCAATTGGAATCTAACTTACTTTGATTGAAACAGACGGTTAATGGTTAAAGATAGTAATAAAAAAGGCAAGCATTCCTCAATTTCTTTCATAGTTCTTCATTACAAATTATTTCATGTTGTTGGAAAAGACG
This sequence comes from Argiope aurantia, assembly GCA_026543865.1. Classification (NCBI taxonomy): domain Eukaryota; kingdom Metazoa; phylum Arthropoda; class Arachnida; order Araneae; family Araneidae; genus Argiope; species Argiope aurantia. The sequence continues at coordinate 15,369 of JAPMOR010065895.1, forward strand.
ATCAGAAATTACGGCAATAATTATAGAAAATTTGGGATTTCTTAAATTTTTTCATAATTAATCATTCTACAAATATGAAAAATGAAATATATATATGCCTTCTTCAAATACATATTAATTCAAAATGAATGTTTTTTTAACTGGAACTACAATGTTCATCAACATAAGTTTTATTTCCATATTTTTAGCAAACTATATTGATGTATTTGTATCATAATATGACTAGTCATTTTTGAAATTGCTGAATGACAATAATTTTACTAACATAAATAAAGAATTAAATATTTAAATTTTTTATTCGGTCAATTTTTATGTCTGCCTAGATGAAAAATCAAATTATTTTGAACATCTTAAATTGAGATATAGAAATCATTGACAGGAAAACCATCAAAAAAGGCCAAAATGAACTATTGTATATTTTATGAATCTAAAGAACTCATTATGTATTTGAAGTATCGACTATTTGACTAAGTATCGAATTTAACAAGTTTCTAGAGTTACTTGTTATACTCGTTAGTTGATCAAAGTAAATAAAAATAGATAGTACTGTTGTCGAAATGCTAATAAATAAATAATTAATAGAGAGAGCAACTAAATGACTGAATATCTTGTCCGAAAATATAATCATCTTCTCATACTTGCATCCCAATAATAGGAAAAAAGGGAGGGAAAGAATTTTAAAATCAATCTGAAAATAACCTATTTTTTAGTATAATTTTTAAAAATGTCGATTTTTAAAAAAATTCAATTTTTAATCTAAATTTCTGTTTACAACGTTATTTTGCTACTATTTTTCTCTCTATCCGACGATTTCAAAAACTTTGATTCAAATTTAATAACATAAATTTCTCATTCAAAAAGAAATATTGATGCAATACCGCCCACTCTATTTTCCAAATTTTATGGGGGGGGGGGGGGTGAATATTTCGAAAGCAATAGCAAGTATTTTTTTTTTCTACATCCGTTTTACTTGAGTTGTCTATTGTTTGCACCAGATATGAATGAAAATAAAAATTACTATATATAGATTGGGAAATATCAACTTCTTTCTCCATTGAAATTTGGAATATTGTGGTGGGCAGCATTCTTTGCTAAGCACCTATCGCACGATATGTTCGACTTTCTACTCCTATTATCTGTTTTTACTTTCATTAAAAAAATATTACTTAAATATGCAAGCATTCTAAAATTGTTTTTCCCAGATTGCACATCCTGTTGCATAATGTTATACAATATTGTGCTATATTATATTATAAAATTTAATATTTAACAATATTATAGAATATTGAAAATATTGTTTAATATCATACAATATTGTATAATATGTATGTGCTGTTAGGGTTATATGAAATTTAACAAGAATCGGAAGATTTAAGAATGACCTAAATGAAGAAATTACTTCAACTTCCACTTTTTAAATCAAAGCATGCAAAATTTAACTTCACATTTCCTTTTTGTGAAACAAAAACGGGCAAACAACAGTTTAGTGCGTGGCATGTCTTTTCCAAGCATCTTTTATCCCGGAGAAAGTAATCGAGACATGTTACAAGGAAAATAAACTCAGCCAGGGATGAAACTTGGAGACTAGGATCAGACATTATGATATTCCTATACCTTTCTATTTTCCTAGAGCGCTCTAAACAGTAGACAGGACCCGTTTGTATGACAGAAAAATCCAAGCTTTGAGAAGACTCTGAAATTCTTCAAGTAGAAGTAATTGGGTAGAAAGGCATTGTATTCTTTCTCAGTGCACTCTACCAAATGAAGGTAGGTTCATTTTATTCTAAAATGGAGGATGCGAAAAGCAGAACTACCAGAAGTGGAGAAAAGTTTAAAAGTAAACTGTCCTTCAAATAATCAACCATTTTTAAACGGCCCGTGCTTTTATTTGTGTTGTGCTTTCGCAAATGAGTATAAAAGCTTAGTCTTTCTGTTCCACAAAAGTTTTCTGTAAAAATGCCAACAATTTATGACTCTTCCTGGGACTCTACCCTTTTTCTTAATCTTGTTTACAATCCATTATCTAATAATTTTATATCTTTTGTAATGCGCCAGAACAGTGTTTAAAAGTAGCATCATATGACAAAAAAAAAATGAAAAGGCAAAGGCAATACTGTTCTTTTTTTCAATTTTTGAAACTTCAAATCTATAAACAAAATATTTTAGCACTTTTTCTATAAAAAATCATAAGAAACATATGAGATTGCCATCGCTTCTTATGTTGGATTTAAAATAGCCTATCCATCAAAAAGTTTATTAGATCTCGAACCAAATAAGTTTCACAGAAAATAAGATTGTTTAGATTTAAATAATTCCGGATAGAATTACTTAGCATTCACAGTAAACAAACAATTTAAAAGCAACAACAACAAAAAATTATAAACTTGTTTACATTGTGTATTATTCTTCAAACAGCTGAACAATCGGTTTAGTTGTTTATTTTTAGAAAGTTTATCCTATTGTTACTAGAAGATACAAAGAACGTTCATATTGTAAAATACATGTTGGTTGTTCTCGTTTAAATCCAATAAGCTATTATTTTATTTTTTAAACATGCTTTAAAGGATGGAAAGATTAACTTACGAATTTCAGATGGTATTTAAGATAGATTTCCGTCATGATCATTGTAAAAGAATTGTAGCGTGCTTTAAAATGAAAAACTTAAAGCGCAGAAAGAGCAAATAAGAACCTCGAGGAAAATGCGAATTGGACCTGTTTTTTTTTCAATTCTGAAACAGGATAAATCCTGATTTCGAAATAGGATCAATGGAAGGATCCTACTTTCAAAACAGGATCCTTAAAAGTTTTCTAATTCAGTCGTTTTTGGGATTCTCAAAAAGTCTAGATTCGTGTGATTAACTCAGTTAAAGTAGAAATTGCTTTTATTTTTGAATTCAAATGAATTCATTTAAGGCGAATTGATTTTAAAGCTGCGGAAAAATTTAATTTACTATAAACATACAAAAATTAATTATTTTTAAAATAAAAAAAAGATGCCCCGCATTGTAAATAAATTTATTCTTACTTTCATGTCATTTGTTCTTTTTATTTTGAAATTATCAATATTTTACAGTGACTATATAAATGGACAGAAGAAACAGTAGTAATTGGTTTCATTAAAACGTGAAAGAAAACAGACAACAAACGGTCATAATTCGTGATAATACTTGTTGGAATGGTTAAATTGCCTAGTGAGCAAAGTCAATGTGCTTGGGGAAATTTCCGAAAAAAGAGGTGAGAGATAAAGGAAAACTAAGATCTAATTGGGTTTACTATTAATCAATTCGTATCTGTAACTATAGTGCTCCATGAAGCGTGTGATCATATTTTCATAACATGAGGAAAGAATATTATGTATCTTTATCGTGGAAAAATATTGACAAATTTCGAATTAAACTAAATTTTCTTTCCTCGAAAATATATTATGAAAGAGTATCTAAAATACATTGATAAAGAAATAAATAATATCCTTTGCGTGTCTAAATATTCTGAGAAAATAAAGACCATACCATCAAGGAAGTCGGTTGTGATAGATACTTGTATTATAGCAAATGCTATGAAACACGAGAAATTATAAGAAGTAAAACTTTCAGTTCATATTTCTTGACAAGTGTTGATTAATGCCGTCTATTTTTATAGTATATATTACTTTGATAGGAAATTATTTATGTTTGGCATTAAATAGGAAAATTATTTTGCTTGCTTATAACAATAGATTATGACAATAACTTTTATTAAAATACTCCCTGTTGGAAAAAAACACCCCGACTTTTTTATTTTCATTTTATGGTTTATAATGGAGTTTTGTAAAATCTTTGTTGATATGGAAAGAATTTCTGAATTTTTATTTTATTATTTATTTTAGTAAAATGTTATAATTTTATGAACTCGAAACGAAAATATTATTTCCGAAACAGGAAAAATATTATTCAGAAAGAATAAAGCAGAAACTATGCGCCAAAATATCAAACACAATACTATCTTCAAAATAAAATTTAAAGTCTTCTGTCTATTTTAGATATGTGTTCTTGAGTTTTAAAAGTTCTAAATCTGAATTCTCATTTGATATAATGAATTCTTAAAATTTTATTTTCATTCACCGAACAAAAAGCATATATAAAATTTAAGCAAATCAAAATTTATGATCACAACACATTTGGATTTTAAAGATGAGTAAAAATAAACAATTGGTAATTTTTGAATTATTATTGTAATTATTGAACTATTTTTCATCACTACACTTAGATCTGTATCATTTCAGGTTTTAATCTAACCAAGCTTCTTTAATGCTGGCTTTCATTTCTATAACTGAAAAACGCTTTTAACCACTTTGACAGTATGGAATACGTTGAAATTCCTATAACGTCCAAATGGGAATTTAAGTCTGGCCATTTCAAAACTAACCCAATACTGCTCAGATATCATATTGTATGTTATTATTAGTACGTTTTCGTTAACTTGTTTAAAATCAATTTTATGCTTAGTTTATAATTAAGGCACCATAATTTTCACTCTATTCTTAAAACTGATCGTTAGGAATAAAGTTTGAAATATATTTGTTAATTTTGTAAAATTGCAATTTTTTATATGTATGAGTGAGATATAGAAATAAAAGAAATAATTAAAGCATTATTTTAAAATTATTGTTGTTGTTAAACTCTCAATATTTACTTCAATGAGATATGAGGCATGAATAAACTGAATTTTAAAGTAAGTCAATGGTGTACATTTTTTTCAAAATCTCTTTTTGAAAATTAAAAAAAGTTTGCATAAAAAATTTAACATAAATTCTTACATTTTATATCAAGTGGGTACTAATAAAAGGTGAAATGCAGATTTACTGTCAATAAATTAATGTTAAAGATGAAGCTAATTTATTCCGTAAATAGCTAATTTATTAAATAAAATTTAATTCAAATGTGAACCAAAATTCCAACCAAATTACTGAAGTTATACCCACAATTAAATTAAGTTGAAAATGAGTTCACACACAAGTTCTTCTCGAAGAACTTAAGTTGAATCCTTATTGAATATTTTACAAATTAATCTGAAAACTACTTTTTCAAGAAATTCTATATTTATCAAATCAGTTTCAGCATTGCTGACTACTGAAAATAAATAAAAAAAAAATCATATCTGAGTATTGTTTTTAATTTTTTCAGTGCACCTTATCATCGATTGAACATTGAAAATAAATCAAGAAGTATGTCTGAGTATCCAAACGCAATTTAGTTGATGGCTAATGAAATAAAATTCTATTTAAAAAATGGTAAACACTTCTTCGAGGAGGATTTGCAATTAATAAAAATAGAAAAGCAATTTAATTAAAATAGATGAATGCTTGTAAGCATATTTAAACGCATTTGATTTCTACGGTGAAGAAACATATCCAAATGGTCAAGATGAATCTAATAAAAACGGCATCAAATCTCCTCTTTTCATCTTCGATATTATTGACCGGTTTAATGCTATTTTAAGTAAGAATAAGTAACCAAATAAGAGCAATTCTCTTATACTGTATTTAGAATTCTTGACCTATAAATTTGACGTGTTGTGAAAGTAATCAGATTTTCCTTTATACAGCAAAGATGATAGATTGGTTTAAAGAATAATTTAAATAGTAAAGATGTATTATCAAGTTCATAAAGATATTAGTAGTCTTATTTTTATTGTGTTTTATTAGGAGAGTGACAATTCCTTTTTTATAAAAATTTAGCCCGTTATCCATTCGACTTGACCTCCAGGGAGGCACCTCGAAAAGAGGATGAGATGCTTCCAGTATGGTAACCTTATCATCGGACCTTAACGGATTTCGCCACCCTATAGGGTAGACAAAAAGGTGTGGGAACTGGCTTCTCCCATGGATGACGAGACGTACTTCCTTCGGGAAGAGTTGTACCGAGGCCAGTGATGGCCGTTAGGACTCAACCACAGTTCCCGCCAGTGTTGCGGCTGTTCGATCATTCAGTTTTCTTTATCCGTGTACCTTCGGACGGGTCGGAGAGTCAGTGATATGACTTACCCATTCAATTATTATTAGTTTTTGAATTAGACATCTTTCCTTTAGTTACTTCGATATACCTACACTTCGACATTATGAGAATAAAAGCATTTATTTGCTTCGAAATAGTGTTCTGTGAAATTATCCACTTTTGTAAATATGGACAATTTTCTAAAAAAAATCATATGGAATTCTAGTTACCATTATAATTAAGCATCAATACATAACTAACGAATACCTGAATTCTTTTCGCCAAAATTATGTGACATCCATGAAATGGCAAGGCGGGAAAGGGCGAAACTCGGTTCCAACTTTGATAAAAGGCGTTGAATTTATGACTTCGCACGCCCATCCCGCATTTGTGGTCTTTAACGCAAATCGGAGTCTATGAATTTATGCACAAGTTGATAAACATTTAGCTTCTTCGAGCTGATGGTTATTAATGGACTGTTCGTTATCAAGATTCGCTTTTCAAAGTTTTTCTCATAGTTTACTCCGCTTAAATTACCTGACTGAAACTCCTGCAGGTTTTCCCTGTCTATGTAATTAATGACAAGCACTAATGAGCGCTGAGAAATTAGCATAAATATTACACGCATTGATACTACTAATAAATCAGTGAAGTCGTCAAACTGTCTCATCTCGTTTTACCGTGCTTTTTTTTCCCTAACATAACCTGCCCTTCCTTTCCGAAGGCTCTTCGTTCTTCGTTCGGGATTTCTGACACATGGATAGGAAGATTGCCCGATTTTCCGAACAATGAATATTTTATACCAAGGTACTTTTAAAAGACGATTTTAAGCTCCATTATCAGGTCCTGTCGACTTGTCAATTGGGACATTTATTTTTGAGGAGTCCCAGGTAACTAATGGTTGGGTTTAGATTCTCAGCGAGAAAATAAAAAGATGACGAAAAGATTTAAGATTTTATAGTGATTATTTTTAACTTTCGAGTGCTCCAAATCTAAACTTTTGAATAGGTGAACTTTTTTCCGTTTGGAGATAATTTTAATTAAAATTTATTTACCTAAATTTAGGAAGATGGTTGAAGTTTCATTTATTTCACAAGGTTCATCGATTTTTATAAATCACTTTTTAACTGCCTTGAAGTTTGTAAAAATAAATTTTCCTATCTGTTTGTCACACTATATAGAAGAATTAAAATTGCGAAATTTTTTGGTGATGTAGTTCCGATTGTACAATTATTATTTTTTTCGATTTAAATGGCATTCAATCGATTAATTTTAATTAAATCTTGATTTCACATGGGAGAAGTCTTCTTTTATTGAACTGAAGTAAAAATTCACTGTAAAACTCGATATTATTTATTATTATGGCACATTTAAAGACATAAAAAATTGTAATATCAAAAATAAAAGCATGTAAAAAATACTTTTTGTGTGCTAAAACGTAGATAAGATATTTTAT
>JAPMOR010065903.1:0-10939 GCA_026543865.1 Argiope aurantia
GGGGTACGGTTATTTTATCACTGTGTAGAAATGCTTTTGTCAATCAACATTAAACAATTTTTTTAAAAAATAAACTTTTTACTGTTGATTTTTAGCACAGAGAAAGAACTCGAGTTATAGAACTCGCTAGACCGTACACGCGAGAGTGTGTAAAATAAATAACTAAAATAATTCTGATTTTTTTTTTATATATATAACACGCTTAAGATATATTTTTTTAAAAATTAAAGAAAAAAGATCTTACGAAAATAAATTTGATTTCTCCAAAAACGTAATTTTTAGATTACTTTAAAATTTTCCAAATTTTACTCACGATCGAAAGTTTTGAGGGAAAAAAGCTAAAGAAATTGAACACCCAAAAAATAATTACATGCAGTCAATCTGGTACATCAAGGGCTGGATGGCTGCTTTCTAGAGGTTTTTGAATCATTTTTTCAGCATGCATGTCGAACTGCGCAAATTGCGAATAGAAAATAATCAAACAAATACTATATCATTTAGGATACGGCTTGCAGGTAGCCAAGGTTTTTCAGATATAATATGGGCCGGAAGAATCATTCATCAGAGGAAGGGATGGACAGACATAATAGTATTCGACACAAGTTTATTTGGCAGTTAACCCCATAACACTTTTTTTAATCGACACCGTAGGTTTAGGTAGACTCGAAATTTCGTTAGCTTTACTGTACATATGGGCAATGAATCATCCAAAAATTTGAGTCTTCAATCCGTTCTCCAAACTAGGTATGAAATAGTTAACCGAAAAAAACAGTGGAGTTCGAAAGTAGTAAAAGCATTATAGTATTTTTATCTTGTAATAATATTTCCGACCCGTAACATCAAAAAGATGGCAGATATCAAAAAAATTTCAATGCAGAAGTTACCATGCAATGAAGCAATTTTCGTCTTGATTAAATAAAAAACTTCATAATTTCAATAATCGTAGAGTTGAAAGGAAGTGCCGCCTTCCCCCACAATCGCCTTCTCCTTTAAGCTGGAAGATCCATCTATCTCGCATGAGATTTTCACATCTATTATAATATTCATATAATTCAAAAAGTGCTTTTTTGTCGTTGATGCTCTAAAAACTCCGACCGGAGAAGATTTTTCAGAAATTTTTAGAAGTTGTTTCCATGAAAATTACAGCTAAAAATTCTTTAAATAGAATCAATGTAAAAGTAAATTCCGAGAAAAAATGCCACTGGATCCTTTCATAGTTAACTAACAATATTACTATATTAAAGTGGATATGTTCACTCTTCGCAGAAAGCTTTTCAAGTACTTGGACTTACATTTTGTAGAGAAAAGAAAACCAAGAGCATTTTAAGACTTTTGAATATTCAACGATTATGTCTGAAATTTGATAAACATCTATAATCACGATCTCAAGGGCGCATATTAGATTTCAAATAATTAGCTGGATTGTATATCATCGTTCCTGCAATCCCACAAATAGACTGACCAAAAGAAGAGATGGAATGTGACAAAATTCTAACACAGGTAAATGATTGAATGATTTGTCGCAAAAATTGGAAGTAACTCCATTCTGTGTTAGAAAAAAAATTACTAATAAAACCCAGAATTATGATAAACAGAGGGAAAATGCTCTATCCAAACATTAATGAGAATGGAAGAGTATGCTGCAAAAAGGATAGCTCCAACCTATGGGGAATTTGGAGTATGTGGTAAAATAAAAGCTTGTTCGCTTGGTGCCAGAAAGATGTAGCTCCAATCGTTAGTTCTCGAGTTACCCAAGCGATGGAGCTGTTTGTCTCATTAATTTGTTGCAATATAGAGGTAGCTCCTGGTGCTACCGCCATTTTCATTCTCGTGAAACTTCCGTCATGAACGGTAGCGTTTGCGGGGAAGATGGAAAGCGCAGATGCGCGGAGACGAATGAAGAAATGATCATTGATGGCGATCATAGCAATCTGCCTCAAACAAAAGAGAAATACACTTGCATCCATTGCAAGGAAAGATTTATGACCCGTGATGCGGCAATAGTTCTAAGGCTAGAAATTGAGGGAGCAGATTGACTATAGTCATCCGCATCTAGCAGCCATGGAGTCTAGAAGAAAGCAAGCGATTCAGGAGATGGAGGTCCTTGACAGTATTAACAAAATGTTAAAAAACCCTTCCGGACAATGACTTAAAATTTTTTATTAATACAATTCATAGCATTCTCAAATTAGAATATTTTCCCATGTTATGGAAAACAACTGCAGTTATCCCCATATTGAAACCCGGAAAAGACCCAACTGATCCTTGCAGTTATAGACCCATATCCCTAACCCCCTCTGTCAGCAAAATTGCTGAAAAGATGATTCTCAATAGATTAGATAATTACCTAGAAGACCATAATATACTAACGTCAGAACAATTTGGATTTCACCGTAACCTATCTACCACCCACCAATTAATTAGAGCAGTAGAATTCATTGTGGAGGGTTTTGAAAATAAACAAAAAACTGCAGCGGTTTTCTTTGACATTCAGAAAGCTTTTGACAGAGTTTGGCAAGATGGCCTTATTTACAAGCTAATTAATTACAACATACCACCACACCTTATCAAAATTACAATTTCTTACCTTAGTTACAGATCCTTCAAATTAAAATAAACAATGAATTTCCTGATGTAAAACCTATTCATGCAGGTGTACCTCAAGGATCTAAATTAGGGCCAATTTTATTTTCCTTGTTTATTCAAGATATCCCCAAGCAATTTAACACTATGTTGTGTATGTATGCTCATGACACTGCAATATTAGCTAGAAACAAAAATCAAAGTTTCTTTACCATAGCTTTAAACCGACATATTAAATTTCTTGAGGACTGGTTCGTCGAATGGAAAATTGAAATAAATGCTAGTAAAACTGAAGCTATAGTTTTTAATAAAAATAACTGTAAAAAGAATCCCCCCAGTTAAAATTAAAAATCAAATTGTCCCGTGGTCTATGTAGTGCAAATAATTGTCTATCTAGAATAACGCCTAAATAACTTGGAAACCCCACTTTATTTACACAGCTAAAAAGTTTCGAGACCTAACTCGTAAATGTTATCTCTTAATTTCTCGAAACTCCAAAATGAGCAGACAAAATTTACTCTGTCTACTTGCGTCCAGTAATAACTTATGCCTGCACTGTGTGGGGATTTGCTGCCAAGACCAAACTTAGACTTATTGAACGCTAGCAAAATAATTTAATTAGAAATTTCTGCAATATGAAATACTACCTGCCCAATACAAATATATACCTATGCCTAGAGTATCCCCCCTTTAAAAAAATTCATTAAAAAACTAGCCACTAACTTCTTTAAAAACATGGATAAGATTGAAAATGAAGCATTAGTTAAAATTCCTAAATATAAACCATCTGCAAACTCTAGAAGACCCCGCAATATACAACTTTAACTTATCTCACCCCCATAGTTTTTCTTCCTTTTATTATTTCAAACTCAAATTATACTGTATCTCAATAGACAATTCTAGCTCACAAGCAGTAAAAACTCATTAAGCCCTACGGCAGCGTACCCCCGCACCCTCACCCTAATATCAGACAATCACAATGAGTCCTGACACTCGCCATCTCCAAACCTCGTCGAAGGCGGCCACGGCAAAGTATTGACCCTCAAGCTATGTGAAGTCTCTCCTTACCGGCGACAAGCCCCTACCGGGGCTAGGCTCCCCGTCAACCTAACCCTCTCTACCATCATTTTTCTCTTTAGTGAAAACTTATAAGCCAGTTAACAACTACGGTACACGAGCAATTGCTTTTATATTGTGGTCATGTTACTGGGCTGCGAACTACAAGGTCCCAGGTTCTATGCTCGCTCACCGCAAGCTCACCACACCCTCGCCAATCGTGCCGTCGGAAACACTGAAAAACGTACAAGGAAAGTAGAAAGAGTTTTTTTGACGTGCGAGTACACTGGTATCAGAGTAAACAAGTGAAAATTATGTTGTGGAATGACGAGGGAATGATTTTCAACTTCGTTGACCTATTAAACGTTTTCTTCCCGAAAATTCCCTGAATCATTTCTAATGATAACGCAAGTATTTTATAACGAAATAGAGTTTTTACTTATGTAAAATCCAAAATTAATAAAGGAAACTTTATGTCAAGAGAGTGTTGGACTCCTCTGTAACAAGACAGTAAGAATATTCAAGATCCAAAACATTACCCCATTAATGCTTAGCAAGATTCCGCCATTGTATTCCCATTTCCTTCCACTTAAGAGCCCAAAATATAAGGATGGAATGGAAATAGCTCGCAAATACGTCCCACAAAATGATATGTAGATTTACGATGGCCCAAAGACGCAGCAGAGAGCCCGACGTCACAGAGAGGGAGTGTGATGATTAATAGGAATACAATTTTTTGGTTTTAAAACCAAGTTGTATAAATATTTTGTTAATTTACTTTAAATAAAATAATATTATAGCAAACTGCATTTTTTTGGGGGAAATTTTTCCATTGAGGTAGAAATTATCTATTTGGTTACAAGAAAGTGGTAGCTCCAATATTCCAACATGTGCCACGTCTGGAAAATATATTTTTGAGTGAAAATACTGTCATCATATGTAAGAACATTAAAAAGATTGTATGAACATTTTCCTTTTCATCAATCTTGAATTTAGATTTTTCAAACATTTTATGACGGATTTCTTTCTGAAATATTGAATAATAGGAGCTACCCTTTTTTTTTACAGTAAACCCTTAAAATCCAAGGAGGTTCGAAGAAAATCCACCTACTTTTGAAATTATGTTCGTTTTTCGATTTAATAATTCAAAAACAAAACGAACGAAAATGGATTAAATTTATTATGTGGCATTTACATTAAAATCAGATTTATATCAAATTTTTTAATCGGTCAATAACACAAAGATCTGTTCATTCGTGTGTTTGTAAATGCGAGATATGAAAACACACAGAGCAATTTATATTATATGTATATATTATATAAAGGGTGTCTCAAAAACCTTAACGGCGGCTTTTATTCCTGAAATATTGATCATAGATACTGTAAATTACAAAGTTGTGTAAATAAAGGTATAAAATGCTATGAAATCGATTACAATTTTCAGGGGATTAAACTTCAAACCATACGAAATTGAAATTTTTATATCGACCCCGTACAAAAAAAAAAAAAAAAAAAAAAAATCCCACTGAGTAAAATGTGCCCCATCCTCAAATAAGGTCATGTACAAAATTTCAGCAATTTATCACAAAAAGTCTCAAAGATGTGAAATTACATAAATGCTGGCTTAAACCACCTTTTGATGCCTGGATATGAGTTGGCAAAGAGGAAAAATCATGTCGGATGTTCATGTTTTAGAGGTCGTACACAAATTAACAAAAAAGTAATGATTGAATAAATTATTTTACTATTTATTGGTTCAAAAGTATTATAAATGTGTAGAAATAATAACTTAAAGGAAAAAATACATAAGGTTTTTAACAAGTTCATTGACTGTGCTATTTTTAAGTATTTATCAGGAAGAATAGATTTTAAAATTTATATTTAAAACTAAAGATATAAAGCATATTTTATTTCCTTATGATACATTCCTGCGTTGCGTCATCTGCAAAGAAGCTGCAATTCAAATTTATGATTCAGCCTTCACCAACTTTGTAATTTACAGTATATGTCTGTGATCAATATTTAAGGAATAAAAGGTCAAGGGTTTTGAGACACCATATATAAAGTGTTGTCAATAGAAGTTCTGTATCAAATTTTGGACTAAATTTGTGAGCTGGTTGATCATCTCTTCGGTCTGTATAATTATGTGCCTGTGAACCGGAATGATTTAGATATATAAAGCAAGATTTTATTGAATGATTTCCCTTATATATTTAACGGGTCGATTATATTCTGAAATCCGATAAACACCTTTATTTACTCTTATCTCTGTTCTTACGACTAGAGGGAATATAAATCCACCGTTTTGCGTAATCTCAAAGCAATCTTGAGAAATAACCGCTGGAATAACAGTTTCGACTGCTCCTTTTTTTATTATTTAGCGCGTCTTTTACTTCGATTCTATGCAGACAATTCATGGGATGTTGAAATCTTATTTCTGTAATAATGTTTGGTGACAATTTTCAAACAATTAGTTACTTCAACCATTTGAAATTTTCCATTCTTGGGCGGTATCAAAATCGGGACGAACTAAACTCTAGACTGGTATCCTTAGTCCCGTTTCAGTTACCGTATTTATCTACAGGCAGACTTCCCCCTCAGAAGAACTGGCAAAGATTTAGGTACAGATCTGAATGCTGACAATGTACCAAACTGCATTTACCTAAACCGTTGCGCTTTTGTAATGTTAACAGGCGGGCGAACAACGTCAAAAATATGTTTCTCACTCGAGTGCAAGCGTAAAACGCAAAAATTCAAAATATCGAGAAAAAAATTGAACGATAAAAAATTAATTTTCTTTCTATGCTTTATAAGTAAAATTCTATGTAAATGAAACTAAAATACTGAATCTTTGGTACTTCATAAAATCCTAATAATTGATTTTTAATATGGTTTTCTCACAAATGCTATTGGAATATAAAAAAGGATTTGGTACAATTAACACTAGAACGTCCGTCGGTGTGTATTGGAAACACCGGAGCCTGTTTAGTTGGTTCATCTTTCCGTATTTTATCAGGGAATTAAAAAAAATTTCGTGACTTTAAATCATTTTCCATGGCGAAGACTCAGAAAAAAAGTTGTGGTTCTAGGTTAAGTAGGTGAGATCTAACTACTAAATATATCTAGAGCGTCCACTGGGGTCTTTTCGATACCAAGGCAATTTATCATTATAAATAGCTGTCGTTCAACAAACGATAATTCTAAAACAAACTTCCAAAGTACTATCGCACATTTATTTGACCTTGATGGCAGTGTTATTAGGTTCACAGCGGAAAAGAATATATTATTCTGAAATTGTTGTGTCCAAGTGTTTCGTTATATAGCATTTGCTTATCAGCTAAAAAAAAAAAAAATCATTCGATTTTCGATTCTAAATTAAAGAGTGTAATGAAAATGCAATTAAAGAAATGCGTGTCTCTTGCACGAACATGGTGTGCGGAAAATGTACAGAAAAAATTGAATATAATATCACTGTATCCATTGCAAATGAGGTATGTACAAAATATATTGCGTAAAAACGATAAAAGATTAAAAAAACGCGTTCTCGCAAAAATTACGATTTTGCTTATTATACTAATATTTATGAATATTATTTTTTATTTTATTTTACAGAAATTAACTAATTTGTTTCGTTACAGTTTTTATGATATACTGAACAGTAATCCCGCAATTATTTCGCTATTAAAATTATTTTATGTCGCGGTGTCGAAACGACGCGGGCGGAAGTTGAAGGGTCATCGAAATCCCGGACGTTCGAGTGTTGATGAATTAGTTTTTAGTTAATAAAAATAAACTATTGTTTTCAAACGGATTTTACAATCCTCCGAGCTTTCGCGTATGCCTTCGAATGGGTTTAATTTGGGGGTAAAAGGAAAGAGGAAATGTTTATATTTACCAATAAAGTAAATTTTCAGTAAGCCCACATCTTTCTGCGTTCCACCCCTTAGTGAGATAGAACCGTCGAAAAGGGGTCGCCTCAGAATACTGAAACGAACATTACGTAATGTTGTTATACCCACTGAACTGACCAAGAGAACAATACAGCGGCATCTATGATAAGTTTAGGATTTCTAGTAAAAACAACGTCTTCTATTCCCTTTCCTTCCACCGAGGAAAACAAAGATATTTTTTTCCTTTTTTTTTCTCCCCCTGAACTGTGCTGAGGTAGATGGGTAGAGTAAAATGGACTTCATTCTATTAAATCATCATAAAAACTATTATGTTAAACCCTAGAAATTAACGAGCCATTTATAAATGGAGAGAACAGCATATAAGCGTTTTGTACTTCGTATTATATAGTAGAAAATTGATTTCTGAAATTTAGACACCTTTTCTCGACTGAAGTCAAAATTAGACATAAAACTACATTTTCGCAAACAAGATGAAGTACTAAATTTCATTCTTGTGTTTAAGTTATCGCATTTACATGCATAGAAATGTGCAGGCAAACAATCGGTTAACCTGTTGACGAATATGATTCTATAGCGTAGATGCTAAATTGTATTCCAGATTTTAACATCAAGATCTTAGGGTTTATATTTATCAAATCCATTTGTTCTCAGACAGATGACAAAGTACCGTAAATAAATTTAGTTTAAAATTTGGCAAAAATCTACAAATTTGGTATAAAGATCACACACCAAATTTCATGCGTATAGCTCAAGGATTTTTTTTTTAGCTTCAGTGTTCAGACAGACGTAATTCCAAAAATGTGTTTTTCTGTCAACCAGAGGTTTTAAATGCGGATATTCGCCAAAACCTTGCGGTCGAATCTTTCGACAGTTACAATACTTTGTGAATTCTGTATGCGAGAAAGCGAAAAAGTAATTTATGATATCTTTAATACTGATATAAATACGCGACTGCAAGGTTTAACGTAATAATGAAATTAGAAAATGTTTTTATAAGTCTTGATTATTATAGTAAAAGCAATTTTACAGACGATATAGAAAATATAAAAAAATAATTCTATTAAAATTGTTTTATTAAGAGTAGATTCAATTATACGGAAATGAAATGAGAGTAATTCAAAAAGTATTTTTCGAATTTTCAAACAATTAAAATCCTTTTTAGAAAATATTTTCAGAAGATATAATTACAATCTAATGCTTAATCTTTGTACAATAAAAATTCAACAATGCTTTTTATTTTGAAGTACATGCGAGCCATGTTTCATTAAAGCCAGATGAAAACTTAATATTTGCTTTTAAAAAAGCGTTCAAAAACATATTTATATACAATATTTACATACATTGATTTGTTTTAAATATCTCCTTTCGAATGTATGTAACCTAGGAAATTGAAACGAAGAATAACTGCCGCGTCTAGAGTCTCAATTTAATCACCTAAATTATAGAGAATTTTCAAAAAGTTGCTACATTTAATTTTTGGCAGAAGAAAAAAGAAAGGAATCGGATAGAAAAAAAATTCGAACTATTAAGAAATTCGAACTAAAAACGAAGACAAATATTAAGAGCAATAATTCTGGTTTTTTTCATTATACATAGAAGGCAAAAATGACAAGCATCTATAGTGAGAAAAACTGCATTTTGTCAATTTCCTAGATTTTTACTCACTGAAACCAGGAAAAATATTTAAACAATTCCAACAAGTCAGATTTGCTTGTAAAACTCAGGTTTTTGGTTTAAATAAGAACATTTTGCTTTTTAATCTGAAATATGGTATCCCATTCTCGGTTCAAAAAATACATAGCCAATAATGATTTCATATATTTCAGAATGACAGTAAAGAGAAAGAAACACTTTTCGATTTGGTATTGCAATGACGTACAGTGCAAGAAAAACTGCACTACTGATTGATATTTTAGTATTAGAATAGTTATCAAATAGAAAACATGTTTTAATTAAACCTTAAATCAGTCCGTCATACACTGAATGACTCTACTTCTGAAATAACGGCTTTATACCCACTTTCACTGACATTCGAAGTCATTCTGAGGATGAAGACAAATTACCACTCCAGAATGAATGTAGCTCAGATTTTTCTGCTTACATGAAAACCCAACCACTTTGTCGGAACGAGCTTCAGGATCAAGTTATCTTTGTCAAACAGACAGACAGACAGAAAGAACGCCCAAAATGTGATTTTCGATATCAAGTAGGTGTAAAACATGGAGATATGGTAAAATGTCAAGTTTGTTCTTTTTTATACAATCGCAATAATTTTCCTATACTACGTATACTAGAAAGTAAAAAATGAAGTTTGATCGTACCGTTATCGAGCAAGCTGCTATAAACATTGCTTCTATAACGATAAAATCTATGACTCATGTTTAAATATAATTACTCTACCAGTGCTTATATTTAAATGGTATGAATTTAATCAGGGTGCAATCCAAACAAATCTTTTGTCTCACTAATGCCATTTTTATGCAGATGAGATCAACTTGAGTAACGCAACGAATTCTAAACACAGAAACGAAATAACACTTACTGAAAACCAGTGCCACGAATAACAAAAACCTCGAATCTAAAGTAAATTTAATTCAGTAAGAAAGAAAGATTTTTTTTTTTTGAAAGCTTCGGCGTTGGATTTTGTTGAATAAAATGTAACTGAAGATAAGAGTACAATCAAGGCTAAAAGAGTGACTCATTCAAAGCAGTGAATCCGTAGCGATTGGAAGAAGGGGGGGGGACCCTACTGTTCTCATCGGGTTTGTTATGACTGCAGAAAACCAAATAGAACAGCTGTTAAAATACCCCTTAACCTTAACTGGAGACGAGTTCAATCATCGAGATGTACTAAACGCATTTAGTTGACGTGGGAGAGGTCTTTCCGAAATTTTTTCGCATACTCTAAAGAAGATGAAATCCTTCCTCTCAAAAAGGGGGAAAAATCAAACTTAGAACGTAACGAATGACCCCCCCCCCTCCGAATCCGTACATAACTGTTTTGCCAATTGCATAGTGGGGGGGAAAAAAAAAGGAAAAAAAAAACCCACGTTTTGAACGTTTTTATAACGTGCGAAATTGAAATTTGAGCACAACTAACGGTTTAAATAACAGATCACATATCAAAATTCATTTTTATGGCATTGCATCTTTGAATTATAGCGTTCACATGCATGCAGAAGTGCAACCCCTCGTCGGATTTGGTTCACAATTTGATCTACATCTCAGGTGCTAAACTTGAGTACCAAATTTTGTTCAGCTAGCTGTTTACATTTGGTAGTTCATTTGTATTTAGACAACCAGACAGAAAGATATAATTCCCAAAACGTGTCGTCGGATTCGGAGAGGTCTGAACCGAAGATTTTGATAAATGTCGAATGCGATTTCTT
>JAPMOR010065908.1:0-25321 GCA_026543865.1 Argiope aurantia
AAATTATGTTAAAATTGTAAATCCTTTTCAAGCCATTTAAATGCTTGTTAGTTTTATTTTCATAATCAGCTTTACATTAAATTATTAAATATAACTTGATAGATGTAGATTCTCTTTCAGATTTGGTCCTGTCTTGCTGAAAATGCTGTATATGTAACTGATAGAGAAGCATGCTTTAAATGGTTTTCTAAGGTAATATATCATATAATAAAATTTTATTTTATTTAAAGTTTACAATGCATGAGAGATGTTTTATTTTTGCTCATATTATTAGAAAGATTTTCTTTACATTTCATCACAATAAAAGAATTATTGCTGTTATTTATTTTAAATTATACTTGCTGGATGAACATGGAGCATTGTGATTGATTAAGTATTCTTAGATAGTGATGAAATTAGCAAATTCCTATCCCTTGGTTTTTAAGTTTTAGGCTTTGTCCCATTTTTATTTTGAAATACTGTAGTGAATGGAAAGCTGTGTTTAAACAGCTTATTTAAAATCAAGAGCTTTTATATAAAATAAAAATTAGACTAGAGGTTAGGAGTACCAGATCTCTGATTTTCCTTATTTTGAATATATATATATATATAATATTGTTGGATGAAAAACAAATTATAGGTTAAGCAATCAGTACATTTACATTAACAATTGTTCAATAAATTTTATTTGAATTTTGGTTAACTTATCTCTCATTTCATTTAGTTTATTTAATGAATGCATTTCATTAAAAATTTTATTTTCAAAAAAGAAAAAAATACTGCCTTTATATGTATTCTAGATTTTGCAATTGCAAAAATTACTTGCAATTCTGTTGACTTAAATTGTGTCTATAGATTTTATCTACAGGTTGGGCATATATATTCTGTCAGTTGTCTAATGGTTAAAACTAATGTAAGATAGAATGTTTTTGATGTTGGACCAGTATATTTTTAAGTTTGTTTTTTCTGCAATATAAATCTGTTAAATACCATAAATTGCTTTATAGATGCTTAGGAATAAATTATTGTAAAATATGAAATGTAATCATCTGTAACTATCAGACTCTGTCTTTAGTAAGGATTCTAAAATATTTGTGTACTGAATTAAAATCTGCAAAATTGTGCATAAATGCTATTGTGCTGTAAAAGAAGGGAAATGTCACCGTATTTGTTATATGCTTTTTAATGTAAAAAATAAATGTTGTAATTAACTTTTTTTGCAAAAGCATTCAGCATTTAATTTATATAATTATTTCTTATAATTATCATCATTAAGTATCATTTTTATGCTAGAATTTTTAGAATAAAACTATTATGTAGTATAAGCAGTGAAAAATTGAAGCAACTTAAACATTAATAGTTTCATATATCTTTTTTGAGTGTATATAATAAATATCATGGAACAATTATTTACTAATTTTGAATGGTTTTTTTTCCTCTTATTTTAATTGATTTTTTAGAAATAATTAGTCATTTAAATAGACTAAATATAGAATTTGTATTATGTTTCAGCTTATGGGTGAAGAACCAGATCTTGACCCTGAAATTAATAAAAACTTTTTTGAAGAAAATGTTCTTCAACTAGATCCTTGTTTATTAACTGAAAGTGGCATCAGGTAAGATCTGCTTCTTGGTTTTGTTAACAAAATAATTTTGTTATTTGATTGTTCATCCACAAATTTTTATTTTTATTCTAGAAAAGGGGAAGATTTTCTTAGAAATGAAAGAAAATTGAAGGAACTAAAAGCAAATTCTTGAAGGAATTTTTTCTGTTTTGTCAGAATTTGAATCTTTTATTAGCAGTCCTTTATTAGTAAAATTTCAACATAATGACTCATCAGCTACAAAATTATTTTTAAATTGTTTAAAATTTTTAGAAAACATTCACTTTAATATTGTAAAAAAAATAGTGTATGCAATTTTTTCAGTTTATCAAGGGCTGTAATATATAAATGTTCTGTAAATAGGATGATTTGCCTTAAATGGGTTGAATGACAGTTTCTTTTTTGAGATTTATCATTTTGATTGATCCAGAAGTCTATAAAAATTCAATAAATTTAGAACTAAGCATAATTTTAAAAAATATATAACATTCTAAATTATTTTAATTTACAAATATAATAATCTGATTAATATATAGCTTGTATAAATATTTTAAATAAATAATTAGTGATATCTGAAGAAATCTTTAATATTTGTTACAGCTTTTCATAAAACGTATTTACTTATGTGCTTCTATTATAGGTGTTTTGATCGATTTTTTAAGGCTGTAAATTCTAAAGAAGGTAAATTAATAGCCAAGAGGAGAGCTTTCTTAATGAATGATCTAGAACTCTTGGGATTAGATTACTTGTGGCGAGTGAGTATTTTTCTTGTATTTGTAGATAATATAAGATGATGATGTTTGTTTTTATTCATTAAAGATGATTCAGAAAACAGAACTGAATTTCTATTCAGTGATTTATTTATAAAAATATTTGTTTATTAATACAATATTTGACCTTATAATATTTTGATAATCGTGTAGTGATAAGTGCTTGTTAAATATTTACAAATTAGAATAAAGCTTATAATTTCTCTATTATTCCTATAACATTTTAGCATTTTTCTGATTAAGAATAAATTACACAAAATATGAGATGAATAATGAAAACATTGGTTTATATTGACTTTCTGTAGACAGATTAGTTTGGAAATAACTTTCATGATTTTATATACATGTAACTAGCTCATTTTCTATGCACAACATGATTTAATATCTAAAATAAATATATATTCACATAATTCTAAAAAGTAGTACTGAATAAATTCATAATAAATAAATTTATCTTGCAGGTTGTACTTTGTGCTAATGAAGATGTTGCCAATAGAGCAATAGAACTTTTAAAAGAAACTTATACAAACCTAGGACCCCGGTTACAAACTAGTCAAATGGAAATACATGAAGATTTTGTACAGTCCTGTATGGATCGTTTAAGAGCAGCATTTGATACAATTACTGTTCTTGAAGGAGATAAAGATAGTGTAAATAGAGTACGTCAAGAAACTACAAGAATGGTTCGTATTTTAAAAGTTCTGAGAGAATATGTTGGACAATGTGATGGTGATTACGGTGAAGAAAGGTCAATTTTACCCATGGCAAGGTAAATGTCTCACTTTTTTTTAGTGTAACATATTTTAAGTATAGTGTTAGTCAGTTTAAATCTATCAATTAAACAATTGAACCCTATATGAATAACAATGAATAGATAATTTCACTTTTAGTAATATTTTGTATGCGCAATTCTGTATTATGTGAATTCAAAAAGTTTATTATTTCATTCATTCATTATTTGTTCCTAAATGCCTTCCAACAGCTACAGAATTTCAGTAGTTATTAAAATCAACTGAAAACTATGGATATATGGTTAAATCTACAGACAGATATATACAATAAAAACATTAAGAAATATCCTGTTCCAAATCTTTGTTCACAGCAATGCTAATAGTGAAAGAATTTTCAACACAGAAAGTACCAAATGATATCTTGTTCCAGCATGAATACAAAAACACTAGGATTGCTCCTCATAACAAAAATGTATATTGTAGTTTCTTATGATATTAAACTGAATAGTGGGGGTGGGGGAAGCAAAAGTACTTAATATGTAATGATAAAAGTTTTAAATGTCTAACAACTAGTGATAATTTGTTTAATCAGCAAAATTGTGCGAATTTGTAAATGATGTGATTTGTGTGAGTTTTTTAAAGAAAATTGTCACTTATATATTTAATCATTAATTAATGTTCATTAAGTAATGTTAAATAATGTATGAAAATATTTGTTTTAATTAAAATTCTTCGGAAATAACTAGACTTCAATAATTTATTGATACAATGTTATATGTTGTTACTATTATAACCAGTGTTGAAGGGTATCTGCTAATGTCATCTATAACTAACATAGCTAATGGATAGTTATTTATTCTATTTTATTTTTCATGTGATACAGGATTCATCATAAAAAAAATAAAGCCTTAAAGTAGAATTTTTTCCTGCAGTTTAGAGAAAAATCTTGAGATTGTGTTTCAAGTTAATAAGAATTGGGCAAACCCTTAATCTTACTATATTGTATTTAATATCTAAATATTATTGTTTCTAATGCTCTTGAATCATTCACATGTTGGGCTATGTACAATATTTATTTATGTATGTAGCTCTAGATCAAACAGTCTAACCTATAGAGTGCCAACACTCAAGCCATGTTCATCTCCATTGTAAATAATAATACATTACATTTAACCATCTATATAAGTTTTTATGGTAATTTCTGTCAATAATTTGCAAATAGTCAAGTTTGAATTTTGCAGTTTCACGTTCACTCAAAATTTGTTGGGTGTAGTGTTCAGAAAAGTAATTCTACTCTGAAAAGAATTAAATTTAGAAATGTATATAATTATGTTATTACCGTGAAAATTAATGCTGTATATCTTGTAAATGTTGAAGATTATCCCTTTCTTTATTGTTAAAACTTGTACTCAAATTTTGGCAAACATAGAACTAATTTTCTTTGATTAATTATTTGCTTCTTAATTTTCTATAGCGTAAGTAGTTGATAGTTTTTCATGTGCATAAGGATTTTAATGAAAGCCAAATTAAACTTAGAATGGAGTATAATCTTCTCTGTTTTAAACAAACATCTAGAATTTTATCTGCAAGTCTTAAAATAGATATTTGTAAAAAAGACAGGGTGGGAGAAACAGAAAGTTAGATTGGATTCTAATCTGATACGCTTATATTCAAAAATAAATATATTACTCTCATTAGTAATAGAAAATGTAATATTTACCCATTAATCATTTTCAAAGATATTAACAAGGCATTTAATTCTCTCTCTTAGGGCACATCGTGGAAAGCAGCTATCTCTTACAATAAGATTTTCAAATCAAGGCCGTAGTTTCGATGATACGGAAGTATGGACTCATATGAATGACACTTTAGGAGCAGTAAGACGCCAAATTTTGACAAGGTAATAACTCAAGAAAAAAAATTGTCAAATTTTACCTCATTCATATTTGAAATTTTTTGTTATATTTGAAATTTATTCTTTTAGAGTCAAAGCTAACAATGTAAATATGAAAGTAGATTTATTTGTCAATGGTGAATTACTGGATCCTGCTGATGATAAAAAATTAGTTTCACAATTGCCACTCAGGGATAAAATGGTAAGTATTTTATTATTATGTTTAGTTTTATAAAAATCAAGTTTATGTATAAATTTTTAAAGGATATATCAAAAGTGTTTTACAGAATTCAAATATTATTAAAATGAGATGTGTAAAATTTGACCAATAGAGCCAAACTTGTACTTGTCAAATTTGAAAATAATTATGTATTGAAGTATAACCTTAACAAGCTGGAAAAAATGTTAGATAATACAGCAATTGCTGCCTATAGTGATCATAGATGTAATTCAAAGCAGTATGGTATGATCTCCCATATCTACATGTTTAGTGATAAACAATTCCTTGCAATGATCAATTTCGATACTTGGAGAGAAAGTCTAGAGCCAGTTGTAGGATCAAAGGGAAAAAAAACTTTTTATTTTTTCCTTTGCTGTTCTCTGCCTCCTTCCATTCACTAAGCTACTGCCTGTTACCAGAGGACAATGTCAATTTCATGATGAACAAATATGTTGCGCTGAGCTTGAAAGAATACTGTTTTTAAGTATAAAAAAAAATACTTGTCGCAATAAATGAGGGGGGAAAAAAAAGCTGTATGCTGGCAATTTTTTTAAATTCATTGCTGAAATTTTGAAGTGATACTGAATAAATAAAAAAAAGTGATATACAAAAGATGGGGTTCATTGAGTACCTGTTAAAGGAATGATTTCTCAAAGTGGGGGAAAAAAAACTGATGTATTGGTAGATTTTTTTTTAATGAAATAAAGATTTAAGAGCATGCTGAATCTTTTGATGAATATAAAATTCATATGGACAGTTTATCCAATAAATGTTTGATAACTCAAGGGGGGGGGGATGTTGCATTGGTCATACTTTAGTGATTTACTTGTATTGTAGTGACCCCAAATGATCACTTCAAGAAATGTCCATTGCATTATAATAAATAATAATAATCTTTACTAAAAGGGGGGTGTACATAAATTAATCTTGGTTTTTAATAAGGTGACACTTTCTACAGAATCTTCTATTTCTTTTATACATTACATTTTGTTCAATTAAAGACATTATTCCTAATTGGCACGATTAATTTGGTTTTACATTTAATGGAATTTAAATTTAAGAAATAATTGTGGAACAAGAATAATGCATTCTTTTCTCTCTATGAAGGATCAGACTATGGATCTAGTAGTAACTACTTTAGGAAAATGCCATGCCATTACAAAACAATTTGTTTCACTTTTTAAAATATAATGTGGAATTCATATCCCAGAGGTTTTTTTTGATTATTTTGGAACAAATCAAAAAGGGTTTTATGTAAAGGCTAATTTGTATTAATATAACTCAGAATTTTAATTTCATCTTTGATTTTATTTCAAAACTAAATATATAAGCCAAAAAAAAAACCATGTTTGCTTGCTGCCTATAATTTGTCCTTATCTAGATTGTTTGAAGATAGTAGTAATAATAGTAGAAATAGTTATAAAAAAAGAAGTAATCATCTCTAATGTATTTCATTTTACAGATCATATCTGCAAAATTGTGTCAGATTGGCACAAACATGCCGTCTTCTCCAGATTCTAGCTCGGATAGCTCTACTGGTTCTCCTCAACATCCCTTTGATGGGCCTAATGTAGAAGCTGAAAATTGTCTTCCTGGTGTGGTAAGTTATAATAATAGTAATATTATCTTAACAAAGGCTAAATTGATTTTATAGGCAAAAGTCTTTTTATTTGTTTTTTATAATTTTTATTAATAACAGTTTGTTGTGATAATTAGAGCTTATTTTTCCAGCAGGTGAGCAGCAAAGTATCAGGAAAATTATTTATTTTAAATTTTCTTAATATCTATCCTTAATATTTGCAACCAAATTATAAATCATGCTGCTGATAGAGAAAATTTTGAAAACAGTCTCCTATATTAAAAATTAGAATAATAAGTTATTCATCAGAGGAATAAGGTATTCTTTCTGTAATTGGTTGCCATTATGTACCAATTACCTTTTTGTGAATTCAGTTTTTTTTCTATTCGTAAATGTGAATAAGAAATGAATTTCTTATGCACTGCCAAATAATTCCAATAAATCGTAGGGCAGATAACTCATGTAATGTATCCTTTATAATTCTGAAAAAAATGTTGCATTATAATTTTCTGTATTATATCTTTCAAAACATCTTTAAATAAGTGTGTTAATAAATCATAAACGTGTGTGTGTTAATAATTAAATAATAAATAGTTAATAAATTTGTGTGTTAAATCTATAACTTTGTCCTTATAAGAAAATGTCATTTTCTATAATTTATAAAATTAAAGTACTCAAGATATATGTATTACTTTGAATAAATTTTGCAGAAGGCATACACTTTTGTATCTAATCATGCTTTTAGATTTATTTCCATGCTAAAAAAATGTTTTTAAAAAACTGGTACATAAGTATAAACTTCGTTGGATGCTGAAATTCGTTATTCTTGACATTTTTAATTTTGATGAATATCTTAAGCAAAATGATTGAAATTAGATATTTAATCTTTAATAAATGCTGTATTGTTTTAACTATTAATTAAATGCTATTGTATGTTCATATGGATGGTCGCAATTGATATATTTTTGATTTTTCTAGTTGATGTCCCAACAGCAAGGTTATGCTCAGTTTCTGTTCCAACTGGCCGACTTAGGATGCAATTTAAATATCCATGCACTTCGTGATGAAGCTCATGCAGTGTTAAAATTGATGCCACCTGGTTAGTATCAATTTTAATTGATTCTTTCTATGACCTTATTTGAAAATGCCCATGTCATTAAACCAGATCATCAGCTGAAAATTTCATGTTTTGTTTTTAAACATTCATTTGTATTATGATTACTGCTATTTTAAATTATAATTAGGTTAATGAATTTCCTAATTGAAAGAAACTTGGTAGTTTTAAATAGTTAATTTTTGATATTTTAATTTTTTATCTTGCTTTTCACTTATTGAATATACATGGGTATGTGTATTAGGGTTGCCAATGCTCCAAGAAAATACAAAGAATTTAAATATAATCTATAAAGCAAGGAAAATGTGGCAAATTGTGAAATTTTTCTTTAAAAACAGGGAATTATAGATTTTTTTTTTTGTCTAAAAAAAATAATTTCTTAAATATTGCAAGAAAAAAAAACCCATCCCCATAGCACAAAAAACAAAGTGCCATTCACCATTATTAAACCATGGTAGCTCATCTGTTTTCTTCTGCATGATTTTCAAGAACTGGAAAAGAATTACTGATAGTGATTACAAGTTTACTCGAATAATAGTAGGGATATTAAAACTGGAAAAAGAACACTTTTTACCTGAGTGTTTTATATTTATGAATAATACTACAAAAAAAAATCTTGCATCTGGTTTAAATCCACATTTATTGAAAAACATATACTTGAAGAATATTATGTGAAAAACAAATAATTGATTTGCTTCAACTTTTTTATTCCCAAGCACTGATTTCCCCTCTATTCAGAATTAAAGGCATCTAATGAATACATTGACTTAAACGATGATTGATAATTTATTTAGATTAGCTAGTTCATTTAGATGAGGAATTTTGAAGTTGAAAGAAATTTTTTGATTTTGGGAAGTTATAAAACAATTCTTGTAATGTCATATGAAATGCAGCTATAGATCAGTAAGGATATGCTTGTTAAAAAAAGATTATTTAATTGGTCTAAGAATTGTGTATGATACCATAATGGTTTATGGAGGTGTCTTAAATGTTTGTTTCTTCAGTATGTAAAATTTGAATGTACAAAGTATTATGAATCTTTATAAAAGCGGAAAAAATTACAGAGGGAAGATTATAGAAAAAATTAAAAAGTGATAAAGTTCACAAATGTAAAGCAGTTTTAAAAATTTCATTTTTATCAACAAAAAAATGAAAGTGGTGCCTGGAAAAAATCTGTAGAAATTGGTACTCATATATATGAATTAGCAAAATAATAATAAAGAGAATTTTGTTCTATAATATTTTTTTTAAGTAATCATTAAATGCTCATATCATTATAGCAATCATCTAAGTCCCAAGTTTAATGTGATTTTAAATGAGAGAACAGGAGATAAATGGTTGGTAATTTTTTCCTTCCCTTTAACATATGAATTTAGTGTTACTAAATTTTAGTGATTAATTATGAGAAATTTTTTTTTCTGTATTAAATATAAGCAATCACTTTATATACTGTTGTTTAGGTATTGTTGAATTTTAGCTTTGTTTTTGTTTATTTTCTCCTGATTTTATGCACTGGAAAATTAAGCAAGTATTGTTATTCTATTATAACTAGCTATTCTCGTGTTTCCTCTTATATTCCATATACATAAAGAATGTACCACCCCTGCCCCATTTCAGTAACAACCCTGTGTATTTTCGTATATGTGTGTGTATAAACATTATTAATACTCACAGATTTATTCATTTTAGACACGCATACATATGAGAAGTTAAAGACAATATGTCTAGAAAACTCCAAAATGGGAGAGAAGTCCTCATCGCCATCCTTAGAAAGTATCTTTTATGCACCATCATCATCTGAAGTTCTCTATACATTAGAGGTTAGTATATTCATTTTTGCTTTTTTAATGAATAATGACGGACGGCCATCTGGGGGGTGCCGCTGGTGCTATGCACAGGAGACCCGCGACTGGGGGGGGGGGGCACTGTGATTAAAAATTAAAGTAGTGTTTTAAATAATAATAGCTTTTATACGTACTGAAAGTATACAAGTTAGTTTCCACATGTCTGACTGAGCTTCAATTGACACCATTATTAGATAATGATCACACTGATACCTATAAAAAGAGGGGGGAGTTCATTTGTGAATAAGGAAATCCTCTTTAGACATGTTAAGACAGAGTGGTGCGATTTCTGAGCACAAGCGGCCACCAAAAGTTAGGCCTGCGACTTTGTTCAAATGGACTTGTAAATCATCAGCTATTTACCTTTTTCTACCTCGAATGTTATATTTTTTATGCATGCAACTATGTATGTATGTTTGTTTATATTAAGCTATCAAACAAGAAGTAAAACGAAGATGATTAAAGGATCATCTCCCAGCAATGCACGTTGCATTACTGCTTCACCGGCCACAATCGAAATGAAAAGATTTAAGGAAGAAGTTTAAATGGAGCAGAATGGATTTGGAAATATTCGAAACTAGCCGCCTTTGGTGACCAGCCAGTTTGCCAGTATTACAGCTCGCTACAATTTCCAATTAAATATTTTAAGTAACTTGTCTCTTAATAGCTTCTCAAACAAAGCATTTTTAATCTTCAAATTTTGATAGTCATACCAAACTTATCCTGTTATTTAGATCGTTATGTTCAATTTACAATATATATTTTTCCTAATTTGTTGTCATTTCTGGTAAAACTTCAACTTTAATTTAAAGTGGAAATACTGAAATTGCATATAAAGATATTTTTTAATAAAACCAAGTATTTTATTTTATTTTTCATCTTTATTGTTATTTATTAATTATTATTATTATTGAATATGAGTATTGCAAACAGAATCACTCGGCTTTTAAGTCTTATGTGAACTACAAAATATCTTTCATAATTTATGTAATATCTTAAACAATAATTCAGCAAAAATTTCAAAGTCTAAATTTAATGCAGTAAGGTAACATATTCTGAGAAATATTCTAGACACACCAAATTTTAAATAAATGAATGAATGTTTTTATTTTCCACTATCAACTAAGATTATTTATAAAGTTTTGAATGTTAAAAATTTAGAAACACTCAACATTTTCATAATCTTAGGCCAGTTAATCTTGAGAAACCTGCGCGCTGATTGGCGTATTTTCTTTGAAACGATCGATGGAAAATCTAAAATTATTTTTTTATTGAATAATGATATTCAAATTTTCATAAATCAGTCAGTTTAAGTGATTCATTGAGTTGATTGGAAATGAACTCTTTTTATTTAAAATATTAGTGTTTCAAGAACATTTTGTTAATCGTGATTTCCACAGCAGAAGCTTTATGTAAAATCAAAAATTCATTGTTTGTTAGAGCATTTATTGAATCAAGTTACATAAAATATAATCATTTTCCATTTAGACCATTTTAGCAGATCTGTGTCTTACTACAGGTTTACAAATTAGCTGTGTGGCCCTGATTTGAATGAATATCCTGTTCATATTAAACAAAACTTGCCTTAAAATAAAGCTGATTTATTGGATTAATAATACAGAGAGTGTAAAAGAGCATAAAATAATATTTCATATTTGTTTCATTTTCTGCAGACACGTGCCAAAAATTATATTTTTACAGATTTCATTTCCAAAAAGATTTAATTTATTTTTAATTGGAGCTTTAATCAATGTGATGGCAACACTTTGAAAAAAGCTAATTTTCCCCCATGAATGCGAAACGTGCTCATACAGCTTAAATTTCATTTTTATTTTGTACAAAAAAAATTGTTGGAAAATATAGTTAAAATATTTATTTAAAAATTCATTAAAAATGTAAATTTAATTTTAAGGTTAAAACATTGGTATCATTTAAAAGATAAATTTTTGATCTTTAACATGATGTAAAAATCTTTTTTCTGCAGTAATATTTTCGTAAGTTATAGCAAAAACACGCCAAAATTTCGCTTAATTTTTAAATAAATAAAATTCTAATTAAAAATTCAAAAAAATTACCCCCACGTGCACATTCCCGGCCTCCAAGATATGCACGTGCCAAATTTGGTAGCTGTAGGTTGAATGGTCTGACCTGTAGAGCGCCAACACACACACATACATTGAGCTTTATTATCAGTATAGATTTATGATATATATTATAGACAAGTGCAAGTGTGCAAAATTTTGTTAATATAAGGTAAGTAGATTTACAGTCATTTACTTCACCTACTAGTGTTAATAGATAATAGCATATAGTAATTTCATATTCATTCTATAAACTGCTTCATACTGTTAGATATAACCATGTTTATGCCAAGGAAATATCCCTCTGGGTGTCAAAAAAGAAAATTATCAGAAAAGAAAGGAGAAAAGCTAAACTTCAAGAATTCACAAGTAGATCTTTCTTGACTATGAAGTAATTCTGGCAAAGAAATTGCTTCGACTTCTGAAGTTACAATTCAAACTTCAACTGCAAAAGAAAGTTCTGCGGAAACTACACAGTCTTGCAATGAAAATGTTGAAGCGGTGAAATTTGTTAAAATGCCATGTGTTTATGCAAATATGGCCGAATCATAAAATGAGGAAAATTACAATAACAAATATGATCAATAGAGTATGAATAATTCTGGTTTATTAGCAATTATTATAACTGATAAATTTAGAATGTTTTTTGTTAAAATCAGACCTGTACAACACAAAGGAACTAAAAATGTTAAAGTTAGACCATTTTCCACTACACATTACTTTTAAAAAAGTTCAAATAGTGAAACCCAACTTTGCAGCTGGTTAATTTATTCAAAAATGCAAGATACCATATTTTGTTTTTGTTGTGTACTGTTTCCCAAAAGAAGAGGAAATGACTAAACTACACGATTTATAGGTAGCTATAATATTTGGAGAAAGCTGTCAACTGTAATCCAAGATCATGAGCATTCTATTTGCCATTTTAATTCATTTATTGCTTGGAAAGAATTACTAAAACGACTAAATTTATGTTCACTATTGATAAAATAAATCAAGTTAATATAAGTAAGGACATGGCGCAATTCAAATTACTATTTTTAAGAATTGTAGATGTGATTCTATTTTTAGCTTGTAATAATCTTTACACCTAATAATGGAATTTTTTTAAGTTTAATTGAATTAAGTAAATACGACTCTGTTCTAATGGATCATATACACAAAATAATTTCTAAAAACTGAGTTTTGCTTCATTTAGCACATAGAACAAAAGAACAAATTATTTCTATGGTATCCAAATGAATTTTACTCCTGATATTTCCATAAGGAACAATCTTCAATCATTATTAGGTATGTAAATTTTGAAGATAAAAGATTAACTATAAACAAGTCATATATAGGGTTTATTGAAGTAACTGATGTGACTGGAGAAGGATTAGTAAAAATCCATTGGAAAGATTAAGTGAGATGATTTATTGAATTGTAGAAAGCTAGGATACGACAATGGTAACAACATGCAACATGCTTTTTGCATCTACAAAAAGATGGGAAATTCTACAAAAGTATTTAAACATTACTCTTAAACCATTATGTAACACTCGTTGGGAAGCCAAAATAGATTCTGTTAAAGCAGTGTATACACAGTTTGAACAAACTTGTAATGCCCTAGAAGAATTTATTGATGTAAGTAACAATAATAAAGTGGTTTCCGAAGCTAAAAGTTCATTGGATGCAATATAAGAAATGCCATATATTTGTTGTTTAATTGCATGGTTTGCAATTGTCCAAAATTAACATTTTCAAATAACTATTTCAAACAAATGCAATTGTTCTTGATTCGACTTTCAATTTAGTCAGTAAGAATAAAATTGAAATCCAAAATTTAACACATTTTTAGACAAAGCAAAAGTACTAGCACGTAATTTGAACATTTCAGAACATTTTCCTGTAAAACAAATTCCATAAAAGAGAAAATTGGCAAAGACGAATTTATTAAAAAAACCGTAGAGGAATTTGGGTGTTAATTTTTATAACATTGTAATTGATACTGTTATTGCATAAATAGAAGATGGATTTAAAAGTATACTAAATAGTTTTCTGATTTCAAATTAATCACTGATATAAAAACTTTAGTGAAATATAAATTAGAGAAATGTTCCAAAAGCTTTATAAAGTTTTATAATAAAGATGTAGGTGAAAACCTAATAAGGAAATCTGTTTACTACTGAGTTTGATTTTGAATGAACGAGATGTAAATAATGCGCAAGACATATTGTGGTGCATATTAAATAATTATTATAATGAATTATTCCTAAATGTATTAACTGTATTAAAACTTTTCTCTATGTTGCCAGTTACTATAGGAAGTGCTGAGTGCTCTTTCAACAAATTAAAATTAATAAAGAATTATCTTCGGTCAAGCATGTGTTCAGAACGCTTAAATGCACTTGTTATATTAAGCCTCGAAAAAGAAATTGCAAAAAATTTAATTTTTCAGAAGTAATTGTTGTATTAGGAAAAATAAAATTGCACATTAAATAAGCATTCTTTAATAATATATGTTCATGTTTGTATTTTGTTTTACTTCACAAACAATTAGGGCCCCAAATGGCTTTTTGCACCTGAGCCCCTTTATAGAAAAGGCAGGTTCTGTGAATAATGAAAGGCAGTTCATAAATATTCAAACACTAGTAGTAAAAGTTGTTACCGTTTTTACTAGGATATATGGTATATTTAATAGTAACATTCAAAATGAAATCCCAATTGGAAAAGGATATTGTATGAGTATGAATCATAGTACATTGAAATTACAACAAAAAAAATATTCTGCAATTTTTTTTTCATATTGTTATTTTAATTCACTTTATTGTACATTTTGGAAGCATTTAATAAGAAGTCTTAAGTGTTTGAGACATTAAATTTTCTTATCTCCTTGTATTACTATAATTCAAAGTGCTTTTTTGAATAATATTTTTATAATATTCATGATAGTATTCAAAATTTTGCAGTGTTTTACAATAATTAGGTAAATGTTTACTCCTTGTAAGTTTTTGATGAATGAATTATTGCTTTGTTTATTTTCTATTTCACATATAACTATGATTAAGAATGAAAAATATTCTGAATATCATTTTAAAGTATGCTTATAATAAAAATAATAAATTAACTTATTCCTTTGAATTTTTTTCTGCGAGATTCGATTAAATAGCCTCATATAAAAAGGTATTTTGTGTAACCTTTATTTATCTTTTATTTTCCCCTTAAAATTAAGATTTTAATTACATTCTGGGATAAATAATTTATATTGAGTGTAAGAAATATCACTTTTTAAAAATGTCTTCATATGTTAACCTTCCTATTTTTTATTTATTTTTTAGGTTGTATATACCCTTCTTATGCCTGCTCATAATCCCATGTCTGAAGAAGCTCAAAGTTTCCAGTACAACTTTGTTCGTAGTGGAGGTGTTCCAGTAACCCTTGGAATGTTGACTAAGAATAATTTCCTTTCCAATGCTGATGTCCCTACTAAAAGGTAAACTATTTCTATTGTAAATCAATTGATTTATTGTTTTTAAGTAAATTGTATTTAGAAAAAAAATTTTGAATAAAATTGAACATTATCTCAGGATGGCCAGTAAAGCATAATTGAAAGGTGTGTTATTCTGGTTCTGAAGAATATCTTGGCTTTGGTCTATAAGTTAATTAATTCTACCATAAAGTAGTTGATTTGCATTTTTGTTTAGAAAAAATGTTTGAATGAAATTGAACATTTTCTCGGTTGGCCATTAAAGCATAATTGTCAATTTTGTTATTCTGGTTCTGACAAAGGTCTTTGCTTTGGAACCTCAGATCCCCTGTCTTGAAACCTGAAAACATGAAGAATGCATTTTGTATGTTGATCTTATGTACATTAAATTGTTGCTGCAAGAGTTCCTAAGTTTTGTGATGTAGAAATTTGGAGAGGTCAGGAGTCATCCGTATCATCTATCTATTACTCAAAATTACTAGATTCATACCAATATAACATTTGTGGCTTCAAAATGGAATGTTAATGTAACTAAACTTTTACTGACAAATACATATGTAAAAACTAAAGACATTTATTTATTATTTCAATAATAATAAATATAGTTAATATTTAACACTTCTACTCGCAGCTTTTTACTTTTGAGCTTAATTCATTTCATAAGAAGATTATTCCCTTTATTGGAAATATATTAGATATTTTTTCAAACAAGTAGAATGCCCTGCCCCCTTTAATAATCATTTTGTTTGTCTTATTGTGTATTTTATTATAAGCTGTGTTTTTATTAAATTTTATACCTTTTGTTTCAGAGCCGCTTATCTGATAGTGCTTAAAATCTGTAAACTCCTGTTAACCACAGTAGGAAAATGCATTGTGCAAGTCGAAACAGAAGCTATTAGTTCACGTAGTTCTCCTGGTTCATTGTCACCAACATCTCCGAATTCAGTGTTCACTGGCAAAGTAGCTGTTCTGCAGCAAGCTCTGACTCACATCCCAAATCCAAATTCCGAATTCATGTTGAGGAATGTGTCAGCAAGACTAGCACAGCTTCTTCATGATCAGGTAATAAAATGTTGTCTATTATAAAAGAAACATTAATTGTTGTTATATTTTTTGGAATTGTTCATTTGTGAAAGTAGTCAAAGCATACAATTTTAAATCTCAGAGGAACAGAAAAAAGGATTAGTTTCAAAAACTGTTCCTAATAGGAGAGGGGGGGGGGCACTATCTTGTTTATGAGAAGTTTCTGATTAGCCTGTACTTTATTTATTATAACCTACATTATTTCAACAGTTATAATATAGATAATGGAATATTCAATACGGTTGAAGCATCCATTCTTTCAAAGACTTGCCACAAAAAATATAAAAAATAATAATACTGTTTATGACTTAGAATCTCATATTGATTGAGTACTAGCCACCTTTGGTGACTAACTGGTTCACTGAGTTTAATGAATGCTAATGGTTTTCATCTAACTTAATCTTTATGGCTTCCTCAGCAAAAGATTTTTAAGCTTCAAATTTTGAGTCATATAACCCATATTGTTTTAGAAGCCTTGCGCCATTCTGTTTATTATACTATGCCTTTTCTTAGTTTTGTGTCGTGTTCCCTAAAATTTAAACTTTAATTTGAAATGGAACTGATTAAGCTTTAGCTGTTGCCATTTATTAATTTATTTTTACTGAAACCAGTTATGTTTTTTTCCTGTGTATGAGTATAAAAAACAAGAATAAAGATAATATCATTGTTCAATATTGGAATCTTATGTATACTTCAGGATATTTTCTATAGTTTTGGAAATATCTCTGAGAAATATTCAATAAATATTTCTCTACTTCAATCAGAAATTCAAATCAAGTAATTTAAAAAGCAATTTTCAAGTGATAAAAACGAAAACAAATTTTTTACATCTTGATTATATTACCGAAAAGATCTCTAAAAAATGAAAGTTTTTCATTTCTTACTTGCAAAATTAAATTTAGCTCTAATCTGAATAAGATTTCAAAGCATACATAAAAACATGCATTAAACAGAAATATATTTAATATTATTTGCCTTTTAGTGACCAGTTGGTTTATTTTGAAAGTTGGTTATCTTTAATATCAGTCAAATCACTTAGATATAATTTCATATCCATGACACAATGGAATTGCCTGACATTAAAGATGTGTTACTTTAATGTTTGTACTTATATTCTGCTTATTGTGTACAAGGAACATTCTAATGCAGACCAATCTCTTGACATCAGGGTGCTATTAAAATCCAATTATGTCCAGTTTATCTATCTCATTAATTTCTTGGTATTGTAATTTCACTTTTTTATTATTATTATTAGTCAAAAACCTTGTTCTTTAGCTTGCAACAATGGGAAAATCTATGTGATGAAATATTTGATGAAACAATTAAAATAGTTTGAACATCAGGATAACAATGTCATCTAGTGTTAAAGATTGACAAAAAAAAAGCATAAATTGTCAAAATGTAGTAAATATTTGCATAAACATTAATTTATCATTAATTAATTCATTTTTTTAAAATCCATATAAAATTAATTTTGGGATGATAATATTTTTGGAAGTTATTGTGGAAGAATGCCAAAATTCAGCTGAATTTTCAGTTAATTAAGATTATAATAAAAATTTCAAAAAAATTGCTCTGAGGTGCACATTTCTACCCTCAAAGATATACATGTGCCAAATTTGGTAGCTATAGATCAGGTGGTCTGACCTGTAAAGCACCAACACACACACACAAACATTCATCTTTAAAATAAGTAAGGATTGTGAGCTTTAGTTTAATCAAAATCTAAAGATTAAATTTATGTTGGGAATGATTTTTTTAAAAGCAAATTTGCCAAGCATCTCATTGTGCAGTTCTTTTAAATAAATATGCCTAACTTTACCCTTTTTCCCACTTAATTTCCTTTATTTTTATATATGTTTTATTAATTTTTGTGACAAGAATTAATATAAAATCTCTTTATATTTTACTTAGAATATAGTGTTATCTCTATCTATTATAATTGATATTTATTATTGGAAAAATGGTATAAATTACAGGAAGTATTCAAAGTTCCTTGCATCCATCACAGTAGAGATTTGATATTGGCAATATGTAGATCCTTAGGTTAATTCAAAATCATATGCACATGCTAATTAACAGTAATCCTTTTGATAAAATTGGTACATTTGGTTTGTATCATATTTAGTGACCTCACTATAAGAAATCCAAACCTGTTATTATGAATGATTCAGAATTAATAATTTTTTGTTAATGTGTTGATATAATTTGAAATATCCTTATCTGCAACAGTCATAATTGAAGTTCTGCTTACTTATAAATAAAGCTCTTCAGTAGTTCATGTAATATTTTTGGGTGTAATTTTTTAAAATAGAACTTATTCACATCTGTTAGACAGTATTTAAAATTTATACAAGTCCTTTGAAAGTTTATGGTAAGAACTGGTTCTTACCTATTTCTTTGAGTTAAGAAAATTCAATCTCATCGGTTTTAAAATATATTTTTAAATTGCATGCATTTCATTCAAATATATTTAATTACCTGTAATTTCATATATTTCTTAATAGGCAATTGCCCATCGTCCAGATTTGAATACTGTCAAAGCTATTATGAAAATGGCTTGGGCATCTTCTTCTGGTTCCATGGAATTGTTGCAAAATTCTAATGAAGAGCTTCATGCTTTGGTGGAAAAAGTTCGTATTGACTTTTGTAACTTTAAAAAAACTGTATTTTACTGTATAAACATAACTTTTGCTAATGAATGAATTTTCTTTGTAGGTTTGCAAACCAATTGAATCGGAAGAAATTCAGTTGTGCCGTGAAGCTTTAGAAGTTTTAGCTATAGCTTTAGCTTTGTATTCAGAGGCCTTAGATACACTTATGAAAGAGAAGGCTTGGCATTTGTTTATTGTAGACCTATTGTTAATTTGTAAAAACCGGTATGAATCTTACATTTTTTTTTAAAAAAAATTATTAATACTATGATAAATAGTTGTAATTAACAAAGAAATTGACAAGTTTCCATATTTAACAAATAGTGATAATATTTTAATAATAGGAAAATATTAACAACCTGTTATAGATGATTTTTATTTATTGAAGTTCCTTTTAAAATAAAGGGCTGGTACTATTTGATGATTATAATTATTTTCCAAAATTAGCTTTAAAAATGTTGTTTATATTATAGAGCCTTGGATAAGCAACATTCTTACTTTAATGTGATGTTAGTGTTTGGAAAGTGAAGTTATGTCCCATATTTCTTTATCCTGATTCATTATAGGCATTGTGATTTTAAACAAATCATTTATCTATTATCCTTTCATGTACTATTGTTGTTAGTTAAAGAATTGAACATTCTAATTGACAATTAGGGAGAAAGTTATGCGATTTTTCTCATTAAATTGGGCAAAATAATTCTTAAAATGAATCTTTATTTGAAAAAATATATTTAGTTTTAAATACTGATTATCTGTTATATATGTAATAAAACCAAATATTTGAAAGAAAATTTATTTCTATTACTTACTTAAAACTTATTTCTATTACTTACTTTCTATTGTACAAAGAGTTAATAATGTAATTGTATTTTTTTTTTTTTTTTCCAATTTAGATTTTTACAAATCCTTGTTTCATATGTCCCTGAATCCATATATATATGAAATTGAACTTTGACAATCTCTGAGCACAATAGCTCAAATATACTCTTAGCTAGATGAATGAAATTTTGTATGATTTTACACAAAACTATATTTGATTTCAACCAGCTATCAAATTTTGGACAAAATTCATTCATGCCTCTAATAGCTGTTAAGTGTGATAATTAAAAAAATGTAAATCTGATAGCATCTAAGTATAACATCAAAACATAGAGGATGAGACAGATAAAATTGAAATACACAATTTTAATACCTGAAGTAGAGATCTACATCAAAGTTTGAATCATATCCAACTATAGTTGAGCATTTGTCAATCTGTACAATTACATGCATGTAAATGTAATAATTCAAAAATAAAATGAATGAGATTAATTAAAACTGATATGTGATCTTCTTTTACTAAGTAATCTCATTACCATGCCATTACTCTATTTTCCTATTATGTCTGGAGGTTAAAAGCCTTGAGGTCAAGAACTTCATTCCACTCCTCTCAAATCAGCAATGTGATCTTACCAAAATTGTAGTTCTATATCTCGTTTTAATTATAATTAGAAAAATAGGTATCCAAATATGTCATTGTTCTCCATTATACTGCAAAAAATACAAAACACTCATGTGCAAGGGACTAAAAATAAAAAATTGAATATTCATGAGTTCACAGTTTTGTTTCCTATTCCACAGTTCCCTATTTTTATACTGGTGAGAAGAGAATAATGCCTGAAATTAGCAGATGGGTATACAAGATAATTTCTGTGAAAACCACTCTTTATTTTTAAAAGCTATAAGATAATAATAAAAAAAAAAGTTTTTCATTCTGTGGGTTTGTGGTAGTTTATAGCTTTTTATATTGTCAACTTAAGTTGCAATTTGCTTTAAATATTTGCTTATTTTAAAATTGGAACAAGTATTTGATAAATTTAAAATATTTGTTAAAAATTGTATGAATAAAGTGTGTTTTTTAAATTAATAAGTTTGGGTTTTGTATTTTCTCTATTAATAAATAATCTACAGTCTGCTAATTAAATTCTTATTTGTGCTTGTGAACATATGCTCATTTTATAAAAAAGAATTAATCATTAGCTCTCTGAAAAATGGCACAACTTTCATAATTTGGTCTCAAATTTTCTTTTATAGCTCCATCAGGATATGTGCTTCAGATCAATTTTTATTAATTGCAACCAAGTGTTATTTTGGTCATCAGTGCCTTGTTTTCTCTATTACTTTGCTTTTTACCCAACTGATGGTAAGTCTAGTGTATACATTTTAGTGATTTAATATTATTTATTTTCATTATGTTTAATCAGTTACTCACAAAATGAAATTATTATTTTGTTTAGATGAAATTCGTAGGTCTGTGTTTCTACAAAGGATATAAGGAGTAAAAAATTTGGTGATATTTATCACTTAAATTTACTACTTTTTATTTGGCAATCATGCGTTTGTTATTAAGCAACGAATATATTTTTTCTTTATAATTTTAGCATTATTTCAAATTGTTATAAAATTTTAGGTTTTTAAATCCATTGTTTTTAATTGTCTAGGTGAAATTTTTGAATTATTTGATTATTTAAAACTTAGATTTTTATATATTGTCTGTTTTGTGTTAAAATCTTTTTACTTAAATTATTATTTATGCAATTTTTTAAAAATTCGGTGTGAAGAGGTATTTTCTCCCATCGACAAATTAATTTTCTTTGATATTTTTATGGCTTATTGGAATTAAATTAGTTGTTCAAAATCGGATTTTTTTTTTTTTTTTTTCATAATTCCATAAGACACGTAGAATGAGACAAATTTAAACACTTGTGTTGATTTCATACTTTATATTCTTTTGGCTTGTAAATTTTATTACATTCTTCGAAAATGCATATTGAATTATGCAAGCATCCTCAATTATAATCAGATTCTTATTTGTTAAAATTTTGATTATTGTTTTAATATTGCAATAAATTATTTTTCAGACAACAGTGAAAGACTATGCTAGGAGTTCCCATGAATATTTTACATTGCTCTGTCGTTTACTTAATTATGCTTGTGTGAGTAATTGTCCTCTTCCAACTGCTCAGAATTTATTAAACAATGAAATTGATTGGTTAAAGGCAGTGCGGGTAAGTGTTTGCTTTTCAGTACTATATTTTTTGTGTATTTATAAATGTAATAAATCTTGTTCCTAATGTGCTGTTTGATATTAGTATAAATCCATTTCATTTCCTTACTATTTATTATTACTGTCTTAACTCGTTAACCTTTCCTAATTTTGCGAGTCCCTTTAAAGCATTGAGCTAATGATTTATCTGTTTCATTCCTTTGGATGGAAAAAATTTCATTTTAAAATTATTTTGTTATCTTTTTGTATTGATTTATTGGAGTGCAGATACTTCATGCGGCCTTTCTATTAATATTAAAATGAATATTACCATTTTACACCTTTTAATCATTGGCTTTGTCTAATTTTTATAAGTCTTGTGGCGCTTGCTTAACCATTATGCAAAATAAATTGATGTTTTGCTGACAGTTTGGGTTTATTTTTAATTGGAAGTCCATTGTATTATATATTATACAACAAAACATAAACCTAATAAGAAATATGATGAATAATATTTCCTGTTGTACCTTTTGTATACCAATATATTATTTGTTGTCAACATTTCATTTTCTGTATTGAATTGAAAGTCTACTACAATGAATAAAGTACATTCAAGATTATATACATATTAAGATTAGGAAACATGGGGGGGGGGTTGTCAGTTTTTAACCTAAAATTTGAAAAAAGATGATTATAAACTCCTTTTAACCATGTAATTTTCTTGCTGAATTGAGGCATTGTATAAGGATGATAAGTGAAATCATTCAGTATGAGAGCTTTGTGAGCTACGAAATATGTTTCATAATTTTTGCCATATCTTGGAGAATTTTTTAATTGGTTAAATAAAATAAAAAATTAGTCTTGGACAATAAACAAATTTAAACTCATCTTTAAAGATTTAAAAAAAATTAATATGCAAATATGGGGGTTGTACCATGGCTATTAACAGCAGTAGAAAACGGTTAGACTAAAAGAGTGATTATAACAAAAACAATTGTTTGAATTTCTTTACAATGTTGAAGAGTATTTTTTAAAAAATATTTTTAAAAACTAAGATTTAAAGAAATTGTGTGGTAATTGATATCATAGAAATATGGCATGTATGTAATTGTATGGTGTCATTTTCTTACAATAGCATTTTCCCAATTTATTTTTCTACAAATAATCTGCACATTCTGTTGCTCCAGATGCAGTGATATGCTATTAAGTATCAATAGACATTCTCTTTTATTAGTAGTAGAGATATGTAAAATATTAATTGAACTGTTTTTATAAATTTTAAGTTTCTGTTAAATTTATAACATTGCAAATA
This sequence comes from Argiope aurantia, assembly GCA_026543865.1. Lineage (NCBI taxonomy): Eukaryota > Metazoa > Arthropoda > Arachnida > Araneae > Araneidae > Argiope > Argiope aurantia. The sequence continues at coordinate 23,357 of JAPMOR010065908.1, forward strand.
TCCTCCCCTTTTATGATTTTATTTCAAAACTATCTTAATTTTAAACCTTATTACTAAAGCTTCATAATTATTAATTTTTAAATTGTTTTATTTTTTGAATATTGAAGATGCTTTTTAAAATGTTTATATATTTTTTGTTATTTCTGTTTGTGTTTTAAAAGTTTTTTTCTTCCTAATACTGGTTATCTGTATAGGTTTATTCAATGACTAGAGAAAATTATTAATTACAACTTAGAATTTGTTTATTGTACTAATCTTGTTTAAATAATTAAAGATCATATTTTTCTCAATTGCTCTTTGTTATAGAACAAAGTCCTTACAACTGGCGATAGTCAAGTGGATGAAGCATTGCTTGAAGGTCATCTTGGAGTTACTCGAGAACTTGTGTCATTCTTGGGTCCTGATAAGAAGTTTGAAGTTGGTGCTGATCCAAATGCACAGAGGGGAAATTTAATTAAAGTAATATTAATTAAGCTGTTACATTTGTTCTTAAAATCTTTGCAATTTTATTTCAACTTTAATACTTTAAAAATTAATAATGTAAAAATTAAGATGTTTCAAGAGCACAGCACAACATTAAATAGGTGAAAAATTCTGAAATTAGAAGAAAAAAAATGTCCAAACAATAAATTTTTCCTTTCAACATTTCATCACCAAAATATAAGCTATGTACTGCTAAAATAACATTATAAAGGTATCATAAATAAAAATATTTAAAGAGATTCATAAAAATATATTTTTAATGATTATCTCTCAAAATAGTGTGTCTCAGATATGAAGGTCTTTGCGAAATGTTTTAGTTTTTGAGGAAATTAGATTACATTTTTTTTTAATATTTAGATTCTTACTAATCAGTAAAATAAAGCTGATTATGCATTTTATTTCAAGCTCTTTTAAAAAGTTAAAAATTGATTTTAATTTTTGAAAATTTACTGTGTGCACATCAAAATATTTTATATAAATTTATTTTCAAATAGATTAGCTAAATAATATCCTGTTTTATACTAAATGTATTTTATATGATAAAAATAAGTATATTTTGTATTAAATATATATCTGAAATTTCACGACCCTTAAATAATAATTCAATAACTTCAAATTTTACCAAACTGCCTAGAAGAGTCCACTGTCCCTTTAAGATACATTACATTTAATTTAAAAGTTATGTTCAGAATTGTGAAGAAAGTTGCATTGCTTTCAAATCATTGGATTCAATCATGTGCTATATTCATAAGAAATTCCTTTGATTTTTTTTTTTTTGTCATCTTATAATCAAACTATCCTAAATAAATTAAACTATTTTACAAAAAAAAACCACCAATCTTATATAAATATATATAAACTATTATAACACCAATTGAAAGCTTTATCAATTTTCCTCTTTTTTTAAAAAAAAGGGGGGGGGGGTAAGAATGCTATACTTAAGTGGTATTAATGTTATAATTGTGACGAATATATTAAATGGCACTGGATATAAAATAGGCTTTTACATTTGTTTTAAGAATATCTGGTATCAACTATGATAATCGGATTGTGCAATGAATGAAATTGATTCTTAACTTGCCATCTGTGTTAATATTTGAATATTATTCATTTTATAAATCATTCATATAAACTGATGTAGAATGTTAAAAGTATTTAATTGTACTTTACTGTTTTGTCTTTTGTATTTGAAATCTTGTTAATCAGTGATTCAAATTCATTTAGGAACTTGTTGAGGATTTCATATTTCCTGCTTCACGAGTTGTATTGCAAGTGCAACGTAATGGGGGTGAGCTACCATCTGAGCAAGCTATTCCTGTTTGTTCATCGTCTTCATCTGTTGTTGCTGCTTTCGACTTGCTTGTAGCTCTTTGTACTGGTTGTGTTCCAAACTTGAGGCTTCTTGTTGACATGCTGTGTGAAATGTTTTACTCCGGTAAAATATATTTAGATATTTTCTAATAGTTTGGTTTATTTTTATAA
>JAPMOR010065914.1:0-12881 GCA_026543865.1 Argiope aurantia
AAGACCTACTAAATAAAAATTAACGGTATGCGAAACACAAATAAACGATTCAAAAGTTACCAAACTTCATGTTTTTATCAAAAAATTTATCTAATTTTTATTTTCGAATAAGTGAAACACCGAAAACTCATTTCAGTAAATTCTTCTAAATGTTTTATTAACCCTTAACTGGGGAGTCCGGTATCTCCGACCGCTATGGATGGACTTTCGGTCACCTCTATTCTATATTTAGCTTAGCCGAGTGAATTGACCTTATAGCTTCCACTTATTTTAAACGTTTAGTGACCTTTACTACACGGGCACTTTTTCAACGGTTTCAGTGGATGCCTTTTTAAATATTTCAACTATTCCTTAGCGTGACGTCTGTGAGACCGCACCTCCCTTTTACTGTTCCAGTATTATAAAAGGCTTAGCAGATGGCTCTAAAACTTGGACCTCGAAATATCAACTTACTGATCTTAGTTATGAAGCAGAACCACAGAGACTTTTAAATGAAGCAGAAAGTGATTTTAGTGATGAGGATAATTGTACAGAAGATTTTTTTGATGAAAGTTCGCATTCGACTGATTCTGATATGTATGTTCAAATATAATTGATTTTTTTAGTGATAATGCATTTTTAAAAATTTATAACATATATTAATATACCAAGAGAAATATCTACAAAAATTTCAGGCTAATTTTTATTTTAATACTTAATCTGTATGTTTAAAATGTCCTCGAAGATCATGATACGAAGGTTCACAAGTTCCTGCGTAGAAATGATGCCGATAAAAAAGAAAATCAATTTTAACCATTGTATTTTTTTTATTTTTTTTTCCTTATAATTTTTGAATGCTACATTATATTGTTTTCTATATATCTTTTATACTGGAAAAATTTATTTTTCCAGTATAAAATATATAGAAAACAATATATTTTTTAATCATATTTATAATAAAAAAGTGATATGTTTTTCAAGAATATTATTTGTTGTAACATGTAATTTAAGAAAAAAATGTATGTACAAACGAAATTACTTTTTTTAATGATAATATATTTTGAAAAATTTCTAAACCATATTTATATATCAAGAAAAATATCTTAAGGATATGCTGGCTGATTTTCATACTAATACTTTCATTAGAAAATTAGATTTGAGTGTAAAGAAAATGCGGTCTCATAGACCGCACCTTCCCAGTTAAGTCCTAAATTTTCATCTCCCCAGTTAAGGGTTAAAATTATTTGCTGTCGCACTGCACTCGTATCTGTTTATTGAAAATAAAATGGACCATCTCTATTGTAAAGATTAGTAAGTCATTAAATAGCATAATGGAATTCTTAATGGCTTAAAGTATGTAATACATTTAATTTAGAAATGCCCTTATACTATATCACATTGAATTTCTGCGTTGCAAAATGCAACTAAACTATTCGATACCCCACTCATTGCTTTATTACAATCTTCTGTTCATTAATTATAATACAATTCGCTTGTATATATAATCAATATAACCTTAAAGGAAAGGATAAATGCGTTTCTGCTCAACAAAATACCTGAACGAATATATAAACTTGAAAATCATGATAGTTATCGGATGTAAATGATTAAGTAGTAAACTATAATCTTAAAATTGTTGAAGCGAAACAAGTCTGTTATGTGTTACGTGAATTCGGTGAGTGAATTTATTTTGTTTGAAATTAATTACCATAATGTGCACTTTTATAAGAATATTCTAACGTAAAGAAAAATATAGGATTGAGTGGATTTATCGAAATTAAAATAGCCTTCTCCTATTTATTATCAATGTAAAAAAGTACATCGGAATATTTTTAGGTAGATTAGTATTTTAAAAAAAATTCATGTTGCCTTCCTAGATTAATTATTTTGTATTTACACTGTCAATTATTTATTATTTTTCTAAATTATCTATTATTTATTTTACTAAATAATATAGTAAAGTATAGTGTAACCAATTTATGTTGGTTAATCTTAAAATCTTATTTAAACAATTTAAATTTAGAAGCTAGTATCCACTATCCGAAACACACTTAAACGTGAATCACAATGTGTTGTCATCTAGTAATTACAATTACAACATGTTCCCTATAATTAAATGATATAGATCGAAATTTTTATTTACCCAGTTTGAATTTAGAAGCCGGTTTATAATATCTACAAACATAGACTAGATAAATACTTAAATATGGCTCTAACTTGTGGACTTTTCTGTTCTTTTATATTGGCTTTCAGTTTTGTGTGTAGATCATCGACAATTAAATTGGCACATTAATGGATTGAATAATTATATTGAGAAACTACACAGTTTTTGTTAACTTTACTGATTTTAAGTTTACAAAGATGAATTTTGTAATCAATTTTTCATTCGATTTCCGTTGAACTAGGATTTTGAAATATTTTTCAGTAGAAAATAGCCAGTTAATCGATTGATTTAATTACATTTTTATTCCATCTCATTGTAATCATATTTGTTTATTGATATAACTCATTATTTGTTATTGTATTTGATTCTAAGGGCTTCGATGTTCTTTCTAAGAAAAAGTCTTAACATCATAAAGGAAAATCCTTTCTGTATTTTCTAGTTTATCCCTTCAGTAAACGAACATCTGTTGTTTTACTTATGGAGATGCAATTTGTTATTCTCAGTACACTCACTGAGGCTTAACGTGGAATGGCCTGTCTTTCTACAAAGGATGCATATGTTATTTATGCAGCATTTTAGCTGGGAATAATGGCATTTTGGTATGTAAAAATGATACATTTGAATCATCTTTTGCACTTTTTGAAAGTACTTTTATAGGCTAAAAAAGCATAATTTATTGTGCTTGAAGTAGAAAATGAAGTATTATACAAAGAATGAAGTTTTGACTATAAATGAAAATACTAATATATTCTAAATTATTAATTCATTATTTCTCCTGGAAAAGGCATTAGATAATATATTTTATAAAAAATACAGATAGTTTTACTTGTGTTTTGTTATTATTTATATTTCCTTTTTGTATATAAAGATATTACGATAAATAAAAGCAATTTTTGAGTTAAATTGGAGTTTTAAATTTTTGCTTTATGTACAAAAAGAATTATATGCAGTAAATTATTTATTTTTACTTAAAAATAACAATTATTATTATAAATAACTATAACATTAATAACAATGCATTTAAGATTCATAATGTTTTCAATAAGTGGAATATGAAGATTAGACGACATTGGCTAGAATCACCAATTTCACTTTGAAAATAATAGTTTTATACGATTATTTTATTGATTTTTTCATTTTAAATGAATGATTTTTTCATTTTAAATAAATTTTAAATGAATTAATTACATATTTATTTAATGGATTGTTCTATTTTTGTTATGATAGTTATGATAAAAACTTTGTATTGTATCATTGAATTAATATTGCTGCATAAACTCTTCTATTATCTAATTTTCAATATATATATATATATATATATATATATATATATATATATATATAATTTTTGAATTCTAAGTGATAAATTATTTCTATGAAGGGAATTCTTATTATTTACTTAAAATATAAACAATATAAATTTTGGTTAAACATTAGTCATTAGTAATTTGACTAATGTTTAACATTAGTAATTGAACATTAGTAATTTCATTGAACATTAGTAATTTCCAACCTAGTATTTGGTTAAACAAATATTAGGTTGGAAAAATTACAAGTAATAAGAAAAGGGACGAAGTCATCATCATCATATTTATGGCTCAGCATCAAAAATTTTCTTCCACGATGTCAGCTTTCTCAATGTTTTCTTACTTGATGTTACATTCCATTGAATCAAAGTTAATAATAAATTTCCATGCGTTAAAATTAATTTGCGGTAGGGTCTTTAAAAAAGATCCGTTGTGAATTCGACTTATTGAACATTGTTGGTTGAGCAGAAAATTACCAAATACCTAGATTTAATATTATAACCTATCATATATTTCTATTAGCTTATATAAATTATTTCAAATGTATGAAAAATGTAGATTTTTTTATTACATTAAAAGCTTATTCCAAATTACCCGCTATGAAAATCATCAGAGGTAATACTGGTTAACACTATATTGATATTTAGGAGTAAGTCGAAAAATAAAATCTTACTCGCAACCGTTATATCATTCAAAGACAAGAAATATATAACTTAACAACCTACTTTATAAAACAAAAATGTGAGTAATGAATAAGGATAATTAAGAATTGTGTTTTTTTAATATGATCATAATTAAAAATTAGCACGTTATTCAACAATTTAGAAAATGGTGAAAAAAAACCAATAAGAATGTTCTTTTCGCCTTTCTAGAGTGCCGTAATGGAAATACAGATTTCCCAGCTTCCTAATGCTTTATCGGTGTTCATTGTCATCATATTGCTAAATTTTTCCTTGCTCCAGATTTCCCAATTTGATCCTAAGTATTTAACGAAAATAAAATTTAAAAAAACGAATTATCGAGGATTGGCTAAAAGCAAAAAATTCAAAACGACTTTGCAGATTTAAAGTAAAGATAATAAGATTATATATATATATAAATGTTGATGAAGCACTTAAAAAATATCTCTTCAATTTGAAATAATTAAAATATTTTTATCGAATATATAATATAAAATATAGAGGTGTTTTTTTTTATTTCGCATCTTATTATTAAACTAGTCGCCTTTTGTGACCAGCTGTTTCGCCGATATTATTGCTCGTTAAAATTTCAAGATACATACAAATGTTTTATGTGTCTTTAATTGCTTCTTCATCAAAATATTTTAAGCTCCGAATTTTTATAGATATATAATTCACTCATACAATTAAAACAACCTTTAAACCATAATGCTCTATATATATCTCTAATTTACAGTCAGCGAGCGTAAAATTCGAACTTTAAATTAAAATGGAAATTATTAAACTGCTGCTAAAAATATAAAAATATTTTTTACTGAAACCACGAATTTTTTTTAAATATGAGTACTGAAAACATAATCGTTCAGTATTGAAATCTTAAGAGCATTACCGAATAATTCTCATAATTTATGTAGTATCTTAAAAATTATTCAACAAAAATTCCTCTGCTTCATCGCAAATTCAGTTTTTAGTTTTACTTTTAAAAGATTTTATTGATGAAGATAAAAATATTTTATTTTGTTTTAGTCAATAAATGTATTTTTGAAAAAAAAATAATTATGAGATTTAAATTTTAGACTGTCCTTTGGTCCTAAGGAATCCTATTCTGCAAAATACTCTTGAAACTCCAACCTTTAAATAAATAAATATAAATTTTCTATCTTCTGCGATGACTGATTTATTATGTTTTTCTATTACAATTTTAGAATAATTAACATTTTCATAATCATGAGCTATTCACTCTCGAGAAACCTTGGAACTGGCGTATCTTCTTTGAAACAGTCGATAAAGTGGTCGAAAAATGTCAGTTTTTATGAAAAAGTGATATTCAAATTTCACATATTAGTCAGTTTTAGTTATTGATTTAATTGATTGTTCAGCTCTTTTTATTTAAAATATTGGTGTCTCAGGAATATTTTGTTAATTATGATTCAAAGGACGGAGGATCTCTGTAAAAATTTAAAATTCTTAATTCATTGGAGCATTTTTTGACTGAAGTTACATAAAATATGATTATTTAATTTCATTTAGACCATTTTCTTATCAGATATTTATGCCAATTAATCAAGTTCCAGAAATTAGCATTTGGGCCCTGATTAGAGTGGATATACTTTATGTATTAAACTATGTTTGATTTAAAAAAGACTGAATTATTGATTTACGGATGCTATTTTGAAACTTCACAGAAAATGATTTCGCACTTTTATTTTTTTATAGAGGACATTGCATTTATTTCCTTTCATACAGATTCGTGCAGTGAATTACACATTTCTAGATTAAGTTTGTTGTAAGCTTTAATTTAATCTTTCATTTTTAGTTTTTGTCAAAGCGATGGCAATACGCTGATAAAAGATAATTTTTCTCATTAACGCGTAGATAAATAGAACAGTTTAGAACAATGAAAATTTTTATAATCCTGGGTCAATCAGTCTTGAGAAATCCTTGGCGCTGTTGGAGCATTACCTTTGGGACAGTTGATGAATTGGTCTGAAAGCGTCAGTTTTTATTGAATAGTGATTTTCAAATATTCATAAAACTGTCAGTTTTAGAGATTAATTTAATTGATTGGATTGGCAGTTTTTTTATTTAAAAGAGTGGTGTCTCAAGAATATTTTGTTTAGTACGATTCACAGAGTGGCGGATATAGATAAAAGTTAAACATTTGTCATATATTAGAGCATTTATAGATTCAAGTTACATATGATTTCATTATTTACTTCATTTAGACCATTTTTACTACATGCATTTCTATTGTAAAAGGTTTACAAATTAGCCGATGAACCTTAAAATGAAAGAATATATATTAAACCATGTTTATTTTAATAAAACTGATTTATTGAATTAATAATATAGATATTGTAAAAGGCCATGGAAATCTTTTCTTTGCATTTAATTTTTTTTTAAATATCCTATTACATATTTATTTAATTTCATACAGACAACTTGCTGAAAATTACATCGTTATATATTTAATTTATATGTTTTAATCAACTGTTAATTTTTTTAATTTGAGCATTTGTCGATATGACAGCAACACGTTGATAAAAGCTAATAATTATATTTTTTTCCCATGCACGCGTAACATGCTCGTGCAAGTTAAATTTTATTTTTATTTTGTACGAAATAAGTTGTTGAAAAATGTGATTAAATTATTTCTAAAAAAATCATTAAAAATTTAATTTAATTTGTTGGCTAAAACATTAGTAACATTAAAAAGATAATGTTTTGATCTTTAATATAATGTAAAAACCAGTTTTGTGCTGTAATATTTTCCGAAGTTATAGCTGTAAACAACCTCAAAATTTCGCTTAATTTTTAATTAATTCAAAATTCGAAAAAAAATCGCCTCCAGGTGCACATTCTCGACATCCAAGTTATACATGCGCCGAATTTGATAGTGGAAGGTCGAATGATCTGGCCTGCAGAGCGCCAACATAATATTATAAGTATAGACTATGTCTTGTTAAGAATATAAAGCAGTTTCAGAATTATTATTCTCTGCTTTTCACTTTATCTCCATTTTTATTTGCCTGAAATAGTTAGCTCAATTTGTGTCAAATACGTTTAATTACAAACAAAATATAATTACAATTTTGCATTATTGTTTCTTGTGTAATCACTTTCATGTTAAGGAAGTATTACAGTGTGCTCTAATGGATGACGAGACAGTGCCCCCTAGATTTGGTGACAGATTTGGGGACCATTTGGTGATATGGTAACGAATTTGGAGACTGGCGGCAAAAATAATTCCTTAAGCAGCTGGGATTTTCATAATATATCCATTAAGAATGAAATTAGAATATTTTTTTAAAATCCGTTTTATCCTATCATGGAAACTATAAAAAGTATTAAAAAAAAGCTGTAGTCAGTTGAGTTGATCTCAAGAGATTAGTTGAGAGAGTTCTATCTGAGGTACGTTTTGCTCTTATGTATATTACTAAATTGCTGTTGCTTACTCCCTGAAAGGGTCAGAAAGGGTAGCTGCTGTCAGTTCGTCCTTTCGTGCAGAACAAATCTTGTTATTGAAAATGTTGTACCGTTTTACCATACACTCAATGCACTGAACCTTGATTTTTGGAAATTTCCATAACAATATTTTTAGTTACGACGTTAGTAATCAAATTTTGATATATTTACTTAAAAATAATATTCATTAATATAGTCGGTCTTCTGTTGCTATTCACATCATATGCAGTAACTCTCTATGATGTTGGCTGACTTCGGTAGCCGTTATGCCTTGTGCAGTACCTCAGATATTAGTAGTTAAAGAAGAATATGAGAATCTGAGAATTTTCGATACTTAGTTTATTTATACTAACGTCCCGTTTTAAAACAACGCTAGGACTATTTTGGAATGGACCTCGTGATTTTAGACCACTGTCAGGTAACGAGAACGACACCTGAGCTGGCACCCCCACGTGCACCAGACCCATTATCACGGCGGTTTTACGATGGAATACCAGGCCACTGCGGCCCAAGAGAATTTTCGATATATGAAATAAGAAAAATGTTTAATTAATTTAGCTAGCAATAAACCCGTAGCAAGGTTCAACCTCAGTTTAATTTATGAAATAATTTGGAAATTTTCATACTGGAAAACAAATGATTTAGGTAAAATATAAATTCCAATTCTATAAATTACAAATTTTAAACTGCTAACAATTCCTTATTGATCCTACTACAGTCGTATAAGGATGAGAGGTGAAGGTATAACGATATAAGCGAATTTAAAGATGTAACATAAATCTGTGGCGGATTGCGATGAGCAAGGATACAACTTGGGACTTTCTAGTTCGCAGCCGAGTAGCATGACCACAATACAAAAGCAATTGACCGTCTAGCGTAGTTGTTAACTGGCTTATAAGCTTTCACCACAAATCTTATCAATGCTTCTTCAATAAAAGCACAAATCATATAAAGATTAGGGCACGTGTAGAATCTATTTCAATACATTTTATGTCATGGATAGGTCAAATTATATTTTAAATAAGGAATTCATATGCAAAAAGAAGTACGTTTGTATTTATAATTATATATATATATATATATATTTGGAAATTTCGATTTTGAAGGCTTAAAAGCAAATAAATTTTCTAGCTGAATGTAATAAAAATATTAATTATACGAATTAATGTTAAAATGAATTCTCTAAATATAATTTTAACATTTTAATCTAAGACTTAATTACAAAATAAACCTCTTAGCTAATGCGTTTAGAAACAAATATTCTTATCAGCTGACTATTCATCTATTAAATCTGGAGTTGAGTTTACATTATTTGGAGGGATTCTTCAAGTTTAATCTTTGCCTAGTTTTACGAAACAAGAGAAATAATAACGAGAAATTGGGGAATGTTGGAATTAGAAACATTTGATATTTTAAAATAAAACTTTAACTCATATATGTTAAGTGAAGCGCGAAACTTAAGGATTAAGATAAAATTCCAATTTAACTCCGATCTATATTTATATATTTACTTTTACATGGGCGCAAAAGATCAGTATATGTAAAATTTAACTTTATTGAAAACTAGCCGCCTTTGGCGACAAGCCGGTTCGCAAGTATTACCGCTCGCTACAATTTTCAATTAAATATTTTAAGTAACTGGTCTCTTAAAGGAATCTCAAACAAAGCATTTTTAATTTTCAAATTTTGATAGTCATACCAAACATATACTGTTTAGATCATTTCGTTCAATTTACTATATACATTTTGCTAATTTGTAGTCATTTCCGGCAAAACCTCAACTTTAATTTAAAATGTAAATGATGAAATTGCAATTAATATTATTTTTTAATAAAACCAAGCGTTTTATTTTATTTATCATCTTTATTGTTATTAATTAATTATTATTATTATTGAATGTGAGTATTGCAAATCGAATCGCTCGGTATTTAAGTCTTATGTTAACTACAAAATACTTTTAATAATTTATGTAATATCTCAAACAATAATTCAACAAAATATTCTGAGATTCAGAATAAAATTCAGTTTTTAGTTTCGCTTTCAAAAGGATTGAAATGAAATCAATAATTATATTTTGTTCCTGCCTATAAATATATTTCAAAAATTATGAAGTCTAAATTTAATGCAGTAAGGTATCATATTCTGAAAAATATTCTGGACACACCAAATTTTAAATAAATGAATGCATGTTTCTATTTTCCACGATGAACTAAAACTCATTTATGAAGTTTTAAATGTTAAAAATTTAGAAAAACTCAACATTTTCATAATCTTAGGCCAATTAATCTTGAGAAAACTGCGCGCTGATTGGCGTATTTTCTTTGAAGCGATCGATGGAAAATCTAAAATTATAATTTTTTTATTGAATAGTGATATTCAAATTTTCCTAAATCAGTCAGTTTAAGTGATTGGAAATTAACTCTTAAAAGTTAGTGATTTAGTTGATTGAAAATTAACTCTATGACCACCATAAAATCTGTGTTTTCTCTTGTGGTGTATGCATTCTCCTTAATATCCGCTCGAATAAAACATCGCATACAAAAGTATTACATAGAATAAACACATCAAAAGTAAACATAACATTTCAATAGTTGCCAAAAACAAAAGAGAGAAAAATGCAATTAATAAGCAGACGATATTTAGAAAAGTACAGATATTTAGACTGGAAAATGAAATTATCTGAAATTAACCACACGCGCAGACGATATTTACAAAAGTAAAAATATTCAAACCTGAAAAGGAAAATATATTAGTTATTCCATCAATAAATGCCATAAGTTTGTTTATGTCTTCATAGATCATAAAATAATTTTTCTTAAATTTATTTTTTAGAAAAAATAATATTTCATATTTGTACTATTTCCTACAAACAGGTGCCGAAAATTATATTTTTGTAGATTTCATTTCCAAAAAGATTTTTTTTTAATTGGAGCTTTAATCAATGTTATTTCAACACTTTGAAAAAAGCTAATTTTTCCCCATGAATGCGAAACGTGCTTAATTTCAATTTTTATTTTTTACGAAAAAAATTATTGAAAAACATAGTTAAAATATTTATTTAAAAATTCATTAAAAATAGAAATTTAATTTTAAGGTTAAAACATTGATATCATTTAAAAGATAAATTTTTGATCTTTAACTTCATGTAAAAATCTTTTTTGTGCGGTAATATTTTCGGAAGTTATAGCAGAAACACGTCAAAATTTCGCTTAATTTTTAAATAAATACAATTCTAGTTAAAAATTCGAAAAAATAACCCCCAGGTGCACATTCCCGGCCTCCAAGGTATACACGTGCCAAAGTTGGTAGCTGTAGGTTGAATGGTCTGGCCTGTAGAGCGCCAACACACACACACATTGAGCTTTATTATAAGTATAGATAAAGCAATTTAAAATTGTTACCGAAACTTTAAAACACAAAAGCATAAAACTATATTAAGAGCATGTTAAAAATACATTCTAAAATGTATTAATTCTTTTCTTCATACTAAGCATAGATAATTCATTTTAAATTTCTCTTTTCGTCAATTTTATCCTCATATTTATGATTAAAATGCATAAAAGTTTAAATATCTTTATCCAATCTTTTAAGCCATATATTAGATATTAATCTCCTTTATTTAACTTAGTTTGTTTCATGATATTATTCCGTTTTTTTTTTCACTATTTAATATTCTAAAATTGTGAAATTTAGATTAGATCTAAAATTAATAAAATTTAAATAATTTCATTGGAATCGTTGTATGTAATAAAATATTAATTGGAACTCTGTGGTGCCATCTTGTAACGGAATTATTATTATTATTATTATTTTATTGAACTCAATTTGTTTCGTGATTTCATTCTATCTCTCTTCCACTTTTTACTGTCGTAAAATTTTGAATATATTATACATTTACGTTCTTAATAACTTAATAATATTCCAATAATTTCATTGCATAATTGTCATGGAATCGTTGTATTTAATAAAATATTAATTGGAACTCTGTGACGCCATCTTGTAAAGGAATTATTATTATTATTATTAATATTTTATTTAACTCAGTTTGTTTCATGATTTCCTTCTATTTCTCTCCCACTTTTTACTATCGTAAAATTTTGAATATATTATACATTTACGTTCTTAATAATAATATTTCAATAATTTCATTGCATAATTATCATGGAATCGTTGTATTTAATAAAATATTAATTGGAACTCTGTGGAGCCACCTTAAAGGGAAATTCAAACATATCATAACATTTGTAACATAAATTTTATTTTCAATAAATTGAAATAAAGAAATCGAAGTTTAATATTTCACGTTTTCGACCTTCTATTGACATTTTAAAAGAAATCCAATTGTTAAATTTATGGCTTTGAGCAAATTTACTAACCTAAAGCTGCAGGAGTATAAGTATAAAGGAATCTATCCCCTCACGAATAGAAGTAAGAGCTGGTTCAAGCACAGACATTCGAAAAAACAATCTTTTTTACAAAACCATACTTTCCTCTACCATTACCAAAATGCCCGGGATCAGAAAAAGTGCTCAAAGTGATACATAAACCCGTCAGCTATTCTTTTCCTATAGAGAAACCGTTCTGAGCAACGATTACTTTCAGCATTTCGAACATAACATTGGCTCCCGGATAATCCGGGAATCTCCTCATCAATCTCCGGATCGGGGTATCCCGGATATCTTTTTATCTATGAAGGGAGGCTGCAAACTCGTGATCTCCATCAACAAAAATACTACATTGCCTTCAATGGCCTCATCAATTCTTCCTCAATAGTCAGCGTAATGCTATTGTAGCTCACAAACAGGTAAAACGGCCGGACCCTCTGTATTGTCCGGTCTCCGTTTTCGGAATAGAAAATGTGCTTTGGTCAGTCATTGTTTATCATAAGTGTTTGGATGTCACGGTTTGTATTAAGCACGTTGGGAAATTTTTCACCAATCCAATAGTGCTAAAAGCTTAGTGATAGAATTTAGAGTGGTTGTGTGTTGTGTTAAATAACCATATTAAACTATATTGAATATATCGTCAGATTAAGTTCGGAAAAAGTTTTAAAAGGACATATTTATTTCTTATTGCTCATTTTAGAAAAAAGAAAGAGTACACAATGTTTTAGATGTACTCGAATATTTTATTTCTATGAATAAATATGCAAGTGACAATATATTTATGAAGTCTTATTTATTTCTTATCGTTCATTTTAGAAAAAAATTGAAGCACACAATGTTTAAGATATACCAAATATTTTATTTCTATGAATAAATATGCAAGTTTCGATATATTTATGAA
>JAPMOR010065914.1:12891-27554 GCA_026543865.1 Argiope aurantia
ACTTATTATAACGAATTATAAAATATTTTAAGGATTTCAAAACAAAGTAATAGTAATAATGTCATGTTATGTTCATCTTAATTGAATTACAGATTTTAACTCGTATACTAAAAGAATCAAAACATGTTTTTAACAAAACTGAAAAATAAAAACAAAATTTTATATATATATAAAATTTTATATATATTTTATATATATGAAATCCTTGAAAATTGAATTACCCGAACGCCGCGAAAGCGTAAAAAGGAATTATTGTTGAGTAATAAGGTCAGTCACATCAGTCAGAGGTCAGATATTGTACCGTGGCCACGGTACAACCTCACATGTAGGAAGAAATCAAGCCCGCAAATTTTTTTTCTCCCGGGAAGCAAGAACCGAACACCACGTCGGAAGCCTCTCATTCTCATATCCGAGGTGCCCCCTACTCTGGATCAGTACTAGATAAATTAAATGAAACTTCCATGCACACGCTCTTATGAAGAGGTAATCTCTTCCTTTCCCCAATATTGGCTTTTGCGCCATAAAACCTCAAACCAAATCAAACCTCTCATTTCCCGCATAAAAAGTGTTGCATGTGGCAGTGAATTCCACGAGTACTCAGATTTTTATTCTAACCCTCATGGATGTTTTATGCTTCGTAGTTTTTTTTTTTTAAAGCGTGTATGCATTTTCCACGTCTTTTTACCATCTGATTGAAAATAAAATTTGACACAAAATAGTAATTTAAATAACAATAATCCCTTATCAAATGTATATTAAATAACAATAATTCCTTATCAAATCTATATTAAATAACAATAATTCTTTATCAGATGTTAATTAAATAGTAATATCAAATATCTTATCAAATTTAATTTATCTAAGTCGTTTTTCTTAATTCACGTATTCACATACATATGAATAAAAGAAAACCCCAATATATATATCCTTTGAAATATTTCATTTAAAATTTGATAAATAACTGCACATTAAATGATAAAACTGTATCAACTTTCATTTATCCAAGTTTTTGCTTTTTTGAGCTATTGTATTTACATGCATTGTGGAAGTACAGACTGACAGACGGTCAGTCTTCTGAAGGATTTAATTTATAATTTTATATGGAAATATACTTTAAATACTAAATGTGTGTATAAAATTGGATTTTACTTTTTAAACTCTTTACATTTCGCAAATATTGTATTTACTTGTACTCTGACTGCCAGACAGGCAGATTTTTTTTGAAAATGAATTTCGCTCAAAATATGATTTTAAAAAATCTCCAAATTCAATGTAAAGGCCATATATCAATTTCATAATTTCATTTATATGGATCTAAACCTTTTCGTGTATAGAATTCACAAACATATAGCTTTTCAATTAAATTTTTTTTTAGTACACGGTGAGGTCTGGAACTTAAAGTTTCATCAAAACCTTGTTGCTGAAATCTTTGGACAATACTTTTTTTTGCATACCCCATATAAGAGCAAGTAAAACAGCAGGTACATAAACAACCAGAGACGTTTCACCTAGTCAGAGTAAAGGCATCATGGCATTTTAATTCCTGATGCATTTCAGTGATGGATGGGATGCAGCATCAAGGCACAGGAAGGATAATCCTTTCCCTCTTGCCCTTAAATCCTTTTCATATGCAAAATACATTGATTTTTCTTTTAAATTGATGCGTCTGAAGAAGACATTATTATTTTTTTTTCTTTTTCTTTTTTGAATGCGATGCGTTATTTTTTTCTGTGTTCTACATTTTTGCGATGTTATAGAATTGAATGTAATATTATGTCTGAAAAACAATCCGAGATGAAAGATAAGACAATGGAATTTTTATTCAAATGCTGAAGTTTTCTCTTCGCGTAAATGGAGGATGAACAACGTGGCTTTTGTTTTCCTCTGCGCCATTTTTCTTATGCTGTAAAACTGTCGCCAACCGCATTAAGGTAAAGGTAAACGTTTGGGTTCATGTTACTTTTTTGAGAGTGATGCAGGCATTTCACTTGTCTAAAAGATAGGTAACATTTGCTCATCATATGTATTTGATAATTATAAAAATGGAGTAAAAGAATAATAAGCATCTTGAAAAACCACATGAATAGACAGAATATGGAAATAAATGATGGATAAATATATAGAGAAATTTCCCTCCGGGGAGCACCTCAAAATAAGGATGAGATGCTCCCGGCATGGTGGTTGGATCTCGCCACCCTGGTGGGTACACGAAAAGGTGGGGGTCTGGCTCCTCCCATCGATGACGGGACGCACGTCCTTAGGGAAGGGTTGTACCGTGGCTGGTGATGGCCCATATGACGGCTCAACCTCAGTTCTCGCCAATGCTGCTGTTTCGGTGGTACAACCATTCAGTATTTATTATCCATGTGCCTTCGAGCGTGTCGGAGAGTCAATGATAAGACTTACATAGAGAAATGAGTGATAGCTAGAGGATGGTCAAATGCTTTGTGAAGATGAAGAAATAGTAAATTAGAAATAAAAAATAAATGAATGATATGTAATTCTTTTCTTGAGTCGAATAACAAAAAGACAAAAAATGTAAAATATGATTTATTGCTTTTTTGATATGATACATACAACAATAATCGGAGAAATAAAAGATAAATGCAATTGGATGTGAAAAAAAATTGAGAACAACTTTTAAAAAATATTCTTTCCTAATTTCCAATAATAGACTCCATTATTTAAAAGCGTTTTCATTGTTTCATCAATTATTTTATAATGTGAATTCCTTCTATTATTGAATTCTAAAGAAAGATTCTATTTAACCCTTAACTAGGAAAGTGAAAATTTAGGATTAAACTGGGAGGTCATGCTTGCTGTCTACGTGACAAAAATTTCTTTACATCCAAATTAAATTTTCTAATAAAAGTATTAGTATGAAAGTCTCTCAATATATTCTGCAGATATTTTTCTTGATATATAAATATCTTTCAGAATTTTTTCAAAATGTATTATCATTGAAAAAAGTAATTGCGTTTGAGCATACATTATATACACATACATTTTTATATCGGCATCATTTCTAAGCATAAATTTGTAAACATTTGCATTACGGTTTTCAATGGCTTTTCAAACATACAGGTTAAGTACTTGTTTATAAATCAGCCTGCAAATACTTTAGACCTTTCTCTTGGAATAATATATTTTTGAAATTTTTCAAAATACATCATCACTAGAAAAATTAAGTATATTTGAACATACATATCAGAATCAGTTGAATATGAACTTTCATCGAAAAAATCCTCTGCACAATTATCCACATCACTAAAATTGCTTTCTGCTTCATTAAAAAGTCTCTGGAACTCTGCTTCATAACGAGGATCAGTAGGTTGTATGATATTTCGAGGACCAAGTTTAAGAGCCATTATTTAAGCTTCGTATAATACTGGAACACTAAAAGGGAGGAACGGTCTCCCTGACGTCGAGCAACATTAAATTGCACATTTAAATTTTAAAAAGCGCTTAGAATCTGGTCTCCATTAGAAAAGTTCATGTACTCAATGAACAGAACATGTGTAAGACAATTAAAGGTACCATTGCTTCAACGTCTGACAATTAGACTGAATCATGGATAGGAATAATATCTAAGGATATAAATGAAATAAAATATACCCATCTTGTTCACTTAGGCTATTAGTATGTAATAAAGTAAAATAACACTTGATACAAAAATTCATCTAAAACAAAACAAAAACAAAAAAATGATAAGCAGCCTAAAAAGGAGAAAAAAAGTTTTCATAAAATACTTAAACTAAATAGAGTTTAATTTTGCACTACTTCTCAGCCTCACAGAGTCCAAGGTTTTTACCTTAATTAAACTTTTATTCAGAATTCTTGGATAAAATACATTTCTTTTTTAAGCTTTTTTTGGTATGCTTTGTTTTAAAATGCCGTTTTTCACTACTGCTATTATAATTAAGAAAGAAAATTTACTTTCACTAATTGACCAAAAAGAAATTAATTTTAATTAAAAAAATTTCCTGGTAACCTCTTTAAATGCATAATGAAATTGGTTAACCATGTATATTTTTTTCAGTTTTCTTCTATAAGTAACACTCTAATAACATTAAAAGCAATAATAACCTTAGAAAATATATTATTTTTTAGTGAAAATTTTATAAAACAGGATTTTTTTTTCTGAACGGTAGCGTATTACTGAAGTTATTTTATATAAAAGAATAAAAACAATAAAGTTTGAAAATAAAATGCACAGGGTTCTATATATAAAATATTTTTCTATCTAAATGTATAAAGTAACCAAAATATCAAAATATTCAAGTGTTGATGGAAATTGATCCAAGTAAGTTATATATGAAATCTTACTGCAAATGGAATTTTCATTTGCAAAGATGTTAAGAAATTTTCAGCTCATAGCAGCATAATTTCTTTATGATGTCTTAGCATACATTTATGGTATCATTTTGACTTCCATATATTTCATTAAAAAATTAGTTTCTACTTTTCATTATATTTGTAAAAGTATGTTTTTAAAAAGAAAGGATTACATTTTAGACCTTGATTAATTATTTTATTTGATTAATTATTTTAATTGATTAATTTTTTACATAATTCGTTATAAATATTAAACAGTCCTATAAAAAATGAAAATCGAAGCTCTTGTCCAAAACATCAAAGCAAAAAGATATTTTAGGCTTGATTCAGTTTTTTCCTTTCATTTAAAAAAAATAGATATTTGCAGTAATAGACTAGACAGAAATAGCATTTAACTTCATTGAATACACACAAGCTTCATTTTACTTCATTGAATTCATTCACAGGCAAATAAATCAAAGTAACTAAAACGTTGAGAAGTGCTGTGAAATTTACTTAAAAATATAAGAAAAACTTATTAATCACAGGGATAAATATTGTTTTAGAATAAGATACTGAAATATGTTCTTTCTGAATTTCAATATTTTAGAAAGTCGATTTTTCTGAAATAAAATGTTCATAAGTTACTGAAGAAAATTTTAAAAGTCTGGCTTCTTTACATTAATAATAATTTTTTAATAATTTTTATTTAAAATTTTTGTTTAAAATTTAAGACACTTTCGTTAATGAACGCTTAATACTCAAAAATAATTATATGCTGAATTATGTTTCTGTTAATCCAACGATTTGTCTGGTAGAACGCATTCTACGAATCTTTTTTTTCCCCATATATGCATGTCACAATCTCTAGATATCATGTTAGTATGAAAGCATTATCCTGTAATCTGCTTTGTTTAGTGCCTGAAATATTAATTACACATATTTTGACTGTATATACTGATCTCATTTCAAATATGAAAGAAATTTTATTTTTTTAGTTCTTTTGTGATTCTTTGAGTAGCTAAATTACCAAATATTTGTTATTAAATTACCTTGTTTCTGCAATTGTTCCTGATTTTTTTCTCTCTCTTTTTCTCTCAATCACTGATTAAATGAACTTTATGGTATGAATAATTTTTGGCAAAAATTACCGTTTATATCTCATATAACTTATAGAACTTTATGCACATGAATATTTTGAATTTACTTAGAAATTATCAGCCTTCTTCTCTGTGTAAATGAGCTGCAAAAAACATTGTTATCCCTTATGACTGTAGAATAATATAGCCAAATGACATCACTGGCAAAGAAATAAATAATCTATGAGACCAATGTAAGAAATGCTCCCTTTGAAAGAGAACATGGTTGGTGCAGAAAGAAATATTATTCCTGACCTCATAGTCGGATGAGGTAGAATCATTCTGTTTCATCTGCGTATAAAGTTAGGATTAAAACAGTCTTTGTTCTGTAAAGATATAAGAAACTTAATCCCTTCGATAGATGAAAATAAAATTTGATTTTTTGATGGTATTAAAATCAGATAGCTGCTAAATAATCTTGATTTCATAAGTTGCTTTTAAAGATTTATAAAAAAAATAGTATCCATTTCCTGTTTTCTATTGTTATGTTACTAAAGAATTTTTAGTCTGAAAATTTATTTGATTTAGTTAAAAATTTAGAAATCTGGATAATTTTATTAACACATGCACAGTTATCACAGTAATTTATATAAATTCTTAATAAACTTTAGCACAATTATGATCTGAACGAAGATAAACGGTTTTTCAAGGATATGAAGGTAATAGATAATAAATACTAGGGAAATTGAAACAATCATATGCTAGTAGAATACGGTATAAATCTGCAAATAAACTGCTTAAACGAAACTCACTGTAAAATATCAGATGTATACAGGTTTAGCTACAGAACAAAATTTGTCCTTTAGCTTTTATCTTTCTCTTTTCATTCCTACATTATCTGAGCTGTACAAATTAATGTAAATGATGCTTATTTTCAGTTCAAAACGTAATAAGGATGCAGTTTTTTTTAAATTTATGGATTAAGACTTTAATATGTTAATGTAAATAATCATTCTATCTTACCTAAGAAACAAGAAGTGAGGAGTGAAAATTAACTTCATATTTGTTTTAAGCTTATGAAATATGAATAAAATTCTGTTTTAAAAATCTTGCACCAAAGTATGCGGCGGAAAAATAATTATCCATTCAGTATTTTCTTAAATTATCTATCAAATGATGATTAAGATAGGAAATAAAATTTGCATTCAAATCAATAAATTAGCTAAAAATAAGAATCGGAAAATATAAAATATTATACTCTTATTAAGTACATATAATTATACATATTTCTGGAGTATATGGTTTTAGAACGTATGGCTAAAATCGAATTCGAAGTCCTATCTTTATATAAATAAAATAACTAAATTGGATAAAAAAATTATTTATTTAAGTTCCTAGTATAATTAAAATGCTAAACAAAAGAATTTTTATTAAAAGAAAAATAATTCGTTATTAATAAATAAATTGTTTTACATTTCTTAGAATATTATAAATTTGACAAAACAAGATCTGTCATCAAAGCAGTACTGTTATTTCAGAAAACTGAGTTAATGACCTCTGGACGATTTTACTTAGCAAGTATGCGTTGTATCAGAAAAGAGCATTATCCACCATAAGATACTATTATGAATCCCCAAAATTAAAAACATCCAAGAATGAAAAAAAAATGTATATAATACTTGCATCGCACAGCGCAATTAGTCTCATTGTAAAGAAGAGGGATCAGATATTTTTATGGAAACTGAATAGATTTCAGGTCAGTGACCCGAGTCACTAGCATGAATTTGGCAATTTTGGAGACAAAAATTAAAATTCTATAGGAAACAGTAATTAAAGTGATATATCTATCAAGAACCGCGTTTTAGAGATCCTTCTAGAATAATCAAAAGGGTTATCATAAAATCTATATCAACGCTTGAAGCTGCAACAAGTCAATTAATGTTCGAGTCAGTTCACCTATTTCAGTGAATAAGCACTGAGCGAGCTCTCCGATTATATTGCAGTGAGCACTGTATAGAGCTATGTTATTCTTCGTATACACTTCAGTTGCGTTTTCTTTACCCGTGTTTCGGGGAATAAATCTTTATTTTGTTTTATCTTGTTAAACTATAAAACCAGGAAACATCTTAAAAATATACATGAAAATCTTCTGATATAGTGATTGATTTCCGTCGTCCTGGTGGGTACAGAAATGGTGTAGGGGTAGCTACTTCCTGCCGATGGCGGGAAATGCTTCATATGGGAGAATCTGTACTGTGGACGGTGATGTCATAATTCCCTCCAATGTTGTCGTGGAGTTCCAAACATTCAAATATATCGGAATGCATTCAGACTTGCCGTAGTAGTCTTTTATGGTTACATTGCTAGATTTCTTTCATCGTACAAGCACCGGAAGATTTCCGTAACAATACATTTTTAATTCCTTTTTTTCCGCTTATCCTCTCGCACTCTACTGTTCAAATATTTTTAATCTAATTATTTTTAGTTCATATGGAATATATAATTTTACAAATTATTTACAACTTCTACGCCAAGTAATTTTACAAAAAGGAGTTTATTGCATTGATAAATAAATGTAAAATCTCTTGATATATTTTTCCTTTCAAGCCCCCCCCCACACTCCCCTCCATTTTTTGTAAAATCAACCCTCTTAGGAAATGCGCAAAGTAGTAAAGATTTTCCATACCTGAGAATAGGCATCATGCTTACAATTTCAAAGCAATATGTCATCATTGCTTACATAAATGTATCTCATCTTTAATCCTCTGCAAATGCGATAATATACGATTGATACTTTTGAAACTCATAGTATCAAAAGTATCAGAGTATCAGTATATCATTAAATTCATATATCATAGATCAAAAGTATCAGTATATCATTAAATTCATAGAAAAAAAATCAGAAATGCGATCTTTTCCCCACAAATTCGTTTAAGATTATTTACTAAAATAAGCAATAAAAACATTTATTTCCACTTAATATTTAAAATGTACTACAGTTTACCCAGGTAAATACTTAAAATAAGCATAATTTGCATTTATTTCAGTCAACCTAAAATGCTGAAATACGAGTCTTTTCCGAATTCGAGAAGCATAAATTTGCAGATACAAATGGAGAAATAATATTCCTATTTATATTCTTCCCTCGAAGTGCTTTTATGATGAAGCATCACATTTCTTGCATCGTGCATGCGAAGCACGATTTGGGAAGCACTCTACAGTGGAGGTCTGTTTTAGCCTCCATCTGTTTTCATGAAATATTCTTCCGATCGTATTTTATTTTCTGATTTCAGATTGTGAGTTAACTTTAAAGTGATGGCAGAGTCTGCAAATGTGTATATATATTCAGATTGCGTAAATGCGCATTTTTTCTGTATTAGTATTTGATTTTATGGATAAATTTTGATCTTTTGATGTAAGTGGAGAATCGATTTAGCTTTTATTTCCATTTAATTGATGCATTGCGAATACTCGTCCAGATTTTTAAATTTGTTTCTTTCTGGATTTTGAAACAAATATTTTGGGTCTAGGTTTAAATTGACAATTCAAAGGACTCATGTTGAGCAAATTCATGATCACATAATATATGTCATACCAACCGAATGTGTTTTATTTTGAGCTGTAGGCCGGATTTTACACTTATTACGAGGTTATTTTTAAAATATTGCATCATAAACTAAAACTTACCGGAGTATTATAGAAAAGTGGACATCTGGGGTAAATTCTAGATTTTTTTAACTCATGCATACAAAAAACAGGACTCAAAATAAGAAATTAAAAAAAGCAAATAATCCAACCGTCTGTATTATAATTCAGAAGCAAACGATTGGATTCCACTACTGATTCCAGTTGTGGCATTAAAACAATTTTATTTTTCTTATGCAAACGTTCATCGTTGTTTTTAATGAATATTTAACTTTCATATTCAGATTATCAGTATAATATACATATGGTTGGGCTCCATCAATACTACAAATTTCAAACCATCCTCATTTTCCTGTAATATTTTGGAAATTTCGAATACCACAGGCGTAAAATTAAATCAGATGAACTTAATTTCTATTGTCCTATTTACCATTATTTCATTTCAAAGAATGTTGGCAGCTTTTTAGATGAAAAAATCTGGTACAGGTTGTTACTATGTTGTTTTTTGTGTAAGCTAAAAAATTAACAAGTCTAAAAAAACATAAAAAACAAAGGAAAAAATAATCCAGTTGCCCAGTTCCACCCAAGAAAAGGAAGAATGGGGGCCATCAGTGCATTTCAGTTGCAGCATTCCAGCAACTACTCTTCTCGCACGAAAACTTTTATCTCTATCAGATTACTCGGATTTGCAAGAACTGAGGCTACAATCTTCTGGAATTCTTTACCAAAAGAGGTGTCGTTTTTTTTTTCACTCCCCTTCTCTTCTTTTTCATCTTGTTTCTTTTGTTTCTTTCGAAATATAGTCTCATCTCCTAACGAATTGATAGAAACAGAGTTTTTCCGTTCCTAATGCCTCTTTCCAGGAGTAAAGACAGGATTAAGGACTTGTCGTTTATATCGATTTTTCCTATAATTTTGTCCTTTCTAGAAGATGGAAAGTTCGAGAAAAATCTTTTAGTTCGTTTATCTGGAGGTATGATAAATTGGAATAATTTGGCTTCCCATTCTCATGTTTCGAATATATATATAAAAAGAGTTGAAGAAAAGAAGTAATCAATTTGGTTCATGAAATACTTTTTTTTCTTTTTCAAGAGAAACAGTTTTTCTTCATTTCGCTATAAAGAAGTATTTTTGAAGTATTTTCAAATTCTTATGCACCATTTATGGAACTCTTATGTGCATCAAAGTTTCTTTCCTCAATAAAGCTTATAGTCAGTAAAAAATATCAAAAAAAAATTGATAAAAAAAATTAGTTATACTTTATTATTTTTTACACTCATATACATACAGCTCCAGAAATTAATATGATTACTTTAAAAACAGTAAAAGTTAGAATTGGTTAAAACATTGAAATATTTTCATTTTTTTATGCACCTCTTATAGATACCTCTTTTGTGTCAGTCTTTCTTCTCTCAATAACGCTTATCATCAGTAAGATGAGATATATCAGTCTGATGAAAAAAATTAGTTATATTTTATTATTTCTTTCACTTATATAAACTCACTTCCAGAAATTCCCCTACTTTAAAAGTAGTAAAACTTAGGGTAGGTTCAAGCTTTGAAATATTTTCATTTTCTGTTGCACCTCTTATGGAGCTTTTGTATCAGTCTTCCTTTCCTTAATAAAGTTTATCATGAGTGCGATGAGAGATATAAATTTGATTTAAAAAAATGTAGTTAAATTTTATTATTTCTTATATTTATATATACTCACTTTCAGGAATTAATATGAATACCCCGAATGTAAAATTAGTAAAAATTAATGGTGTTTGAAACTTTGTGTCAGGTACGAAAAAGTATAAACTAAATAAAACTGATGCTGATAAGTATCATGTGCTCGGTATCAGTTTTACAGACTCAATTGATATCGAGAGGCACCCTCTTCGACCTGTTTGTTTTCGGTCGGGTGTTACTGAATTACACAGTTCCACTGATCCTATTCTACCGGTGCAAAATAACAATTTTGTTACAATATATTCACGATATTGTATGGTATTCAGAATATTAAAAGGGGTATATAGAGATAATGTGCTGAAAGACTAATCTACCCTTCTACCTTGGTAAACGCGATTAGCAGGAGTTATATTTTTTCAACTGGCTGCATATTATTTGGAATGTGTAATATACTGGTAAGGAAGATAATTTTACGCATATATTTGATAATTCTGAATAGATATCAGGTCGGTTATCTTCGGACTTGGAACTAATTTATTGATTTTGACGACAAAATCGAATGCTCCCGAAGTTGCTATAATATTGGGAATATCGTTAAGGACTGAGGATACAATAATTTTCTTGAACATTATTCGCCGTTGTCACGAAAACTATAAAATGCCGAGAAAATGAGTTGCTGTCAGTCAGCATATAGTAAGTAGTGGGTGGGTAGTCGAGCTCAAGTGAGTAAAGATTTGATAAAGCAGACGTTTCAAGAGATGTGGATAGTTGAGCAAATTCTCTCTCCTTCGAGTTTTCTCTGAGCCTTTGTGCTGTCAGGGTGGTTTATAACTAATTGTCGATTGTATGCTGTTATTTACTGCGGTCTTGCATTACAGATATTCTATTTTCGTGTATAATGAAGCCTCGTCGTTTATCATTGATCCTGTCAGACTAGATGGATATTTGGATTAAATTTCCTATTACAATATATATTACTTCTTATCATTACTTAGAATAAAAGTATTCTTAATGCATTTTCTTATCTTTCCTTGGAAAACTTTTTACGTATAAAAAAATCTGATCGGATTTCCAGTCAATATATGGATTATACATTAAAAACTTTTAAACTGAAGCAAATATATAAATCAAGCAATAGAATTGTTGTTAGTAAAATAATATTAACGTAAGTAGAAATTAAGTGTTGAACATGAATAGAATTTTCAAAACATAAGTATTTAAATTACATACATAAAAAGAAAATATTGATATTTTTAAAACTTTATGTATGAAGAAGCACATAAAAACAAAAAACAAAATTTAATCTGATTGTCAATCTTTTAAGTTTCATGAAGTAATTACTTTTTAATGATGGTTTTCAAATCAAACAAAGTTCTGCATGAAAATTAATAATTAAAACTATAGGTAATTAGAAATTAGGGCAAGAATAAGAATATTTAAAGATAATTCTTCTTAATACAAAATACTTAATGCATTCTGATGAGAGAGGAATCGTTTATCAACTACATCATAATATCAAGCAAGAGGATCAAATGTAATCGAATATCAGTCAGTATCAAACCGATACAGCAAAATCGAGTGTCAATTCATTTCGAATAAAAATCCTGCACCATTTCAATTTGTCCTTATCTTAGTTACGGAATTAATATAATTGTTGTATTGATAACTCATTAAGAATTCCTCTTTCATCTATACATAACAGTTGCATATCATAATAGTCCGATAAAGCATTGCCGCAAGTAAAATTCTAAGGTAGACCATTCACATATCAGTTTCAGAATCGAGACAGAAATGTATCGGTTTTAGCATCCAGCAATAAACTTCGTATAAGTGTAGAAAGTTTTAAAAAATATATTTTTAAACAAATTGTGCAATGCAGGTTTTATGGAATACAAGTTAAAATCCACGCTGCGCATTTGCTTGAAAAACAGTATCAACTTTGCATGGTCTCAGGCAGTAATCTTCCTGAACATTTACTTTAGGTATACAAAAGAATTATTGTTGATACAGCATCCTAATTTCATGTATATGCTATTGCCCATAAAACTTTTATATTTGCTATTCATGCAATAGTTGAGCTATTGTTGATCCATTAAGCAGGTATTATATAAATTAATTTGTTGTTGCCTTTAGTCATTGACAAAAATGTCTCTTATAGTAGTTCGTTCTTAGCATTCCCAACCTTATGTCCTATTGTGAAAAAGTGTTATTTCTATATGCCTGACCAACTCATAAATTCTGCAGGTGATCTATTAAAACACCCTGGATACTATGTATTCTATTTTCCCCTCCGCACTTAGGATGAATAAATTTATTGTTGAAGTTAAAAGTCAAGAAATATTACCTCAATCGCAGATTGAAAAAAACTAAAATTCTTATTTATTACAAGTGACTTTTCTCAATATCTTTTTATATTCCCTATGCTTTCATTTTGAGAAAAACATGATTGTAATTTTTGATGCTAAGGAAACATAAATCCGTTCTTGCTTTATATTTCCTTAGTATGTTTGGAGCTATTACAGTTATTATATCATTAGCTAATTTCTTAAGATTATTTCCTTTAACGATTATTATTTATATTGGTTTTTTATAACCCACTTCGCCTACTGTATTTGCTTAGTGCACTGCCATATTGATTCCAAATGATAAAAATCCAGACAAATATCTCGATAAAGAAATCACTACTAAATTCTAGGCTTTAAAACGTCTTTTTTTATTTCTACTTGAAATCTAAATCAGAAATTCCAATGGAAATACATTATCATCTTTGGTAATGGAAGTTTTGGAGCTCGAAACTTAATTTCAAAAAAGATTGAATATATTTATAGGCTTGGTAAATGTCAATTTCTAATGTTAGAGATTAAAAATATTCTCCTTAATGTAGGTAATTGTTTCTAAAATATTTTCCCAGAAAATTCTTAAAATGAAAAATAACTTCACAAACGTTTTGTTTATTCTTAAATTCATGCCAACATTTCCAGTTATAATATTTACAATTTGTAGGTAAGTATTATTGATATATATTGTCAAACTAAGATCAACAGAATTACTGATATATATTTTCAAATTAAGATGAATTGAAACCTAATCAAAATTAAGTGCTGTTACATCTAGAGCAATTAAAAAGTAATTAATGAAATAAAAAATTTTAAAATATATTTGTAGTAAAATACAAATTTTTTGAAATTCATTCTGTTCAGATTCTAACGTGTTGAGTTGTACAAAATTTACATTACAATTTATGAAGGAAGAAATAATTTACCTAGAAAGTGATGCAGCTGCTTTAGATAGAATAGAACAGTAAAAATATCTTTGAAAGTTTAAACATCCATGTTGTTTTTCGATGAATATTGAATTGTAATTTTTAAGAAAAAACAACATTGTTTGAAATATTACTAATATCCCAAAAAATGGTAACTTTTGTTAATAAATGGAAGAAATAAATAATTCGTCTTTCTAGATGAAACAATGACAATCAATAGTCAATTTTTAAAAAAAATATTGAAACTAAATTCATTTTTCTCTTTTATAAAAATAGCATATATTAACATAAAAATGTAATAATATATTACTTAGAAAGCTTATACTAAATATTTCCTTTTAAAATCTTATTTAATATCTCATTGCGATTATAAATTATTATAAACAAGAAATAATATCAAGATACAGCTAAACATCTAACCTTCTAAGCTTAAAAATTAATGTATAAGAATTCAAATTTTTATTATCAAATAAACTAGTTTTTTTTTTCTTTTTCTTTTTAACAAAAGGAATTTCTTTAATCATTGAAAACCGTAATAATATACATTATCCTCCAAGTTTATAATAAATATTTCCTATTAAAATTCTATCTCTATGAGACTATAAATATATAATGATTAATCACAATAATTAGATATCGAAACAATAATTCTTTTTCTCTTTAACCTCAAAACTAATGTTATCTTTTTT
>JAPMOR010065919.1:0-61059 GCA_026543865.1 Argiope aurantia
TTTTTTTTATCTAATTTTGTGTACATTTACTGTTTCGAATTACACGGGAAATTTTGCAAAAATAAATCACGGTATCAAAATCCGATATATTTTGGAAAAAGAAAAGAGAACCCGGTAAAAGAAGCTAAATGGAAAGTCTGCTAATTATTTTCGTTATCGGACAAACTACTTATTGGATAATAATCTAAGAGATGCCGTACTGTAAAATTAAAGGAAAGCGATTAAGAGAAAATGTAACGACTTTTGCTGCTCAAAAATTTAGACGATCTTCGAATTGACAAATAAATTTTATGTATTAGCGTATTTTATTCTCAGTCGAAAATGAAATTACTAATTTTTCTTCTCTAGCTACCATTGAATGTAAATTAACAAACACGAGATAAAAATTTTCAAGTACTCTTAAAATATTTTTCCTTCGTGGCCGACAATAAAATTTCAGTTCATGATGAGAATAACTGCTGGTATAAGATCAAAGCAATTAAGTAGCTTAGGTACGATTTTTTGAAATAAGCATTCGATGTTTTAGGCTTTGATATTTCATTAACTTATATAGGTAAAAACATTTGCCTTATATGGTTCATTAACAGCTTCACAGAGC
The DNA here is from genome assembly GCA_026543865.1 of Argiope aurantia. NCBI lineage: Eukaryota > Metazoa > Arthropoda > Arachnida > Araneae > Araneidae > Argiope > Argiope aurantia. Next base: position 599 of record JAPMOR010065919.1, read on the forward strand.
AGCGTCATTAAAAAAAAATACCTGGAAAACCAAACTTCACAAGGCAATATTTTTTTTGTAAAGTTGTGAGGTTTTTTTTTCAGAGAAAATATTTAGATACGAATCGAATGCTGATTACATATGAATACTTTACATTCTTACCTATTATAAACTGGTCATTTAAATAAAAAAAATCCTGAATGTACTTAGCTTAACATTATTCGAATTGGTTAACACAATAATTGCATTGTTGCTAATGGATGTGAGCCGTATTCGTATTCCGATAATCTCATATAGCGCCATCTCGCAAAGTTTTGAAGTACCAATAAGTTATCTTATGGAACAATGCAAGTACCACAGAAATCTACGAGGTGACACTATATGACATTTTCACCATGAGAGCAGATGGAAAAAGGCTTTAATAATAGTTCGTTATAAAAAAAAATGTAGGGGAGGGGGGGGTAAAATCACCTTTTTTTTTTTAGGAAAGACACTTATATAGATAAACTTAAATAGCAAAACCTTATCTAAATATAAAATAGATCCAAATCGCTTGAGCCGTTTCCGAGAGACACGAAATAAATTTTTATATATACAAAGAATTGCCCGTTTAAGATTAGTTCTGACTTTAACTTTTTTTATAGAGGCCAGCTAACTCTTAAAAGATTTTTAAAAATAATTCAGAATTTTTCACAGAAGTTATTCTGCTGCATTCTATATAGTAAAAGCTATGCATGTAATGGGTTTATTAAATACAGTTATAAATTATCACAGAGTGGCGTGACAAATGCATACTTCATTTTTTAAAAAAATTCAACCCGTTTGAAGTTTGATTAATGCTTAAAATGAGCTTAATTAATGGATTTTACATCAATTACATTTTGATGGATAATTTAGGTTTAGGAAGATCGATATATGGATTTGGGTAGATTAAAATACCCGGTACCGTCGCCAAACTTGAATACTACTTTAACGATAGCCCATCAAATACGATAATTCAATTAAATAATTCCAATAGCTTTTCAACGTTATAATACAATTTTGGTTAATATTGACTAGAATCTAGTACGGTGGTGCTACGTTTTGCCATGGTTTTATAGTATTTATTTATTTTCTTCTTTTCGTTTGACCACTTTTTATTAGTAGTTGGAAAAGAGGTCACATGAGCTCCAGAAACGGAAGTGTGATGTGGTGTTAAGTATTAAGTAGTTGGGAAAAAAAAACATAGGCGTTTTCCAATTAACAAGTAATAATAGAGAAAAAATACATGCTTGAATGTGTTCAATTGACCAAGAACAACATGAAAGGAAACAAATAAAGAATTATTTAACATGTAAAAAGTAATCGGTTGATGTAAAATTGTAGATGAATTAAAATATTTTTAAAGCAGCAGAAAGTAAATATTTTATCATTTTAATAATATAAAAATATTTTAAGAACCGGCTTTTTTTAAAAGACCTTTTTAAAAGATATTTAAATAAACAATTTTTTAAAAAATGAAGAAATTAGACGAAAAGTTGCAAATACCCTACCCTTCTTTTACCAATTTTTTTTCTATTTTCAGTTATCATAAACGTTAAGATTCCAGTATTAAAATATTTTGAAAGTGAACAAATAATTTTTTTTTGTTTAATTTAATTTAGGTTAAATTTAAAGACCGAACACAAAACCCTATATTTATAATTTATTCTAAAATAAAATATATGATAATATTTGGGTAGTTCAACTATAAATTATAGGATGATACTATAAATTATCTCTCACCGCATTTAAATTATACAACGTTTTAGAAAATAACGGCCAAAATGTGCTGAGTCATCATAACCACAGGAAGAAGGTGAATAAATGGATTGCTTTGTTCTGAACACTTTGCCATAAGAAACTAGAAAGAAAGCAAATACGTCCATTTATTTATTTTTTATTTGAACTGTAGGCGTGCAAGACTGACAAACAAAGAAGAAAAGACTGCCCCTGCTTACACATGTGCTAAGGTACAGGATGTTGCACCACATTGCTATACCGTAACTAACAATATATTGTAACGCACTAGGCGTGACGTGTTCAGCGAAAGAATTAGTTCCCCCTTTATATTTGAAACAGAGGGGATTTTTTTTTCAAATATTATATCGTATGTTTCATACATTTTTGTTTTTTGTAATGTAAGATGTTTATCTTCAGTTTGGTTTGTTTTAATGGCGCAAAAGCCATATTTGTTTATCATCGAAATCTGATAAATTTAAAAATTCTTTATAAATACCAATTTAATAATGACTTTTCACTTATATTACTTTAAGAATTTAGAATGAATTTTGGAATTTTAATTGAATACAACAATAAGATATAGATATTTGTATGTTTTTTGATAAATGTGTGAAATGTAGAGGTGCAAACGATAATTATGTTCACAAAAATCACGAAGTCGGTCAGTAATTTTATTTTCAAGTTAAAAACAAATCAAATTAGCTTAGCTTATTTATACCCCACCCTATATCTTAAAAATTATACGAATAATATTTTGTAGCAGTTCTTATAATTTTGGGGCTTTGGAGAAATAATGAAGATGGCATAAATAGGCGTTTCGTTCTCCAAATTTCCACATCATAAAAAGAAAAACGCTTTAACAATGGAAAAATGTTATTTGATAAATGTTTCCAAGATTCATGTTGAAACAGAGTGAATCTTAGGTGGTAATTGCTGTCGAAGATAAGATGACCGATTTTAAAAACAAACTATCACAAGAGTTCTCCGATATCAAATTTAAAATGGGCAAATAAAAATATTTCTCGTATGTTTTAGAAAATTCGCATTAGAATATCATATTTGAAAAACTTCTAAAAAAACCATAACCAAAACAAACCATTTTTTATTAATAATTTTATAATTAATTAATTAATAATTTTTTATAAATATTGAAAAGTATTTTGATTACCATTATTATTGAAAAGTAATTTGATTACCAATTCAATTTATGCTTTGAAAGAGAGATAAATGAGGAATTTGAATTTCTTTTGTCCTGAAATTGATTTCAACTATAAATATATAACCAAACCTTTCGTAATTCATAAAGATATATTCCTACGAGAAAGCGATAATATCATATAGCATTAGAATTTACAACAAGATGTGATATAAGATGACAAATCCAATGAAATTTGAATGGAGAAAAAACACTATAAAAGTTAAATAAATGAGCAAAAATATAAGGAAATATTTTTATTCCTAAATATGCTGATTCAAAAATTAACTATAATTTTTTATATTTGATCATTTATTTGCTTGGATGGAGGGGATAATATTGCAGTAACTAAACTCTTGATAAATGTTAACAATATTTTAAATATTTTGCTTCGTTTTAGATATTAAAATGTATTTAAAGTAAAAAACAATGGTGATCATACTTAAGAGATAAAATCGGGCATCTTATTTTTTTTTTCAGATTTTTTTCAAAAGAAAAATAATTTTTGTCTCGCTTTCCATCAAAAATAATGGACAGCAAAAAAAATATATATATATATATAAAAATGTTTTTTGAATACGTAATTACACCAGAAACCTTTTTTATGCGCATTAAAAAAAGGAAATTTACGACGTTTTCTCTTTACACAGATTATCTAAATGTCAAATCTTCGCCGTGCAAACCAAAATGATAAATGTTCTGAAAATTCTTTTTGACATGCATAATTTTTCCTTCATTAGAAACAAAAATTAATTGATGTTATCGCTCTCAGGTGAACAAACCGTCATTAGCTCCAGCAGTAATTAATGTCACAAAATCAGTCCTAGTTAATTATAAACTTGAATTGCTGGAGATTGCTTCGAAAAGTATGATTTGCATTGTTAAAATTGTTTCCAAACCATGCGATAAGCAGTCGAAGCTATGTTAATTGCTTGAGAAAACAAAATTTATGTTCCCTCCAATACAACAAACATTACAATTGTGATTTCTAGAAAGAAATTGATGTTTTGAATTCATTCGAAATGCTTTACAGAAAAGAAAATTTCGGAAGATGCAAACTTTTCCCTACATTTGATTTCTCTTTTGTTAAATTTGTGTAGAAAATTATTATATGGTAATCAATTCGAATACATAAAATTGAAAGTCTAAGGAAGAATTTCAATATGTTACTTTTTTTCCGTTGGTAAATTATTCAGTAGTTTTATTTAGTTGCTTTAAAGGAGAGAAAGTTTGATTGTTAATTCAGGACTAAAATCAATTTATATCATTAACTTGCAGGTAAAAAATGACAAAGTTGATTTAATCGTAATTATTGCAAAAATAAAATATACAAAAGCTCAAATTAGAGTGACTATTTACCAATATGGAAAAAAATGAAAGGAGTTACATCCATAATATTTGCTTAATTTTTCCTCGCTGAAATGTATTATTCCCAAGACATTTATAAGTTTCTAATAGAATTAGAGATTATTTACTTAAAATTTAAAAAAATAATAACATTCATTAAATCATGCATATGGTTAGAAACGATGGTGGTTTCTCCATTATGGTGGAAAAGATGCAATAATTCCTGAAATTTTGAAATTCATATTTGTGTTTATTTTTTACCTTATTTGGTAACTTTCCATAACCATAGTATAGTGGTCAGTGAAAATAAATACAATAATAACGAAAAAAGAAGACATAAAATAAATCAACAATAACAAAATACTGAAGCAGAGGAAAACATATCATGTGCTTTGGTTTTTTTTTAATTATTATAATTCTCCCACTACATGTAAAAAAAAAATTACACATCGAAAGACGAAAAGCAATGTTTTATACACTGTAACATCCAATCGTAATGTTATCGTTGAAGATGCGGTAGCTTTGAACAATATACAATTTTGCATTTCTGTTGAGTGCCCATAATGCCAAATCTTTCAAAGAATTCACGATCTGCTTTATTGTTGTCACAATTTCATAAGCTATTTTTTTTATTCAAACACCGACAACTCTATTTTCGATGCAGTTTTATTTTATTAAGTATCAGCGAAGGAAAATAAAAATCTTGAAAATTTAATATTTGTAACAAAAATTTATAAGTGATAAATATATCAACAAGAGAAACTTCAATTTTGATTGCATACATTGGTTTTTATTTTTAAATCAGAAATACTTTGGAATAAAATTTCTTTTCCACGATTCGAGCAAAGTAAAATTGTTTCTAAGAATTCAATAAAAACAAAAATGCTGTAATGAATAAAAAGTGTAAAATATTTACTATAACTGAATACTGACATTTATTTGTTCATTTTTTATTTTAGAGTTTTAGAGTTTAGTTCATTTATTATTTTAGAGTTTTATCGACCGAAAATAACCCTTTGAAGAAAATATTTTTAGATCACAGTATGGACAGGCTATTCAATAACCGGTCTTCACGTATTCCTCCTTTAGGACTACGAATTCTTCAATTACTTCCAGATGAATTTCAGTCTCTCGATGTCAGCAGTAGTAATTCCTTTGTAACTCCACCTTGGATCTGCAGTAACATCACCTACATGAATCCTTTTAAGAATCTATATAAAGCAGAGATTTCTAACTCTATTTTCAAATCTATTTTCTTTTCCCACAGACAATTATTTGAAGATTATCTACCCATTTATACAGATGGCTCTAAATCTGATACAAATACTGGTTGCGCTTTTGTTTGTGAGAATGACATTATAAGTTATAGACTTCATCATTTTACCTCTATTTTTACCTCTGAATTGACAGCACTGTATATAGCACTAAAATATCTTTCAGAAAAACGTCCAGTAAAAGCTATTATTTACTCTGATTCTTTGAGTGCTTTGGAATCCTTGAATGGTGGTAAGGATTCTCATGGCCTTACACGGGAAATCAAGTTTTTGCAATCCCACCTGCATAGGAGGGGCTTTAGAATTTTGTTTTCATGGATACCAGCTCATGTCGGCATAACTGGTAATGAACAGGCAGACACTGCAGCTAAATGTGCTACTACATATCGTCCTCAGCCTCTTCATTATACAGATATCAAAAGCGCACTACGTAAGTGGATACTGAAGACTTGGCAAAATGACTGGAATCAAGAAGTGAATAATAAACTTCACGAAGTAAAATCCCATATTACTACTTGGACTTCGTCTTTCAACAGGAAATTTGATGTTATTTTAACTCGACTGCGTATCGGCCATACACGTATCACACACAGACACTTACTATTTGGTGAATCTCCACCTGTGTGCGGTTCATGCAATGTTCCACTGACTATACGTCATGTTTTAATTGAGTGTTCAGATTTTTACAGAGACCGTATCAATTTTTTTAACTCCTCTGATTTTAACTTGTCTTTCCTTATAGGAGAAAGACCTCACACAAATTTATTCCCGTTCTTGAGAAAAATCGAAATTTTTAGTAAAATTTAAATTTACAATTATACTTTTACCTATTGTTTTACCAGTTTTTACGATGAATTTTGTGGAACTAAATAGAAACTCAATAAGTGAACTGTGATTTCGGTGCAGCATATCCTAGAAAAGGATCTTGTGCCAGAAAATTATCATATCCAATCCAATCCAATCCAATCATTTTTTAATAGCGATTATTTTCATTCATCAAGTTTTCTTCAAATTTCTTTTGAAAAATAAACTTCTAAGATTAAGAGAAAAAAATTCTGCTATCATAAAATGAAAATTCTAATACGAATATATCATTAGATTTTATCTTTATGAACAATTATTTATTGTTCACATGCCAGCAAAATTGGACCTATTATTTTAAAAAGAGAAAAACCGTTTTAACTAACGACATGCCATAGATCATAATTGATATATTATGTTATAAATGAATCTGCTAGTTAAAATATAAAAAACGTCTGGCAAAAGAAATGGCCTACGCTGTCCTGTCTCAACCAATTTCAGATTTTTCAATATCAATTTGTTGATAAAACTAAACTAAACTAAACTTATTTAATTTGTTTTAAAACGCTTTATTTAATTGATTAAAAAATTGGTTAGAGACCATGATTGTTTACAAGCATTGTATTTAAATAATAATTTGTTAAAAAGCAATTTTAATCAGAAATAAAATATAAACCATAGTAGTATACTATGAACTCTAGCACCAATTGCCGTTTCACGTAATTAAAATACTGATAAAAAAAGAATATTCGGAATTTGAATATTTATTTATTGAAATTCTTTTTTTTTCTCAGAAGGTAATTTTTAAATGAATAAATCTTAATAATTCTGAAATAAGGCAACTGCTTATTGCATTTCGTTCCAATAACCTTTTAGAAGAAAACTAATCTGAAGAACAAATAAAAGACGCCGCCAATGTATTTTTATAAATCTGAAATCCTTATTCAAGAAACAAAGCCGCTCTTTCGTCGGTTACAATGATCACAAAGTCAACAAAGATCTTTCCGCCTAAAAAATTTTGGTACGATTCTGGCGAAAGAAAGTGCAAGTAAAGGTGTTTAACCTATGTGCTGGGTGAATGGTTGAGAAGACGTTTGGAGGATCCACCTTGACAGAGCGTGTCGTTTCAGTCCAATTAGCAAACCTCCACCCATCCCAACACATAACTTAGTTTCGTGGACCGCCTATAAATTAATGAATCTATCTCTTGAGGTCGCTATTTGTGTCCTAATGTGGAAGAAAAGGTTTAGTTAGGAAAATGGTGCTTGGTACCTGAGAAGAGAGGGATATTTCGATTGAAAAAAATCTCTGGAATGTTGGCAAATGTATCAATTAATATTATTTCTGTTTTAAGAATTTTTTTACATTAAAAAACGTATTATTGATTCACAAATTTTATTAATTTTTATTCATATAATCAATTAACATTTTTCATTGCCATTTAGTTGAGCAGAAGGGAAATGAATCAGAGGTATTTTAAGACAAAGCGTCTTCACAGAAAAGGAGGAGATGGTTCGTTGGTTTGTTTATTGGATTTAATGGCGCACAAAGCAGGTTTGACCATGCATGCGCCAAACATATGATACTTATAAAGAAGGTGATGATATTAAAAAGTTGCAGAAAGAATTTCAAGAATTCTTTTTCTTATTTCTACAGTATTCATAAAGGAAGTTACCTCCAAAGCATTACAAGATTTTTTTCCACAACTGAAATAGATTACCGAATTTATTAATAATAATTTTTATGCAGAGTCGTGGCCAAAGACAGAAAAGACATCTTGAATTTTTAACTTCGTTTTATTTCATCCTGGGAGGCATGATTTATGTACAAGCATAAGCGACGAGCACATCAACACAGAATGACACAGAGCGAAAATGATGAAAAGCTATTTAAAATGTTTTCCCTGTGAATATATACTGTGAGATTTTGGTAGAGCTTTCCTACACGTGTCGAATTTAGGTAAGGGTATAGGGACCTTTTAAAAGAATTTGTTTAGGTCGGCAATTTTTATCCCTTCACTCGGAGCATGTGCAATTAAATAACGTAAACTTTTTTGTTATAGAACTGGAAAAAACGCGCACATTTTTTTGTAAAGGGATAGTGAAATATTTTATTTTGAAAAGTTAATAAGTAGAAGATAAATTCTTTATATTTATAAAGTTGAAAAAAATGTCGATTAAAGATATTAATTAAAACAAAACATATTTTAACACAGTCTAAAAAATTCATAGAGTGGATTATTATAGTTCTGATTGACTTGATTTCATGACTTGTTAAAATTAATTACTTTAGCATACGAAAAATGAGCGACACCTCGAAGAGTCAATTCTATATTAAAACCTCAGCTTACATATTTGAGTAAATTAAATATAAAATGGCAAATAGGGATAAAATCTATTTTTTTTACAAGAATAAAAGCGACTGAAGCTATATACCGAAAGTAAAAAAAAAAGTAGCTTTTTTTTCTCTTTCTTTTTTCGAGAAATGTGTACAAAATTTATAATAGGGAAGGAAAAAAGTTATCTTTAGCCACTCATTTTAAAGATAAAGAAAAAAATTACAATAATATTTTGAATATCCAAAAGAAAATTTGACATTTATCAGCATTTAATGACATGTTTTTCATATGATTTTAGAAGGAAAAAAAATTAAATTTGGGGTATTCTGAAAAAAAAAACTTTTACAAATTACTACTAGAAGAAAATTTAAACGCATTTTTCGTCGAATATCTGCAACTTCATACAAAATTAAGAATTTAGATATATACAGAATGTTAAATATTTTTATACCCTTGGAAATTGATTTAGCTAGTAAATTTACTATTTGAAAGCTACAATCCATCAAAATCCTTCTAAGAGTGCATAGAGAAAACCTTGAACATTGCCAAAAAGCATGAACAAGAACAGGAATATTCTAATGTTACAGAAAGGATAGATAGCATGGAACCTCTAATCAATCATCTTATAATTACAGTTAATTTTTTTGAAAAATCTGGGAGCGGACAAGTATTTACTAGGTGGGGCTATCGAAAGTGAATAAACTCTTGTGAGCTTTATGTAATCGGTAAATATTTATAATTCCACTGCATGCTTATCTGATATCAATCTTCATGCAGAATGCCAGACGGTCTTATTTCTCAGATTTTTTTTTAAATATCTCCAAGAAAAACTTTGAATCGTTGAAGTCGATATTAAAATTTCTTTATAAAAAAAAGAGAGCACAGACGTATACCTCAACTTTAACGAAATGCTTTGAAGAAACCCGAAAATTGATCATATTTGAAATTATTTGATTTCACGTGATCAGAAGAATGCCTGGAAAATAATTCATTTTGAAATAGAAAGTGATTTCAGGTGTATTTTCATGCATTCTCTTGGAAAATGGCTGCAAATCACTTGATTTATAGTATGAATAATTAAAACTAATTTTATAGCATCGTACGTGAAATTACAGCTAAGATAAATCATTAAAAATTGAGAATTCATTGCCAACCGTTGATTTGTTATTTACTGTCTTAGTATAATTAAATTAATGTCCATTTAGAAGGTTCAGATGAACCATTTTATGACGGAACTTTTAATGTAATCGTGATTGCAAGACCATAGATGGTGATGACGTTATTTGTGTGGCTCTCCTGTCTCCAACTCGGCTAGGTGGGGGAGGGACAAATGAACCAAGAAACATTCGGCAGGAGATGTCATTACAACGACGCATTTCTAAGGAATCTAGTCTGAAGTTTGAGATTCTTTCGCACCTACTATAATCAAACTTCAGCAACAAAGTCAAAGTGGTCTCGGGATCGTAAACTACAAACATTTAATCAATCGAACAATCAGGAATTTTTCGCTGAAAAAAATCCCGATTGTTCGACTTTTATCTTTTGAATTGGCCTTTAATTATTCTTGTACGTTTTTTCTTTTTTTACTTTCTTCTATCAGAAAGTATCAGAAGAGAGCAGAAAGTATCTTCTATCAGAAAGTATAAAGAAAGTATTGTAATCATCAAAACAACTCGTAGTTCAGAGTTTGATGAATGTACATGTTTCAGATCTCTCCGATTACGATAAACACATTTTTGGCATTAAGAAAGTCTGCATGTGAACATGATAAATCAAAAGTGTTCTAAGCTACACCGACGAAATTTGGTAATGAACTTTCGACCAAAATAGTAGATATTTTTAGAGACTTTAAATAAAACCATTCAGATAAAACCTGTCCGTCTAGATAAATGAGTACAAATGAACTCAATAACTATAAAACATTAAGAGCTAGATATATAAAATTTGGCATATAAACTTTGCATCTAAATGTGGAATCTTATGAAATTTTAAAGCAAATGCTTCAAAGAGTTGATCATTTGTCCGCCTATACTTTCGTATACATGTAAGTGCAGTACCTCAGAAGCACAATGGTTTAAATCAATGAAATTCGACATGTTATCCTATAAATACAAATGTAGTTCCGGATGAAAATTTAGCTCCAATAAATTGGCAAAAAGGCATCCAAAATACATAATAGATTTAGAAAAAATGCTAAATTCAAGCGAAAGATCATATTTCTTACAGTCTTTCACCAATGTTATGCAAGATATTCGCGGTCTTATCCAAGATTCACGCGGGAAGAAAGAAATAAGACATTTTATTGGAGGGGTATGTCAGAAAGTTGGAGTGGACCACTCCCACTGGCTGTAAATTGCACCTCTGTTGTAATGATATTTTTGGTTCAATTATAGTTAAAATTTCGTTTTATAAAAAAATTATTTAAAATTTTATAATCTTTTTTTAATTTTATAAAACAAATTTATTTAAAATTTTATTTAAAAAATTATTTAAAATTTTATAAAAAAATATAGAAAATTTTTAGTTTTTTTATAGAAAATATTATGAAAATACTTTCCAAATAAAAAAATAATCTGATTTTTTTTATGCAGATGATTTGTTACTATACATAAAAATGTTATGAAACTTTTTTTTTTCATTCCTTAAAAAAAATATTCTTTTTCACAGATTTTGATTGACACGTTTATATTAAGAGCACTGAACACGTATTTCGCTTTAGTGACACCACTGAAATATGGTTTACGAGCCCTATGTGAACGCCCTTGCGGGACCACTAACTTTATGACCTTCAAGAGTAGGAAGTGTAATGGCAAAAAATTTCGCCATTTCCCATTCAAAACACGCGTAAGGCATTTCAGAAGTCAGATTACGCAAACTATAAATAAATAAACCTTCAAGACATCGCATCAAGAAATTTGTATTCAAAACCACACGAGGATCGAATAGAGCAGAAGGGGGGGAAAAATGTTTAGCAGAAAAGGAACAGAAAATGCATAATGCGTGACAGCAAGTGAAAAATAACGAAAACCGAGAGCGATAAAAATTATAACAGCAGCAAAAAAAGTGTTCATTTAGAGAGCCAGAGTCTGCAGTTACAAATTAGGTAATTTATTTTCGTCGGGACAGAAGTATAATCACTAACACTGTTTGCTCAATTTTCTCGAACAGAGTTAAATGGGTAATAGGCATGTGTATGTAATTAGTATACTTCTTTTTATTTCACGCAGTTTGTCTTTTTGACGTGTTTCATTCATAGTTTACTGAAAAATACCCTTTTTTCCCCACACACTAAAGAATTCTTTGCATAGTTTAGCGAATAAGATGTTATTTGTGCCCGCAGTCTTTTCTATTATGTTCTCAAACATTGTGATAACTTCCATAGTAAACAGATTAAAAAAACATAGTAAACCCAAAAAAACTGGAAAAAAACCTTCATATACTTTGAATATTATTAGTTATTTACAAGCATACTAAAGGCACTTACATATTATAGGCAAATATAAAATTGTTTTCGTATGAAATAAGTATTGAATGCAAAAAATTTTAATTGTGTTTTAAACACTTCATATAAAATGCATGAAATGTCAAAGAAAAGAGGCTATAAATTATTACAAAAAATTTGAATGTAAATAATTATTTAAGAAAAATCTGAAAATTATATTTTATTTACAGTTACTTCACGCAGACTATTACTGAATTCGAATAGTTTCTAAATGAAAACACAGTATTTTATATGCAATTACTTAATTTCATATAATCAAAAATTCTATGCAAGCTTCAATATGATTTTGGTTTCTCTTTTTCTTAAAATAAAAGTTCTTTTTTAATCGAATAAGAAAGAAGTTAAAATCCATTCACGTGAAATTAGTATTTGACGTATATATTCAAAGAGAAATCAAAAGGAAATAGTTTGGATTAAAGGAAACGAATTTAAATCGTTGTCTCTTTGTTTGAAAAAAATCGTTACAAAATACTTTCGTTGAACTTCTTTCTCCCTCGTCACTGTTTATAAAATCAATACATAATTTTTTGTATATATTGAAATTTTATATAAAAATATTAATTTTAAGCACAATTAACTGAAATTCTAAAATTAATAGAATAAAAGTGTATGAGACAAAAAATATTATAAATGATTTCAAAACTTACATTTAAAAAGCAATATTTGCTTTGTCTGTTTAATTAGAACTAAACGTATACAATAGCGGTTTCAAATTAAAATCTCTATTAAAAATTTTACAAAATTTTATACTAAGGAGTTAATGCTGGAAATATTATTTGCACTGATTGAAAACGGAGGCACAAAAATAATTATTGCTTTTCAAAATTATCACATTTGATCGTTTGTTGATGATAAAACATTCTGAATTAAATCATTGCTTATAATAAATTGAAATGTCCTAGGCATTTGTTAAAATTAATAAGGTATTTCATATACACAAGGGATTAAAAATGTTGTATTATTAAACAACAAGCAATGTAAAAACATTTTTTATTATACAATGAATCAGATATGAAATACAAGTTGTGTTTCCAATTCTAGTATTTTAAATAAGGCAGGTACTAAATTTCATTTTAAAAACATTGCATTGAAATTTATTACATATTGTTGCAGTATTGATTTTAATTATTTTTAATTATTCAAATTGATATATCTGTTTCAAAAGATGTTACGCATAAGTTGGCAAAGTTGCTTCTAATAACTATTCTCATAGAATTTTTTTTCCATTATAAAATTAAATCTTACAAAAGAATGAATCTGAATACTTTAGTCAAAAAAAGAAATTTACTAAACTTTTTTTAAAAAGAAAACAAAAAAAAGCTGTTGAGTGTTGTATTATAATAATAGTAAACCATGAAATCATATGAAATACGCACAAAAATTACCCTGTATTAAATTAGTGAATTATGTAATATAACCATTAAAGTAAATTTTTAAAATTATTTTAATAATTGTATTTTTAATTGGATTAAAATTTGACCATATAAAAATGTAATCATTTTTTTTAAATGTAAATGCCTTAAAGATACAAAAAGGCGATAAAAATATTTTTTAACATTCATAGGATTTTCAGATTCTGTTTAAAATATATTTTTAGTTATTTTTGCATAAATTTAAAATTTGAATATGATATGCAAGTCAATTATTTGGATTTTTATTTCATTTACTGGTGAAAAGTTTCCATAAGGTAAGAAAAACAAATTTAAAAATGATAAGTCGATTTCTTGTTTATTTTTTTCCTGAAATGTTTCAAATCAATAACATACTAAATAAATAAAGTGTCTTTGAAAGTAAAATTAATTCTAAACTTTTATTTACTGATATAAATTGAAGATTTTATTAAAGATATTTTATGGAAAGAGTAAGGAGAAGGGGGGGGGAGAAACTAAAATCACATTTATAAACTGTGAAGATCATTTATAAAGCGTCTATCTCAGTCCTGATCCATTCGCTACTATAGTAAAATACCTCATTCATATGTTGTACGAAAATATGAATCTGAGAAGCTATTCCATTTTCTTTATAAGATAAAATGGACTCCAGTGGAAAACTTCCTTTTTTTTTGTCAATACAGTTGTGAAAAAATATTAAATTACTTAATTCAATTGATGATAGTTTAATTGAAACTCACAAAAAAAAAAAGACCAGCTCGTCAAAGAGCAATTAATTTTTATTTGAATTTGTAACTGCATGACACATAAATCGTATAAAATAAGCATTACATAATTGACATTCATGCAATAAAGACAAACTTGTTTTCTCCTTAATTTTGAATGTTTCATTTTAAATTCTGACTTGTTTTTTCAATGTTATGTAATTATATATTAATAGTATTTTTAAAATTATCTTAAAACAAATTTGATTATTACTAATTTAAATCGTTGATGCTAAGTCCATTTTGCACGTCGTTTCATGCGAATTATTTTAAAGATATACAAATGGTGCGGTGCTTTATTTGGAAATACATAAAAAATTACAGTATAAATTCCACAAAATAATGACAAGAAAAGGGAAACAATTTTGAAAAGTAAATGTCAATTCTGTCAAAAATTCCTCAACGCGATTTCACTGTTCGATGAGTCCAATTATTATCGTTGCTCTTTTAAGTCATAAAATTCTATTTCGTAATATGTGAGCAAATAACATACCCTTGGGTGAAACTAAAAAGCGAGAAATCATAACCGTGACCTGCCATGACTGACTGAACCTAAACTTTCGCGCGAATTCCCCCTCAAGTGAAACCTGTTCTTTCAGCAGAAGGGACCTCGTAAAAGGTGGAAGGTCAGAACTTGAGCACGGAAAACTCCCAGCTAGGAAAACGTTTGCTGTATTTTGATGATCGCCTTATCGTTTGATTGTCCAGAGTGATTTACGATCGATTCTTAAGAATGTCGTTTGTTGGGATTATCTGTTCCTTTTATTAAAAAATAGTTTGGTATTTTTATGGAATCCTTCTTAAGAATTGGGCGCAATTTCTTAAAAGTAGTGTACTGAAAAAAATCAGAATATTTGGGCGAAATTTTAAACTTAGATACTAAAAAGTAGTTTACAGAATAAATAATTTACAAAATATTCAAACGAAATACTGGACGTAGATAGTAAAATTTAGTTTGTTGAACAAAATAATTCACAAAATATTCAAGCTAAATACTGGACGTAGATAGCAGAAAGTGATTTGCTGAAGAAATAATTCATTAAACGTTTAAACGAAGTACAAAGAAACTAAAAAGAAGTTTGCTAAAGAAATAATTAACAAAATATTCAAACGAAATGCTGGACGTAGATACTAAAAAGTAGCACATCTTGGGAAAAAACAACAACAAAGAAACTGGAAAATATTTAATGGAAATATAGAGCATGAATACTAAAAAATAATTTTTAAAAGTTTAAACAAAATATGAGGTAGGAATGAAATAAACAATTATTTCCTTCATGAGAAATCATTTTACGCGATGATAATTATTAAAATTATTTACACAATATGCTTAGCCAGCCACTGACATCTAATACGTTATTACAAAATATACTTTAAATGCAACTAAATGTTAATTTGGAACTTGGAATGAACAATGAGAGGGGGGGATTGTAGCCTCGCGACAATGTATGGGAGAGTAAACAAGAAAATATTTGTTTGGTATTCTTTATCGTTTAATTTGTATATTTTTCGCATATAAAAATGAATAATTCGCCTTTATTTAACTGCCAATACGTTCGTTTTAATACTCATCAATCCTAAAACGAATTCCTGTACATGAGACAAATAAATTCTTTCAACGAACTTGTGGCTAATGTTATTCGTTTTGTTGCAAAGCATTTTAACTGCCTTCAAATTTGATTAAAAATTTGAAATTCCTAGAGAATTTTCCAGATAGTTTTATGAATTGCATATACATTAAATAATCATTTTAAGAATTATTTCTTGCCATTGAATAGAAATAGAACTGAATAAAACAGAATCTCACTGAGGTCTTGAAGGATACTTGATAAAGATTTAATTTTGGGACTTTATTTTTAAATTTGGGTTTGGTGTTTCGAACTTAATATTTCAATTTAATATGAAAATAATGAAAAGAGAATTCATTCCTAATTAAGAGGAAAAGAAAGCCAAATTTTTCTTTAAATGTTTAAAAAATATTTCAATTCGATAAAATTATTGTATACTCGCAGCTTTATATATCAAAATTGGATATTTCAATACAGATACTTCAAGACACATAAATATATAGCAAAATTATCATCATTTATATATACTGAAATGCGCGAATAAAATTTATGTTTAAGGAAACCTTAAAAGAATAAACTATCAAAGATACTTACTTAAAAATTTACAAATAGCAAGTAATTTTAAAAACTTCCGATATTTTTTTTTGTTCAAATTTCACTTTTTATACATCCTTATTTTTTCTCGCGTTTTATAAGTCAGTTATTAATCATACTCATTCCGAAAAATCTAAGCTGAATTTAAAGTAAAAATCTTGCTCTAAAATAAAAAACGGATTTTTAAAGCAGAAACTATGAATAGCATATCACTCATAGAATTTATTGCTTTTTCTTAAATGATTACTCGTCTTCTGAGAATTTCTATTGCATTAAGTATAAATTAAAAGAATTTCTTTTTTAATTTCTATTCGTATTTGTGAATGAAATCAAATTGACTTCTTTAACTAAAATTAAATCAATCATCAAACCGTAAATCAATTTAATATAAAAAAACAATGTGAAAATCCCTATTAGTATATGATATATATCTGTACGATAATTTTTAATATTCTGTGAGCCAAATAAATATCGAGAAGGTTTCACAAAAATGTTTTTCGGTATTTTAATCTAATTAGAAATAGTAATAAATAGTCTGAAAGGCCATTTCGAATTATTTTAATTGCGTTTTAAGCCATTTACTTTATGTAAAATGAAATTCCATACATTTTCACTATTATTTCTGTAATTTTTGAAAAATTCATGCAAGAAAATAACATTAATAAAAGGTATGGTTGTAATGAATATCGAATGTCTTGAATTTTTTGTTACAACGAATTTTATGCAATCGCACCAATTTTTATATTATAAATTTATTTTATAAATAATGATTTTTAAAAAGTCAAAATTATTGAAGAAGAACAATATATTAAGTACTTCCTTCCGTTCTCAGATGCGCATATTTAAATGCAAAGCATTTTCTTGACCAATTTAAGAGATTTAACTTTGCAATGTGATAAAGAACAATGCATAAAGTTTTATTTCCTGTTGCCTTTTTATTTGTTTCTATTGTGAAACGTATATTTATTTAAATGCGAGCCGGGCAACACCGTGACCAGTATAACTTAGTTTTTCAGTGGGGTGTTTGTTTTTATCAAATAAGCTTTCAAGGCTATACAAATTAGATTAATGGTAATTCATTCTGACCAAAACAAATTTCTAAAAGTGTATCAACATCAATTGGGAAGGTAAAGACAGAAATAATTACAATTTTTTTAAATAAAAAAGTAGGATTAAACTATCGCAAATAAGCATAGACTTTTTTTAGATAATAAATCTCATTTAATATCAGATACTGTTATTTATCCTACATGAATACCATTATTCAGTTGTTTATACTATTTAAATTAAAAAATAAAATTGATAAAAATTTTCAAACTCGAAAGAAATTATTGTTTTTAACTTAGCATATTATTTAGTCTGGAAAAAATTAATAATGAAGTGTTTAAAAAAAAAATTTCAAAATTGTTATTAACAAAGTTTTCGACTATATTTTTTTGCAATAACTATATTTATCTAGTTATTATTACAATTCCCTTTTACCCAATTATTGCAAAAGTCGTCTACAAAAGGAAATGAAACAAACTTCAAAGAGATTTATTAGTATTCACTCTTGCATTTTCTGTGCTGTATTAAACATTAGAGGTTCGTACAAAGCTTTTTTTGTTGAACATTATTTCCAGGTAAAACACAGTTGCAAGAGAAAAATTATTCGTCATAATGTATTTGGAATGAATGATAATAAAAAAGATAAAACAAATATTGTAATTGTAAAAGTCTGAAAATTATGTGAATTATTTAGATAAAAATTAAGGCAATGAAATGTTTATAATGATCCAATATGTTTTACTTAGTATACTAGTATAGTCATTACTTAGTATAATCATAATGCAAAATGTCAATTACTTTTCTACAATTTTAAGTTCAACGCAGTAAAGCGGTAGATATATCTTATCATTCAGACAAAAAAAAATGAAAAGCGTGTTTGTGAAAAATACAATTTTTTTAATAGTTAAGTTGAAATAATATGAATTAAATTCAAGAATCACTAAACAGCAGATAAATTATTTAATGGTGAAGCATGTGAAAACTTTTATGAAATAATAAATATGTTGAATGGTTATATTCACCGTCAGTCTGTTCAATAGAAAAAAAATAAAAATTGCTCTCTGTCGGGACTTTTTTTTTTTTTTTTGCACTAAGTTTACAAGGTGATTTTTTTAACATGCTCATTATGCAAGCTAAATAATTGTTATTCTAAAAAAATGTTTAGTGTTTTTGTTTATAAAGAAAGTTTATTCTTCGTCAAATAATGATAAAAAATTTGTTTAATAAAAGAAAAAGAAAAGTCCAATGAACTCTTCAAATGTTTCAATGCTGTTATGTCTAGAAAAATATTAAGAAAAAAAAATGAGATTTCTTTTTATATTTTACAGTTCAGTGCATAAGCAAATCATATGTATATCATAAAACACTCACTGTTAAGATAACCCTTTATTATTTTTCATAACTTTTCCTTTGCCATGGTTGATCAAAATTGACCATAAGGCAATGGCAATTGGTTCAAGCCATCTTTTTGCCAAATCATTTCCGTAAGAAAATCAATTATATTATCTATTTTCTTTAGATCACTCTCTTCTTTTAGTGTTTTCTCTAGTAATATATGGGCTTTACTGGCAAAAAACTAACAATTATGAAACATTTGATACCAATTTCACGGTGCGCTCTCAGCTTTCGATATCATCAGCGATCCATTACCCGCACGCCTTCTGCTTCCTTTCACTTATCGCTACATCGTAGCAAGCATAGTCCAATGGGTTTTACTGTTCGAATGGAACGAAAACAAACTTTTTTTCTGTCGCGTGATTCACATCAAGGCTTCCAGCAAGAAACCAGTGAACTGAAGAAGCCGTTACACTGGAATTTGACCTGGTAGCAACGATTTATACCCTTTGGCGTAGGACGACCGTCTTGTGGTCAATTGAAATGAGCCGAAACTTCCATAAATTGATCTTGGTAACGTGCATAAGGCTAATTCCCCAGGGGTCTAATGGCCCATTTATACTGTTCATTCCTTTTTCAAATAATTCGAATGTCATACAAGTTTAACCTTTCCAGGGACAAATTCTTTGAAGTGATAATAACATGCACATTTTTATTGGATAATTTTAGCCTTTTTACTATTATTTTATATCGGTAATAATTCGATGATGCAGAAACAATTGAAATTATTCGTCTGAATTTTTATCAACTAGTTTTGAATTCATTTTTTCACTTAGAATAATTTTATAAATCTTAATGTGCATATATACGTCAGTAATCCAGATGAAGTTAAACTAATCTTGAGATGCATTTAGTAATCACAATATTTGGTTCTTAACCAGTTAACTGTTTCGACCTCTTCGGAAAATATGTATCTAAATTGTGTCGCAAAATTCTAACGATGACAACTATACTCATCAAGCACAGAGTATGTATAATATGAAATTGCGTTGTAATGAAAAGACTTTTATTTTTTGTTTTAATAATCCCGTTTATTTATTTACTTAAACTAACATACATTCGTTTGCATATGAATGAAAAGAAATATAAAAAAATTAATTTGTTATTTCAATTAGCTGTTAGAGAATGGTATCGAGCAAAGCATGGTACAACGCATAATAATTTATTTGTTTCTTTGATTTCAACTTGGCCTCAAAATATTTTAAACATCTTGAAATTTACGAATAAATTTGAATTTTTACAAAAATTGTTATTCAAACTGCAAATTGTCACGACTTATAATTCCTGAAGAATACACTCGTCATAACGCAAAATGTTTCCCATGACGAATATATTCGTCAAAAACATTTAATTAGTTAACAGTTTTATGGTACCCAAATCATGTGAAATATTTTCCTGTTTTCATGTAAACTGCATTATGTAATTTTTTAAACATAAGTAATTTTTTTCAAATTTTTATTATTGAAACAATAAAAGATATGCAATATTTATATGCTCATATGATAATGAAAATAACCTAAAAAAAGGGAGATAAACAAACATGACAATTGAATGCAACATTTCTTCACAATTAAAGTGATGGGGAATATATATTTTACATTTGTAAAATATGCACCTCCCATTGCTTACAGGAAGATTAATTATTTTTTTACAGAATAATTGACGGGTTTCTAATCTATAGATACAGTTTATTTATGTATATTAAAATATTTATATATTTCAATCAATAATTAGAGTAACAACAACTTCAGTGTTTTATAATATTATTCATATTTAAAATTGATAGTAAAATTGCAAATAAACTACCCCATATGCAATTACATAATGAAAGATACGATTAAAATTAAAACAGATTTTTATTAATTTGAATTTCTTTGATAAAACAAGCATCTTTAAAATAAAAGAAAGGTCGGAAATTTGATTTCTCCATATCAAAAATGGACAATTCACTGAATCAAAATATTTCAGAAACAATGAATTGGGACAAACTTTCAATTAAAATATATCTGATGGTCTATAGTGACTGCTTAAAAACTATTCACATGTTATCTATTCAAGATCACTCAATGTGTAATCGTAATCCAATAATATCACAACAGGTATTTTCGGGGAGAAGACCCCTGCTCAAAATAATTTTAGGATGTGTAATTTATTTTCCATCTCAAGATTCTAATTGCTCTGTCAAACAATTTGTATGAAATATTATCAGTTAAATGTGAAATTGGATCCAACTCACTTCCAATGAGGAATTCATAAATAAAAGAAAATTTGATACGCTTAAATTTGGCATACTGTATTTCAAATTTGTTTATTTTTGTGCATGTCGAAACAAACAAGAATAGAATCAATACAGTTGTTTGATCGCGTAACAGTGCTATATAATGGATGTCCCAAAAATTATTGATGGAATTTGAAAACAATTTTTAAAAAAACATAGAATACAATAGAAACGTATTGCTTGCGGCCTTATGCTTGGTAAATTAGGGAATTTTTTTCTCACTAAATTGAAAATTTAGTTAATATTGCCATCGAAATGTAATGCCGTAAATTAGGAAAAATAAATAACTACAATGAAAATACTGCACGAACTATTGCGTAAAAATAAACAACGATGATTTTAATGCAAACCCCACTTGCAGCAACGACGTGATGCAAAAATGAGGTACAGAATGGCGACCTCAAGTACTTCGTTTCAACTACACCTATTGCTTATTGCTTGCAACCCATTTAGTCAATATTAACTGAATTTGCAGTTTATAAGATAAAATTCATCGATTTTTCAAAGTGGAAGATTGCAAACAATACATTTCTATCACATTCTATCTTTTTTTAATTGATTCTCAAAATCCATGAATCATTTTTGGGCACATCCGCTACATATATAACAAATTAATAAACGGAATCAACAACATAATTAAAAGAAAATAATTCAGTCAATACTTCTGATTATTTATAATAATATTCACTGATTCGTAAAATTTCAATTCTGTTACAATAACGCAAAGAGCAAAAAAAAAAAAAAAAATGAATCTAACAATGTTATTTATAAATCAAATGCTGCATCTCTAAATTCCGGAAAAGCAAAAAAATATATATATATATAAAAAAATGAATGTTCTTAGGATTATCCTTTATTTATCTTTGTTTTTAAAACCCATTAATATTCACATTTTTTTTTTCAATTTAAAAAAATATATATATTTCCTGAATTTTTTTACTACAGTTTTTTTTTTTTTTTTGTCATAATAAGACTTAAAAATTTTTGAAAATATTTCGATTTGTTCTTAAAAAGCAAAAGACAAATAGCGCTGCTCCTTGAGATAAATACTAAATACTAACCACCTGTTATTTAAGCTTTCGCTAATACAACAGTTGAAATTTCTCCTCCCCAACTAAAATATCTCGAATTCTGCCCAGCTAGAAACACTTTCCCTTCTTGCCGGCTTATGTCAATTGTATTTTATTTTTGCTTTAGTTTTCGGGTGTTTTTACTACCAGCTGGATTCTCAAATACAGAAATAAAAATGGCTTTTGAATAATTTTCATTTCGTTTTCAGTTTTTCTTTACGTATTTTTCTTTTTATTATTTAAAATTGATCCGTACTTTGAAAATTTTTTTCTCTCCAAAACCTTTTCGCTCTTTTGAGGGAATAAATACCCTGAGGATACATTTAGTTTTGCGTAAAAGAAATATCAAGGGGAAAGACTGAATGTACTTATTTCAAATACAATGCTGAATATTGATTTCCACCTAACAGTTAAGGAATGGAGAAATTTGATTTAACTATTTGAAATCTGAAATTTTATCAAAAACCTTAAAAAAAGTCAAAAGTCTGCATTCTTCGAGTGAATTTATCTTGTATATTAAATTTTTCTATTTTTATTTCAACTTTTTTTCAGTAATTTTCAAATATTCATTTTCAAAACAAATAAACAAATTTAAAAATAAAAAAAATCAGAAATATTTCAGTTACAAGTAGATTACAGTACATTTAAATTCTGAATAGTATTATAAGCTGAATATTAATAGCTGAAACAGCCCATTTTTTACTCATCCCTAAATGATAAAATACAGCTAGTTATATCAATATGCAACTGTATTTATCCTACCTAAAAATTAGTCTTCTCAGTTGCGAAATTAAATATGATATGTAAAACTGCGAACCTTCGCCTCGTGATAAAATTATGTTTACATTATGTCCTCACGAGCGAATTACTTTATCGTTATATTTATCCTGCCCAATGTAATACGTTATGCATAACAGTTACGTCACTCATAATCGGAAAGATAAATCAGTAACATGCGCAGTTATGTGTTCCACCATATTCTTTTTAAACTGGGCAAACTGATTTCTCAGCGCAGTGTTCCCAGTGGAATCCGAAATTACGCAGTCGATCGCGTTTCGCTATAATACCCTTAATTATAGTGCAGACCGTTTACCGCTAAACGCCCTGAGTCGTATACAAACACCACAAGTCCCAGTCAAACAAGTCTCTTGGAATACATTTAATCCGAGTGGAAACGATTGATGAGGAAGATACTAAGTTCGATAGAGGAATTCGACCCGTGGATAGCCAACCGACCCCTCCGCGGGCTATGTTCTCGACTTTCCCCAGTTAACGGGGGTCGAGGTCAACGCGAGTCGTTGCACTTGAGAGCCTGTCACATATCCGTTTCATGTCAACTTGCAAAAGAATTCATTAAAAGCCTTATTTGTGGCGTGCCTCCAAGACACATTTAGGCACATGTACTAAACCCACTCTTTAGTTTATCAGCGATTGTATTAACGACTTAATATCGCAGCTTTCGAAACAATAGTGTTAGAACAAATTATTTTTTTCTATGCTCGTTTGATACTAGCTATAATTATTCAAGAAAAGTCCATCCATAATTTATCCTAACCTCACGAAAGAAATAAAATTTTCTTTATAACTTGAACATCAATTTTTTAATATTTGAGGCTAATTAGTGTCGTTTTAACGATGCTATTGATTATAGATCTCAGATTTTAGTTTTGTAAGTTTTTTAAGACACCATCGTACTTCATACAGATGTACTATAAGATATATGATGTGCAAATCCTCTTTAGTCTAAATTATGTTTTCAATTTATGTAGAGTCTGAAAACTGTTCTCATAGCTAGCAATAAAAAAGATAACTTTTTCATTGGAATAAGTGAGAAAGGTGACAACTGATCATGAATACTTTATATCCTTAATTTTATAGAATCAAAGCGAAAATGAATTGTATCAAGCCCTAGTATCATATTATATCCCTATTGGAGCCTGTATATGGGACAGAAATGCTGAATGCATGCTTCTCTTGACGTTTTCGAGTACACTTGGAATGTAAAAGTGGAACATGTCGATAAAATGACTAAATGTATTCGATGACGCAGGAAGTTCAAGATATTGATCCGAAACGAGAATTGTAATGAGATGTCATATTGATTCTGGTAAAGCTCTAATCAAACGTAAACTCATTCTATGGATGTATTCAAATGTGTATCATATCAATTATGGGAATTTTATCTTGGATTTGAGTATCTGAAATGTCCAAAGATTTCTTCATAACCTGAGTACGACCCAGAATTCTTAAATGCATACGTACACACTAGAAGATTTTTTTTTTAATTTTAACTTTAAAACTCCAGTTTTTTCACAGTAGGTCATTAATATATATGTTTAAACTCATTTCAGTGAGAAAAAACCATATTACACTAATTATTAATTAATTAAATAATATTTAATGAACTAATTAGCATATTTTTTGAAACATGATATCTTAAATTCTAATTTGTACAGATACACAATTCTAGTTGTAAATTATGCCTAATATTAGTCTTCATGTTGTCTGCCTCAATCAAGTTATAAATATTATATATATATTAACAATTCTTTCATCAACGATGAATAGAAAAAGCGAGATTTTTCCTGCAATTTTAACTTTTAAATAGCTGTTAAAAATTTATTTCTATATAAATATCGTTGATTGAGGTACAAAACATCCGCTATTTCATACAGATTCTTTTGATATATAAATAATTGTATTTGGTTAATTTCTTGTTGAGTTATGATTGTTTGAATGAAGCAACATGGTGGGAAAATGTCATTCTTCATAAAATGAGTTTAAAAAACCCGTAAATAGAGCTTTGAATGAAAGCACCTCAAGAAAAATAACACGAGAAATATTTCGAATATTGACATCTTGGTATCGTTTGAAAGCTAAAAGATCAGAAAACATTACTAAGCAATAAAAAAATATTCGATATTTTGAACGAATTTCGAAGTTTCAAGTGTGTACATACACTTTAAGCATTTATTGCGTGATTTAAACGCAAAAAATATAGAGGGAGTTATATTTCATGTCGATAAATGTTAGTTTATGTTTCTAATATTTAAACACTTGATAAGTGAATACCCAAAGCAATTTCAGAAGTCTTTTTTATATCAATATTCATACATGAAGAAAAATCTACTCCTTAATATAAAAATGAGAGCAGAATATTTTCTAGATAGTTTAATACTTGAAAAATATATAAAAAATGATAATCGATAATATATGGAAATGATAATCATAAAAATCAAACATGCTAATCATACATTATGATCTAAATTCTGACGCTCAAACATGACGATCATAAATTGAATTTTTACTTGCAAACTATTTATAAGGATTTCTATAATAGTTTTTATGAGTTCATATATTTTCTGGAAATAATGGCTATCTTAAAAAAAAAAAAAAAAAAAAAATTATTAAGTGATTATTGCGTGAATCATAAACAAAAGGAAAAAAATATTTTTTATTATTATTTATTTATTTTGCGTTTCAAGTCGATAATTTCAAAGATTCTTCTGGGGAAAAAAATTAATTTTCAAACATAAAAAAAGCGGTGAAATGATAGGAAATGTTTTTTTTTTCTTTCGCCCTTTGAAAAGCTTTAAGCTCTTACCCTTTTCCAGTTATGACGACATATTTGTGCTTCCAAAACAACCACGGCAAAAAGCAATACTTATTTCAATTTGTATGCCATTAACTCATTAATGGGACTCTTTCTACTTCCATCAGGAATGTAATGTCCTAAAGGAAATGGAAGTTCTTTGACTTGTTTAAAGTTAGCAGTTTGAAAGGGAACGAAAGAGAAGAAAAACGGAGAGAAAGAGAGGGTGAAAAGAGGAAAACAAAATCGATTTGGGAGTCCTAAATAGCAGTGGCCGATGTGAGGCAAAATTTATCAAGTTTTGTGGCTTCTCGAAGAGGCGATAGGCGACTTAAAACTTTCTCATCGTGTTTTTAAATTTGTTTGGTTTCTCTTTTTGGAAAGGAAGGGTATTAATGCTGCTGCACGCATTCCGAGGCTATCCAGCCATTCTGAATATATTACTTACTTGCTGAAGAAAACACGAGAAGAAATCCTGAAGACGGTAAAAAAATCTTTTACAAAAAGTTAGAGAGAATTTTCATTCTGGAAACTCAGAGTTAATTTAAGATGCGATAAGATATTCCAGATAGGGAACTGAAGCCCTATTTTCATGATGGATTTGAAGGGCGCTTCATAGCGTTTTTATAAAAGAGAGAGTTTGAAATATTTTTCTCTGCATGAGGTTTTATGAAATATTATCCGATTGGGGTACCTGCTCAATGATGGATTTCATTGTGAAAAACTGTTTTCCATTAATGACATCAAAGCATCAAAAACTAATTACTGGCTTTTTCTTCATATAAATGTCATCATAGAGATGAAATGGAGGAAAAACATATCATTGAAAGACGGAATCCAATTTCAATTTCAGAAACACGAAAAATAGAAGAAAGACTCTTAAGTAGAAGACTTTTATATAAGAAATACATTATTTTTATTTTTAACTGAATATATTTTCTATCCTTTTTATTGCAACATACATCCGAACTCAGAATCACTCGGATTCCCTGTCAATTGAATGAGTATAGTCGGAAAGATTTATAAAAAAATACGTATTAAAGACAGCATTACAATAATAATACATCACAATATAACTGTATAAAACAGACTGTATTTCGCGAGGAACAATGAATTCAAAGAATTTGATGGAAGTTAAATTCCTTTGAGAAGGGTTTAGTTTAGTTATATTAACGTCCCATATTACAGCAACACAAGGACTATTTTTGGGACGGACCTCGTAATTTTAAACAGCGGCCTGATGCTGAGGATGAAACATGAGCTGGTATTCCCTTCCCCATCCCCCGTTCCTCCAAACATCAGTACCACACCAGTGGTAGGACATTTGACCCCGATAGATGTAAAGTGCATCAGACCCGCTTGCATGACGGTTCTTGGGTGGAATTAGGTCTCCAACCTGGACCCTCCGGCCCTGAAGCCGAGATTTTACCACCAGTCATGGAAGGGTATATCAGTGAATCATAGAGGAGTATCAACTGGATTTTAGTGGGAATAAAGAAATTATACTGCGAAAGCAGATCGCCGTTATCTTGGAAGAACTGTCTTTTGAAGGAAGGTTGTTCAGATTAGCATCAATACTATGAAACACAATGTTTGCTTAAGCAATAACATGATTACGTAAATTCTCATAACTAACAGCAGTTGCAAAAAATGAATGAAAATACAAAAAGAGTTGTGCTAGTTTCAAAAAGGTATATTCAATCACATTACAGACTCGATATTTTTAAAGCTCTAATAAGATTCAGATACAGTTTTTGCAAAATTCATTTACCTAGTCATGCACATTTTATATTTTTAGTATCTATTTTTATCGTAGTTCAATAGCTAATTTCTAAGAGAAAATTCTAGCTAATTTCTAAATGACGAGAACATTTATATTTTATGTTGCTTGAATCAATAAATATAACTAGTTCTTGAGTCATTAAAAGTTACTAATTCCTTATTTTTTATACCTACCTTTCGGTCCTGTCTGTCATATTTCGTAGAACATTGTGAATATTTTAAAATATGTGAGTAGAAAATTCCCATTATCGAAAAATAAAATTTACCAAGTTATAGTTAACATAAATAGAAAACATAAATAGAATTAAAGTTAACATATTCTTCTTAACATAAATAGAAAAAGTATGCATATTCTTTTTAAGAAACAATTTGATAATAAAACGGTACAGAATTTCAATTTGCAAAAGATCCCTTAAAAAACCATATCCAGATACCGATTTTATGCACAAATTTCATCAAAAACAGCGATTTTAAATTTTTTGATTAGTCGATCAGTTTTCATTCTCAGAAGATTATATTTTGTTTTTAAAAAAATATTACAGTGTCAGGATTATTTTACTAAATATGACTGATAGGATGGGGGATTGCATAAAACGTTCGATTTCCGTAACTGAAAATTTTGAAAAGTATATTTATCGACGCGAATAATATAAAGCAATGTCATTTAAAGCATTTTTTCAACTGGAATTATATGTCTTGTATTTTAGGCTTAGAAATTAGTTATTGGTCCGCGATAAGAGAGGACACCCTGAATATTATTTTAGCTTTTGAAAAGGATGGCATATTTATAATTTACATCAATATGTTCATAGACTTCTTTAAGAATTTTTCTTGTTCACTGAGAATACTGGTGTGGATTATTTGATCAAGTGGAATTGATTATAAAATCAAATGAATTGTTTGATGAGAAAGCAAATAAAATTTCTGAGATTTTTAAATAAATATTGAATATTTTTATAGAGTAGGCACAATAGATAATTTTTTGTCATCATAAATTTTATCATCAAATTACTTTCTTCCCAATAAATCATTATGATGTGATCGAAATTGACAAATCGTCAATTAAAAAGCCATCAGCTCTTATAAACAAACTGTATAATTAAATGTAAAAAAGAAGGTGACCTTGGTTATTAAAAACGAATGTGTAACCAATTGTTGTGAATAATATTAATAATAATTATTAATAATACTGCTAATTGTAAGCGGTTATCGCTATTGCATTATTGCTGAATCTCTTATCAATGAGAAACGTTTTATTTTGAATATAACATCGTCAGTTTTTATTGATAATAATGATTTTAAGATTTAAATTCAGTTCTAACATATAGATGCATTTTTACAATTAGAATATATCTGTGAAGAATTAACGCTATAAATATTATTCGTATTTTATTTAAAAATTCACAAGCGTGAACTTTAATAAATTAAATACTTTTCAGATTTTGAGACTTCGGATCTTCCTATATTTTGATGAGAAAAAAAAATATTTCAGCTCATACAAGACGAGGGAAATGTTCATCACAAAAGCTCTCATGTGTAATTTCTTATTTTTCAAACGTAAAAAACAGTTTCATCAACGTTTTCAGCTCTCTTTCAAAGCTGTACATTTCCTACATGCTAGAGCAGTTTCTGAAATAAAGCTTTGAATATCGTGTTTGCCAACTCGGGGCTTTGTCCCTAGTCATTTTCTTTTCATAGGAGAACAGGTTACACGAGAGCTCGAGAGAATATTCTATTTGGATAAACCTCACCTAAGAGAATTCTGTTACATAGAGAATTCCGAGTTCCTGCTTGCATGGATGGGCAGCAAACGGATATGGATTCTTTTTATTTCTTTTTTCATTTTTATTTATATACTATCTCTCAGTGAAAATAAAAAAAATATTAAAATGCACCGAAATTTCTTTTATTTACTTTTCTGGACTTCGCATTTCGACCAAAAATTGAACGGAAGTGATTTTTCAATATTATATATATTTCATAGCAATTTTTGTTTCCAGATGCGATAACAAGAACTTTTATCGATTTAAGGTTCTCTGAATTTTAGATTTATTTTAAAATTATGCATGTAAAAAAAAAGAATTGTTCGAATTAAATGATAAGCAGAGATTTGAATTTTTAGATTAATAATTTCTGTACCAAAAATCTTATAAACGAAGTTCGTTGAGATCGTAATGTCATAACTTAAGATAAATTACTTCTTCATAACTATAAATTATGCTATGATATATTTTTTAAAAGAAACTCCTGTTTAGAAAGTACCTTGTATATACTTTAGATTTTTGATACCTTAGAATATATCCTAATTTCGAAGCTTTTTTTTAAATTTGATGTTCAGGACAGGTAACACTTCGCCTTTTTTCTTTCTTTTTTTTTCCTCCAAATTTGTCCTCCATCTTGGTGATAAAGCGTGATTTGATTCAAAGGTATTTACACTGCATGATGAGTCCCCACGACTTCAGATTATTTAAAAAGTGGAAAATACATAATTTTCCTCAGCTAATAAAAAATATTATCATATACGAAATTATATTTCTTATTTATATAAATGCTTTTTGGAATAATTTAAAACACTTCTACAAGTGATCCATAAACTAAATATAAGGCTTTGAAGTATAGCAGTTAGTTATATTAAGTTAAATAATATAAGTATAAAAATATCTCAGGCTGCTTTGTTTCTTCTCTTAAAATCTATGACTTCTGCTTTAATTTTAATCCATTTATTGAAATAGCGTTTTGTTTTAACCCCTTTAAAAAATTACCCTGCAATTTAAATGAAGTATTTGTACAAATCCATGGGTTTACTATTTATCGGTCTCAGGTTAGAAATATTTTCTGAATAATTTGACTTTATCTATATTAAATTGCGGATAAAAAAATCATATATTATTCTATTGGTTATGGTTTGGAAGATCAATGAATTAATTTCATAATATTGATATGTACACCAAATTAAAGCTTATACATTGCTATTGCAGACTTGACAAACTTTCAAAGATTCGGTTATGCCATAAATATCGATAAATTCCTGAAAATTGACAAGCGTGAATGAAATTTTAAAATTGCATTCATGATTTCAAAAGCATACAGTGATTTTAAAATAAAAGATTCATATAAGGAAATGCATCTATTTTATAAATAACTGTATGCTTTCAATGCGCCAGGAGCATGAATCAATAGATTCCAACGTGAAATAATGATATTGAATTTTAAAACTGAATAAGAAGATCGGTAAGGATTTTAATTTACAGACATATATTAGAATTTGGATGAAAAATAATTAGCTTTTTACGCTTGGGTTAAACCAAAAATGGAATCGGAATTTATTTGGAAACTTTCTAATATTTTGAAAGGATAATTTTGTGCATACAAACTAAAAATATATATTGAACAACGATGCTTAGATTTTATATAAAAATAAGAAAACACGAAATTAGATTAATTTAACTTGATTTGTGAGCGTTTTTCATTTATATTTCTACACGTCTTACTTTTGCATTCATTCTTTTGTAAAATAAATTATAGGTTGAACATGAATAGAATATGTAAAATTATAAAACTTTTTTAAAAGTTAATATTTTTTCACATATTTTTAATCACTCGATGGAATTTCAATTGAATAAATTAAAAAATCAAAACTCGTAGAAATAGTCATTATATATATATATATATATATATATGTATGTATGTATGTATGTATGTATATAGCAGTTGAAAAAATATTGTAAATGATGAAAAGAATGAAATTTTGTTCTTGGATGAGACAGAGAATTTATTTGCGAAAAGCTATGAAATTTATATTTTTATACAGCCCTTCTGGTTTCTTAGTCATATTTCGTAAAAATATCCTTAATACATTAACATTTTAAGAAAATTTTCACTTTTGTGTGCCTAAAACTGGTAGATTAAAAACATTTCGATTTTTTTTTGTTGTTTATTTTAATACTATCATCGGCCGCTTCGAAGAAACAACTGATATGATATTCCTAAGTGTTGAGGTGGCTATTGAAATTATATAAGAACGATTAAATGATAATATTCAAATTTTCTCAACTCGGTTAGTTTTAATCTCAGAAATGTAATCTTTTTGTTTAGAATGATAATGAGACAAGAATATTTTAATGAATGTTATTAATTGGAATGCTAATTTTAAAGACTTTGGAATTAGCTATTGAAACACGATTAAAATACACTCTCTGAATACCGATAATTAATTCCAAAAATATTAATATATCCACATTTAATAAAAAATTAGAAATAATAAAATGAATAAATAACAGAATTACATTGTTTCGTATTTACTGGTGTCAAGTTAACCGATACAAGTGTGCAGCCAAACTATTCAAATAACTATTTCTGAAAAAGGCCATTCGTAACATTATTTCAAGAACCGCGATGCTGCATTTCTACTAACAGCAAAGAAAAGGACAGGCGAAAGATGACGAACCAGAAAAGGACGAGATTACAGCAGATTTGAAGAGACAGAATGATGGAGGGACCATGATTGATCTACTCTCAGATGAAAACTCTCAAATACTTTTTCATTGAATCAGAGTAGCTTTTCATGAAAACCTTTTAGTCTATATTCTTGTGCAAAGCACAGGATAAGCTTTTCCAAAGGTCTGCAGAAATCAATCCCAGTAGAACTCTTAACGACTTCCGGGAACTTTCAATGTAATGAGTTGAGGTGTGTTGAGATCTTCTTTGTGCCGTAATTAAATAGACAAGAATGTAATCACTAGCCTTTTTTAGGTGAATAAATCGTATGAGAAACTGTTACAAATGCACCATCTTTTTGATTAAACGTTAGATTATTTATGATGATTTTTAACAATATGGGAGGAAAAACAGCTTAAATTTTTATTATTCTTTCATTTTATGTTCTTTGGGAAAAGTATCTTCAGACCCTTTGCGAATAATTAAACATTCACATTTTATATCATGAATTTAACTAACAAAACGGTTAAGAAAAACTTTGACATATGACATTTTAATAGGCATCTGAAATAAATTTTCATTTACATATGTATGTATAGTTCTTTTTATTTATAATATTTTATAATCGTTGAGCCGGCGCCCTTGCATAGGGGTAGCAGGTCTTCCCCGTGATCTGGGCGTCCCGGGTCCGAGTCCTAGTTCGGGCATGGTTGTTGTTCTTCTGTGTTCTATCTGTGAGGTGTGTGAATGTGTCCCCCTGTAAATAGAGATTGCGCAAGCGAATGTGACGCATGAAGTAGCTAAGTCTTATAGTCTAAGTCGCCCTAGTTGGCGCTATTGATAAAACAGGAGACGCTAACTCGGCTTAAATCGCTGACAGATTTGTCAGTGGTCTTGTAAAGTGCCATAAGTAACAACATAATCGTTGAGAGGTTTATTTATCTTTCACTGAATTTCATCCAATTAGCAAGAAGCAAGCAATGTGCACACATTAACCGTCAGGCAAAGAACATGATTAATACGATTGCTTTTTTGATTTAAAAACCTTGCCTCTGATAGTTTTTGGAAAAATCATTTAATTTCAAATTTTTAAGCATGATAAAACATTTAAACACTACTTAGATTTTAAAATTGGTAAATTTCTTAAGTTAAAACTAAATAAATTTCATAGGCCTAAAAGTTACAAAAAGTATTTCATGGAAATCTTGATATTGATGAAAGTATTAATTTGCCTAATAGAAACAGATTTGAATTGTTAAAAATAGTAGATAGACAGTTAGTAGATAGATATTTAGGGATACATATATGACTGATAAATTAAGAATCTCACTCGCTGAGTTCTCCAAATAGAATTTATGTCATTATCATTATCCGATAAGGTGCTACATATCGAATACTCTGCTGCTCAAAAAGTACCATATAAAACTAATCTTCTACCCTAGTTTTACATATATATTGTACAATATTAAACAATACTCGCTATATTATATAAGATAGTTAAATATTAAATCATATAATATAATACTGCGCATCAGGATGTGTTACCTGGGTAGTACCATATATTTCTCAACGTACATAAATTTGTTATTAACTTATAAGAATGAAAACTGGAAGGTATATGATACATGGATGATATATGAAACATACAAAGAGCAAATAATAGTATAATAACAAGCATCCTCTCTTTTTCCTACATTGGCATGCACAAGATAGAAATTTTAAACTATTTAACATGAATACCATTTTGTTATTTAAGATCAGATTTGATAGTATGTGCTTTACACTTGAGATAGTTTCATACATTTTCATTGAATTTCAATGCATATGATATGTAACATATGTCCAAATTTCCAATTTTGTAAATGTATACTTTTTTTTTTTTGCGTTTGCACATTGGAAGTATATGCCAAATTGCAATAGTTAAGGAAATAAATGCTTAATCCACTTTTTTGGAACACCCTGCAGATAGAAAATTTCATATGAAATTTAATATTTACTCGTAAAAAAAATCTTTTTATTTACAGCTTTAATTTAGATGACTTTCATTGTCGAGAAAGTACTAGTTCCTTTAAATAAATAATAAAATGAATGCTCCTTTTTTTAAAAAAAAAATCATAAAGTTACACAATTCTGGGTCAAATTTTTTCGAATAGTCAAAAATTGTTTAAAAATAGTCAACCGACACTTCTTGAATCTCCAAAGTCAAACTTCTTCGAAAGGAAAAGAAAAAGTTAATACGTGTAAGTGCTATATGTCAGTAAGTGCCATTTCTTTTAATGCGACAGCTGTGAAAAAGTGTGCCTCATAATGATAGGTCCCTGTTACAAATTCTTACCATCATCGAATCGCACTACTCAGGAGAGGAATGTATTTTTTTTTTTTTTTTTTTTTTTTTTTTTTTTACTTTCTTTTGGAAAGGGTGGAAGTATGTAAAGTGCGGAAAAAAAAAAAAAAAAAAAAAAAACAGTAACAGCAAAGCGTTCGAGTCTCATCTTCAGCAGGCTAGGGCAATTTGTCGCAGAGAAAATACAATCCAAAAAAGAAGTAAAAAAAAAAGAATTGTGGAAAAAAGAAAAAAAAAAGTTGGCTGTTAGGTAAAAATCTTGGGATTTTATTTTGTTCTTTCACCTATTTTTGGATTCTTTTATTCCTTTAAGTCACTGGGGTGCAATTTTTTCCGAAAGCAAGCGTGAAATATTTTCTGCTTTCCAAAAGTCGTTCGAATCAGCCATCTTTCCCATTGTTTATTTTCCATAAAATGTTTCGTAGAGGGGGAATAAGTACACAAAAACCAGATGTTTACTTTAAAATGTTTTTTTTAGGATGAAATATGAAATATTGATTTAAACATTGGAAACATTATTATTTAGTTTTTTTAAAAATAGATGTTGGAGAAAGTTACTTGATTTATGTATCTGATTTTTTTCTCCTTCAAAGCTGCATTATATTCATACGTAACAAGGAGAAGAATTTCAAACATTTGTGCAAAAACAGAGTTTTATAATAACTTTTTGAAAAATAATAAAAATGTAATGACAGATTAAGCACCTCAAGAGATTTTTATTGCAAAAAAATTAATTATAATACAATAATAATCTTTCTTTTGTTTCTTAATTTCATTCGTCAATCAAATGCTTTAATTTCAACCTGAATTGAAAGTGTTATGGGCCTTAAGAAAAACCATTGTACTGATTAATTATTATTTCTCATATATTTAATTGGATGACCTTAACAACTGATTCATTTTTAAAAAAAGTTAAATTTTTTATTCAGAGTAAGATTAAATTTGTAATTATCAAAAATACTTTTTTTAACACGTTGGCCATCAGACGATTCGTATGTAAAAATAGATTGTATTCCAATCTAATTAGATTACCTCTGTCTAAAGAGGGCCGCGGTAGCTAGGTGGAGAGGTTTCGGTTTCGGAACCGGAGGGTTTCAGGTTTGAGATCCGATTCCATCAAAGAACTGTCAGGTAAGCGGGTCTAGTGCACGCTAAATCTGTCAGAGCCAAAAGTCCTCCTGCTGGTGTGGCGTGGAAATTTGGAGAGGGGGTTTCAGCACAGGTTTTGTCCTCGTCATCTGACTGCGGTTCAAAATTACGAGGTTCGTACCAAAGCAGCCCTTGTGTTGCTTTAATTTAACATAACAAAATTAAACATCTGTATACAACAAATAAGATTCAGAAAAAAGGTAGTCATCAAGTTAAATTATTCGAATTTGTCGTAAATCATGAAGAAAACATGTTACTCCATTTAGGAACTCCTTAAACACCAATGAAACCTTTTGGAGATTTGAAACGGAAAATGTAATTTTTCAAGAAAACACCCATACTGAAATGAAATACTTAAAAAGGAACGTAATTATTCTATTTTACTCATCCGTAACTAAGACGTCAGATAAATGTAATAAAATCCTACCCATCTACAAAGAACATCAAACATTTAACTGATAAATAATCTAACGCATCCATGTCCCCAATGTAATGTTCTAATTGCAAATCAAGATATCCGTTACAGGAAATCCTTTTCTGGAAAATAATTTCAGTATAATACCTCAAAGGAAAGCTATAAACAGTTGATTTAATTCCTATCCTAATGAAAATGGTTAAACTTTTTGGGCCATAATTAAAATATTTCCCATTTCGTTCCCACAGAAATAACTCAATTCCACGTGAAGGAGCGACTTGCTTAATACTTTTAATTCTCCGAGTTTAAAGTGGTGATGGTAGCATTCAAAATATTTGATTAAATAAGCTCGCATTTAAGTATAATAGCTTTTCCAAATGGCGCGGTTTTATGTATGTTGGGAAATAACGCTAAGAACAAGATTTATCCCCAAACCGGCCAAAACTTCATTAAATTCACAAAACGAAACAGAGCGAATGTGTTTCTTTTCCAAACGGCAAATTCACTTACATAAAGTAATTGCTCTTCCGTTATCAGCTTCTAATTAGGCGACAGTTAAACTTCCATTTTCCAGATTGGGAAAGCAGAAAAGGTCGAAATAAAAATAAAAAGGATGCGGCATGTTTTGAACCTCTCATTACTGTTATCTTTCCACCCTCTGTGTAAAGTTTCCCTCTTTGTCGTTTACCCATCTCACACCTTCTGGCAAATGACTTAATTATCTTTTGGAAGGGAAAAATAAATGGCCAGAACAAAACAAAATAGTCGAGTCACTTGCATAAATCGCAGCAATTTAGCAATATTTAATTTCCTTCAATTTGAACAGCTTTTTTTTGTTCTTACTGTGCTAAGTGAAATGAATGGATGATAATTCTTTTAGGGATGGATAAGAAGTAATCTCATCAAGACTTTCGCATCATTTAAAGAAGTGTATTTTTTTTCAACCTATGTTTAAATGGCATTAAAAATGTACAGATATTCCAGGTAATTTTTCCTTAAATCACTGTATGAAAATATCTTTCCCAGCCTTAAGAAATTCTGGAGCAAAATGACCTCTTTAGCATAAATATGTAGAAAGACGTGTTTTATTAATGTTCGATGCAAGATAATCATATGTATTGTTTAACTGCGATGACTGAACTTTATTACTCTAAGCTTTAATGAATATTATTTCTTCGTCAGTTTTTTTTTTTTTTTTTTTGCCAATTATTTTTTTACAGAATTGTAGTGCGGAAAGAATCTATCAAACGTTAAATAATCGAGTCATTCAACAAAATAATCATAATGAACTATTTTATAAAATCTATAATTTGAAGTAATTAAGATGGTGATCGGTTTTGCAAAACTGGGATGATTCCCAGAACATTTTACCCATTGCACCCGAACGTCTTCTCTTAGTCGCCATTTAAGACGGTGGATCATTTTGACATTTCATTTATTTATCCACGATTTTAATTGCTAAAAATACCTATAGAATGTTAAAAAGATGCAAATTCATTTTTCAGTGAAACTCAATTTAAAACAGTTGCTTATATTTATTTTTGGTGTAATAAACAGATCCATGTATTAAGTGAATAATTTTACATCGAATTATCTTTCCGAGTGCAAACAATTAATTACAACACCAAATACTTCGAATAACAAAATAGTACGGAAAAAATACATGAGAAATCTTCATGAGTTATTATCGACGATGTAGTTCGTTCAAAAATTTTCGATTTAACATTTAACATTGATATCGAAAGTTTTTGTCAATAGTATTTTCTTATGAACCAAAAATTTCGTTGGTGTTACAAATACATCATATTAAAGTTCTAGCTTTTTTTTTATTGCCTCCTTCCAAATTTATGAAGGAAAAAAACTGGAAATATTAGCAATGAAAATGATTCCGAATGGTACAACAATTCTTTGACAGATTGTTACTTCTGAAATGGTTGTCCCTAAAATCTAGGCAAAAATAATTAACACTTACATAAAGGCAGTATTCTAATCCTCGCCGTCCCAAATTACTGATAAACAGTAAGAGAAAACAGATAAAAACAATTTAGAAATATTTTGTTTAAAATTATGCAGAATATTAGCCCTGAAAATAATCTTGATTCTAAAAAGATTAATGATGCCATATAGCCTCATCACGCACAAATAAAGTTTCATAGTTATTCACAGAGCCTGACGACGCTTCAAAAGCATGCAAATACAATATAAATGCAAGTGATAGCTTCTGCTAAATTATTATATTTCTCTTTGAACTGGTATTGCAGTAAAGGGATTAAATAATATTTGAAACATGGAAAACACACAAAAATTAACAGTAATATGTGTACAAAGTTTTGTGATGCTCTTATGCTCAGGAAAAATTTGATTGCATTCAGTAAATCGGAATCCTACACAGATTATTGAATGCTTAGCACCATTTCAATATTGCTAATATTTTTTTTCTATAGTATTTTTTGCCTATCCTAAAGGAAGTTTTATAATCTATTATGTCCAAGGACTGAAAGTAAACCGCTTCAGAGACACTTTGGTCTTGTACCTTAATTCAGAAAAGTAATTGTGAAACATTCCACCATTTTTCACACACACGAAAAAACTGCTTGCCAATCGTGATTATAATCATTATTGCTAGTTTAAGATCTATAAGAGTCGTGTATGTTTACGGGATTTTCAAAAGAAAGAAAGAAACATATCGCGCAATTCCAAGTTCACATTCTAATTTCGAGGCAATGAAGACAACTCTTTTTACAAACAGTCCATTTTATGGCCAAAAAGCATGTTATGTCTGAAATAAAAGACATTAATGTTTTGAAAATCAGTAGCATTAGCGTTTTTAGTGGATTTCTAATCACAGAGGAAAAAAGCAATGGAATATGCTTGACAGAAGAAAATCCTGAAGCAGCATCTCGAAGGCGTGTCTTATGGTTAACGGTTGTCCTTGTAAATGGGGTTTTCTTGGTAATGCGGATACGCTTTTGTTAACTTGACTAATAATTTGGGAGGATACCCTAGTGATTTTGCGGCCATTTAGTCCACCGAAGAAAAGATCATTAGACCTTTAGCATTGCCTTCATTCTTTGTTCTGTACAATTACTTTCCAACGGAATGCTTGCAGTAAGGTTTCCAAGCAACTTGAGACTGATTAAAGATAAACTTTTATTTGAAGTTAGACGCACAAAAATAAGCACAAAAGCACAAATCTTAAGAAACGTAAATGAATAAGAATTGAACACCCTATTTATAGTATAAGCACGACGAATCGCAAAAAATTTATATTATCATAATATATATTATTTTGTTTTCAGTATATTTTAAATAATAATATAAATGAAGCAGGATTTAAAAGAATACAAATTCTTTTGATGTAGAAAATAAGCACTGTATGCGAAGAAATAATTATAACAACGAGCAGTAGTTAATTTGCTTTTTGTAAATATTTTTTTTGTACTAAATTTATTAGCAACATCTTAAAACGCTGTTCTTAATAGTGCACTTACTGCAAAAAAAAAAAAAAACCCATCAAATTTTAAAGTAAAAGTGCTTTGAACTTTAGAGTTTTAATTTTTATATAGTATGCTAAACGAATTTTAAGTTGTCTTTTTTGATGACAACGAAAAAAGTAGCTCACATATACATGAATTGGTATATACATATACAACACTATGTATATACCATTGGTATATACATATACCATATATGTACCACTATATACCATTTAGAAGTTTCATAAAACCGCCTTTATGATTCTGTAGCTTCTATGCTTACTAATAAATTATTTTTACTTTGTGTTAATTTACTTTATAGAAAGTAACACTTTCTCTTGATTATTCAAAATTTTATTTTATTTAATCTCGAAAAAGAAAATGCATCAGAATAAAAAGTTTATCAATAAATTTTTGAATTTATTAGTATTTAAAGCCAAAATCCCACACGAAATGTTGCATGTTTCACGCTTTTATTAACCCGCTAGATGCGTAACCTGGTTTCCACAAGTTAGTGTGTATACACCTCTTGCTATTATAACATTGCATATAAACAATCCACTACGTGATTAAATTATATGATGCATCTTGCATATATTACATTTATTAGCAATTAAAAAATTATCTAGTGGGAAGATAACAATAGCTA
Organism: Argiope aurantia; assembly: GCA_026543865.1. Taxonomy (NCBI): domain Eukaryota; kingdom Metazoa; phylum Arthropoda; class Arachnida; order Araneae; family Araneidae; genus Argiope; species Argiope aurantia. Next base: position 40,747 of record JAPMOR010065919.1, read on the forward strand.
TTAGGCAAGTATATCAGTAACTGTTTAGCAAAATTTAACTAATTATTACAGTAAAAAGTTTTAGATTCATGCAATCAAGTCAAAGGAATAAGAAATAAAAATATTTTGTTTCAAATTTTTGAAGTTAGAGCATAGATTAAATCTGAATTACGTTATCATAAATCTAGACTGAAAGACATAGAAATGTGCTTACAACCATATAAAATGTAGAAAATTAAAAAATAACGACTGCTTATCAAAATACATTTCCTTGAAAATGCTTTGAAATAGAAAGTTGGTAAAAAAATGGAGGTAAAAAATATTATGAAAAAAATTAAATCCATGTCGAATCATTCAATATATTTCATATTTACTGACTAAATTACAAGTAAAATAAAGCAATCTATTTTTGAAATGTCAAATATACCTCTGATTCAAACATTAATTTATAATCATTTAAATATTCTATTTAAATATACTATAGTATACTTAAATATATTATACTATAGTCATTTAAATATTCTATGCATTTAAATATTTAAATTATTTTAAATCCTGTTTATATTTGTTCCTCGAAGTCTTAGTTATGGGTACATTCATCTTTAAATATTTCATTTTAGTATGGGTATTTTATTGAAAAGTGTTCTTACTTTGCAGCATTTGGAATTGCCAATAAAAATATTAAATATTCAACAAAACTTCACAATTAATTCGAAATGAGCTCAATTAAGTACTTATTTTGTATCTTAACTGATCTCTACATTTGAATCCTTTCATTTACAAATAATCTAATATAAACAGTTTCCGTAATGCCTTAAATAGAATTTGGAACAGTCCCTCTACTTTTATTGTCCAGGCGAATTGCGATGCAAAAGAAAAAGTCCCACTTGATAGCTTTGATTTCTCCCCCCTTCTCCTCCCCCTCGTCTTAAGGTTGTCAGCTCTGATTACCTAGGAGTAGAAATCTAGTATTCTTGTCAGGTATTCTCATTTCGGTCCTTCTTTTAAACCCCTGGATATAAAGAAGACGCAGGAGATATCAAGTAAAGGATTTTGGTAGCTGAGAAGAAAAAAAAAATGGGGGGAAGTTTTTAGTTTTTGATAGAGTGTGAGACTGAAGCTCATGGAATTGTAAATTCCTCAAGAGAATGGAGACTTGTTTGAAAATAAATGAGGAAACTCAGGAAAGGCATTAAATTTGTAAGTAAGTTTTTCTCTCAAGAGTCTTTCAAATGTTTCATTTGAATTAAATAAATATGTGAATTAAAATAATTAGGAATAAATTGAAAATTTATATTATGATCAAAACTTTTTTCATTTTTTTCATTAATTTTTTTATTATTCTTTTCTTTTTTCTGTTTATACTGATTATTAAATGCCTGCATGTTTTATTAAATTGAAGTGTTTTTTATTTGACTTCAGTTTGCTCTAATTTACTCTAAATTATTTTATAGACGAATAATACTAAAATTTCATAATACATAAGTTATCATAAAATTGCTCTCCCCATTTAAGTGTAAAGGAAAAGATGCTAAAGGGAAAAACTTGCGGACAGAATGAAACCAGAGTATGAAAAGCACGAAGAAATAAATTCCATAAAAGAATTTACTAACAGAGGTCACCGAAAGGGGGAAAATTCGGCGCTTTCAGAACGAAAATAAGTTAATAATTCAATGATACCTAAAAAATAAACTATGCAAAATTTTACTTGTGGTAAAAAAAATAGAAAATACTGTACACGAATTTTGTACTAAGTCAATTTTCGAGTAATAAAAAATTTACTTACAAAGATGCATGATATACAGCATGAAACTAGCAGAAAATGTTAATTTTTCGTTATGATAACCTAGGATCATGTGAAACGTTTTCAATAAAGAAGCAGTATTTATGTTATTTTTTGCACTTTTTTTATCGCAATTTCTTTCCCCATGCTTCCGAGCTGCATAAAACATTGACTTCATTCATTAGTTTCAACAACTGATGCTCTAAATATGGAAAGTTAATTTTATAGCTGTCCTGTATATATCGGCTGAGTATTTGCTCGTAACGTTTCTTTTGTTCACAACATATTTAAATCAATACACAGAAAATTGAACGTTCTTTTGTTATTTGTTTTAACTTTACACACACCTCTTGAACGAAAATTGTCACATGGTCTTAGCACATGGAAGGATTAACTGTGCTGTTAAAAAACAATTTATATGCCCTTCTAAAGGGGACGAAATGGGGTTTTAAAGTTTGTGTCACTTCTCCATAATTTCATAACATATTATCAAATAAACTATTTTGACACCATCTTAAAATTAAAAAAAAATTAACATTTCATCACCGTCAGTTTCATTATCATACAATTTTGTCTATTTAATTAATGAATTTTTTTAATTAATTTGAGCAATTTCTATAATTAATTCCATTTAATTTCTCTACCTTTGACATTATTAATCTAAAGAAAAATGATGCTTTAAAAAAGAAACAGTATGAACCAAGAAACTAAATTTTTTTTCAACGGTAAATTATTTGTTATTAGCTCCAAGCAATCTTTATATATTTGCGTCAATTTTGAGATAAAAATTTAGTTTGTTCAAATTCCTTAAATTAGTAATAATTACGGTTGAGGTTCTTAAAACTTCTTAAGTGATTAAATATAAAATTAGATAAACTGTTAAACACAAGAGAAGCCTCAGCACTGCGGCTAGTAATACAGACATTTTTTTCCCTTATGAATCTTTTAAAACTAGTAGATTCATCTAAAATACTACAAAATTATAAATTTCAGCATCAATTTATTGCTCATTAGAAAATTTTAAAAAATCGTAAGACTATTTTTCTTACAGAAAAGTTAAATCCTTTATTAATCGAGTAGAATTAAAATGTGTTAAATTATTTTAAAACTTTTATTGTGTCAAAAAAAACTTATTATTAACTATTTAACTGTTTGATTTTAATGAAGTGAGATACTTTTTTTAGATTTGCTGTTTTACTACACTTCAATTGTTTACACAACAGATAAATATATACTTGTTTAGAAATTTAGAGTTTTTTTAGGTCAGTACACTATTTTTTTTAATCCCTAATTACAAATACTGATGTCCATACTTTTACAGAAGGCAGAAAATACAAATCAGAGGAAAAAAGAAGTAACAAATATATGAATATTGTCGGTTTAATGTCAATATTCCAGAATTTAAAATAATGATCAAGATTTTTGTTGAAGGTAAAGATAAATAAGAAGATATAAGACAAATTTTTATCCCTTCCATTCTTTTCCCTTCAACTGCGCTTGAGAAGTAAATAAGGACAGTTTTTCATCTATGTGTCACATGGTAGGGTAAAAGTGTAATCGAAGTTTATGACTGAAAATCAGTTTCCAGCCCAATACGCATAAGTAATTACAGCTAGTGAAAATCTCCAAAATCAGGCAATAATATATATCAATAGAAAAGATAATTCAATTCGACTTATTTATCTTTTGGGCTTCAATTATTAAGGAATTAAGAAGAAATAAAATTTTTATCTCTCGCAACATTTTCAACCTCTTTGATCTAGGTAGATAATTCTATTCGACTTATTTATCTTTTGAGCTTCAATCATTAAGGAATTATGAAGAAATAAATTTTTTATCTCTCGCAGCATTTTCAACCTCTTTGATCTGCATAGCCTATCTACGAACTCGGTCGAGATTTTCATCCGCCTAACAATATATTATTTGTCAAATACAATTCAAATCATATCAATATCAATATCACGATATTAATCATATCAATATCAACACGAATAGTACTGCTCTAATTATTCGTGTTAATATGATAATATGGCTAAATGCTATATAATTTTTAAATTAGGAAAGGCTTATATTCTAAGGATCCTGATTAGAAAATTTAAGGATTAATTTTCCTGCAATCCTGTCTTAAAAACCTTTATAATGAACGGTATGTCTATTACGAATTAATAATTAACGTTAAATTAAAAAACGAAAAATTTTTAAAATTGTGCTTCATGAAAGAGCACAGATGAAAAGCATTAAAGATATTTATACATTGTTAGAAAACGATTTCTTCCATATCAATTCCTCTTTTAAAGTATTGGTTAAATTTATGCTAAATTAAATTAAAATCCTCAAGAGCAGTAAGCAAAATACACATTACTTAGGAATATTAAAACAAATCTTATTCTTCAGTTCCTAACAGTAGAAAAGGATCTCTTATCTAGAAAATCTTAAATCTTCTTTTGACAGTTAAAAAGTACTCCAGGATCTTTGAGCTGAATGCGAGATTTTTCAACCCTGCAATCGAGAATTTAAGCTGCGTCTAGACACAGCTGGTTTGTATGCAAATGGAGTCTTCAGGCAGCAAAACGACTTTACGCTTGTCAGCTCTGTTTATACAAAAGCTGTATTTTTCGATTTAAATGATGAAAAGAATTTCTAATTGAGGAAATGGATTCCGAAATATTTTTAAGGTTAAAATACTTACAGAAAGATAATGGCTCGACAGAAATTGGAATACATAGGAAGATATGTAAAGGCTCTGTTCATGTTATTGTTTATCAGCAAATAAATTTTAAAAGTAGCGTACATTTTCCGTTCCAACTATAAATTTTTGGCGAATAGATTAATGTAGAAAAATAACATGACATTTAAAAGTTTTATATTGAATTTCAAAGCATCATTGGTAAGTATACACTTTCACTTTTCTTCTTGAACCAGTCTGTCAAAAACACGTGATCTTAAAATATCCTTAAATAGTTTTCAGAGAAAATTATATTATGTAGAAACTACTGAAAATAATTTTAGTGTGACGAGTTGCAATAAAAATTTAATATCGAAGCAAGTTTAAATTACAAAAATTTTATTTTTACACAAAATATTTTATCGGATTTTTATTTAAATATAGTTGAATCATTAATTTAAATGTCAAATTAAATTTAGAAAATTTAACAAGAAAAGAAAAATGAGGAAGATTTCAGAAATAATGAATGTGTCTTACAATCGAAAACCATCTAATGGCATCTGAAAGTATGTAAAAAGAAATTTTAAATGCAATTTAATAGAGGATTTGTAATTTATTGCAGTTTTAAATGAAAAATTGATTTTATGTAGCAATAATCAAATGTTACTATACTTTTACAGATTTCTTAAAGAAAATCAATTGAAGAGGTGATTTTTCAAGTAATAAATTTAAATTAGAAAGGTATTAAAAACATATTTTACTAAGCTACTAAACTGCAAAAATAATTTTTTAAAAATTAATCGGTACGTTGTTGTTTTTTAAACTCATTACCAGGTGGTGCCACCATTACAGAGACGAAAATAATTTAAATTAATAATTAATTAAAACCTAAACTCTAAAACTATTGAAATAGAGTATTAACATCGAGAATATATAAATGTATAAAATTTCAATCCTTTAGCATAACAGATAGATCATAAAAATGATTTCAAAATATCATTTTTACCAATATGAAACAAGTCAGATTAATTAAAAGTACCAATAAAAACAAAATATTAAATAATACAGTAAAAGAAAATGTTAAAGATTAAAAGTGAACAATTTTTAATGCGTTTAGAAGGTCACGCCAATCTGACAACTTCAAAATATTCTAGCTGAATAAAGACAATACTATGATAAATTTCATAATAAAAGTAGAAAGTAACAGATTTAAGAACCATTCACTTCGAAAGGTCACTTCTATGTTAAAAGCACTATAGTATTTCATTTTTAAAATTTTTATTTTTATCAAAGCTTCAATCAATTTTTGCACTTCATCGATTATCTATTTTCGCATTAATTAGTAGTTGCGTAACGCACATTAATTACATTAATAGTGAAAAAAGAAAAATGTACGATTCGGCCTTGGTTTAAAAGGGCATTTTAAATATGAAAACAGATAGAGATTAAAATAATTTTTTTTAACTTCTAATTAGTTTTAAAAATCATTTCCTTAAATGATCAATTTCTTAAACCGCTTTTTCTGCCTAAACTTCAACTTACATTATACTACTTTTCTTCTTATATTATATTATACTGTATTACTACTACCTTTCATTTTTCATTCCATTTTTGTAATTTCTTTTTTCACTTATTTTGACTGTCTTTCAGAATGCAGTTTTTTCTTCAGTTTATTCTTAATACATTGGCTGCCATGGGGAGTCACTGACGACTGACCTTTGATTATTTCAGTACTGTTATTGGGGTCATAACATAACGTCATCCTCCGCCCCCGGTGCCTATAATACTGAGTTATTTAAATCAGTTGGATGAGCACAGGATGAAATGAAAATAAGAGGAAAAAAAGAAAGGACAAACCATCCAAGGATCTCCACACAGAATCACATCGGTGTCTAATCCTGCAAGTATATATTTAATATTTTGGTGAAGAAATAATTAAATGAAGGAAATAAGAATACATAAAAACAAATGGTGACAATGGATTGAACTTCACAGAGAAATGTTGATGTTTACAGACGCAACCTCTTTACATTTTTGAAACCTTTTGCTGTGGGTAACGGCCTTGAAAATGTAAAGAGGTTGCGCCTATAAACATCAACATTTATCTGTGAAGTTCAATCCATTGTCACCAGTTGTTGAGGTCATAGGTGACCGTCAAAATTGGCTGATCTCTGTGCTATCAGCGCAGCGCTATTGGTAACACTTTCTGAGCTATTTCATTTTATTAAGTGACCGAAGCGACTCTTCTGCATACTGCTGCGATTGTATATTGTATACGATGAGAATATTATTTGATGTATTATTTTTGTATGTTCAACTGTAGTAAAATGATTCCATTGGCCGTTTGGCGGGTTTGATGATAACAGATCTAGAAGACAGTAAACTTTATTTAAGTTGAACTAAAATAATAAAATAATAATAATATGTGTCTGTCCTCACAGAATAAACCGGAAAATCACAAGCCATTTTCCAACCAATTAATATAAAATTCTATAACGATTAATGTGTTAATTGTTCAAATTAAAACAGAGAAAAAAATTGGTTTTTCTGCATAAATTTTTTAACTCTCCTAAAAAATCATATGATTACATTATATATAATTTTTAGTCGTGAGTGTAAAACAAATAACAAGATAATCACAAAATGATCGATAACAAAATAAGGATTCTTAAATAAAATTTAAAGTGAAAAATGGTAATATACAGTAAAACTGTAAAGATATATTTAATTTTTATCAGCACAAAACACTGATTGAAATATGATTATTTTTAAGATATCTAATAGTCAACTAATCAAGTATTTAGGATTAAAAATTAGTTACTCGGTACCCAAGCCTTGGGCTATAATACTAAAATGATTTTAATCCTTAAAGAATGTAAAATGAATGAAAGAACTTTGCTATCCTCGATTCTCTCACAGAACTATGGAGAGGAGGAATATATTTCGACTTTTTAACAGGTTATGCAGGGAATGGCCTTTCAACCGTAACAAAACTCGTAGCGTTGAAACAAGCTAATGATATGTTTGAAAAGTAGAAATTGATGTTTAAGAACTCAAAGAGTTTAATATTTATAAAGATGAATTTCATTGGCATAAAGAGCGACAGGGTTTGACTATTGCTCCTCTTATTAGTTTTATTAGAATAGATAAATCACAAGTTTGATGTTTTATAGTTAACGGAACGCTATTGTAACGTGGAATAAGTCTTATCAAAAATAAACAAAATTTTAATAGAAAAAAATTTTTAGAGAAATGTTTAGCATATGTGTAGATTGAAGCCGTCATTAAAGTTTTCAACCATAATAACTATTTCAAGATTTTTTTTTAAAAAAAATCGTAAATGTTTTAATTCAGAAAAGTATACCATCTAATAACAAAAGAAAGTGTCAAAAAATCTTGATTTAATTCTTATAAAAATTAAGAAGAATTTCCGAATCATTTCAAATGTTGATTTTCTTTTTCTGGCATGTCAATAATAATGTAATTAAAATAAATATTACTCTTTTATTCTTAAAACAAAAGTTGAAAAATTGGAATAATTTTTAATTAAAATATTTAATTACCCACATGCGTGATGAAGCAATAAGGGCAGAAACAATTAGGTAATTAGGTTAACTATTTTTTTTTGTTTCACATAAATTATTCTTTTTAAAAAATTCTTTTAGATATTTAAGCTGACATATTAACTTATTTAAGCTTAGTAGATATTTAAGATCTTGTACTTATCAAAGTTGACTAGATATTAGTTCTTTAAAAAATTTTTAAATATATTATTAATTAAATTTTATATTAAAAACATTAAAAATTTGTTTTAAAAAATGATCTGTTTAGTCGTCATCCGTTTTTTACAAGAAAAAAAATATTAAAAATTAATAACCACGAAGTAAATGAATGAATGTTTTAAAACTGAAGAGATATTATCAGCACCTATTCTTTTTTATATAAAATTATTTTGAGAAAGACAAAACAAATGCTTTCGATAAACATATGGAAATATAATTTCAAATCCTCGGATTCGAGTAATCTATAAAAAAAAGAAAAGAAGTGAAATTGAAATAAGCACATTAAAACACAAAAATAAGGATAGAAATCCTACTAAAGATTTTTTAAATACGATAAATTACAAAAAAGATATCGAATGAAGTTGTGCAGAAGGAAAATAAATATATATTCCAATTTAAATAGAAAAAATAATATTTTGAAGTAAAAGAAGAAAGAAAAAGCAGTTTAAGTGGCATTCTTTAAAGAATTTGACTTTAAACCATCCAATTCCATCTAAAATCCATTACAAAAACTGAACGGTCGTATAATTTCGTACGTTTCTTTTTTTTTAAATACCTTTTTGTCATTTTTATCTTGAAGGAGCTGAAGATTAAGGGTATGGGATCAATTGTTTTCAACTCATTTTTCATTTCCTTTATCTTTTTCTATACATAACGTTATTTCCAAAGAAAAAAAATGCATTTCGTAAAAGAGTTAAAAATACAAAAAAAGTATTAAGAAAAAAAAATTGCTCAGAAATTGACGTAAGAGTAATATGCAGTTCGGTAGAATTTATATTATTTTAACGATTATTTTTGAAAAGAAGTATTGCCAAATTCTTAGGGTAGGGAAATTGTCCTAGGTTTTGTTTTCTTTTTATTAATGATCTGTTATTTATTTTCTTTGTATTAAAATATAGAACAAAGAGCCTAATAAATGGAAATGATTGCTACTTTTGTCCAGGGGCTAATCTTTTGGAGTACTTTTGTTTTGTAAATAGCTCCCAAGATTTTCCGAAGATCACTTTCGTGCCAAATTTTCTAAGTAAATAATTAGGATTTGTATTGCCGTTTCTTAATTAATAACATGCTGTAGAAAAATGTTTTTCAGAATAAAGGGTCTAATTGAAACTAGTCATTATTCAGAAGTGTAACACATATTTCATCTAAAACTTGGAAATCCCAAATTGTTAAGCTATTTTGTATTATCAGTGTAATTTTAATATAAGATAAACAAAGTATTGGTAAAAGCTTTATATTATACGCTAATATCATACCCACCTCCTTTTTTTTTTTTTATGCATTTGAAAAGTTGATTGAGGAAATAACATTCCGCTCCATTCGGAAAACACAAATATTCAAAAAACGATCTTCTTTGATCTGATATTTTTATAAATTCGGAAAAAAATACAAATAATACAAAATGATGCCTATGTATATTCTACATAAATATGTATGTTTTAACTGATTTAAAAAATAATATTTTCATTTTCAGGTTTTAATTCAAGAATTTAATCTAGTGGGTAGTAATCTAAATTTTTAATAAATGAATTTTTAAATTAAACTTATAATAAAAAAACAAGGCTCTAAAACTCATTATTTATCAATTTTGGAAGTGTTTTCAAAAATTCATTTTGTATACAATTAACTTTCATGCATTATCTTTCCGTTTTAATATGCATTCTTTCATAAGTAAAATTAACATAGTTGGTTTTAATATTAGCACAACAACAGTTTAATAACATTAAGTAACAGATAAAGTGATTTTTCAATTTTGCATTTATTTTTTGCATAAATTGCAAGTAAATATTGATCACAAAATTCAAGGATATCTTTTATGAGTTAAATACAGTAAAATATTCTTACAATTAAAATATATTTAAATAGCAAATTTCAATTAGATTTTTAATTAAAAGTAAAAAAATGAATTTAAAAAAATTTAAAGACAGATGAAATTGATTTTTGGAGGGGGGGGGGGACCCGAACTAGAGTGGTCTTTCCGAATCTTTCTCGCATAATCTTTAGTAAAGGTGTAATCACCTTTCTTTCGCATTTTGGTCCTACCCTTGGTTCTTGAGCAAGCCTGTGAATTTCGCGAAAGCTTAAAATTTTTATTTTCAAAATCCCACATATAAAAGCGGTATGCTCCGTATCGTTTTCTTTGTGGTATCGTAAGAAAACGGTACTTGTGTATGAACCGTACGCCACTGACAAACAATAGTTATGAAAAACGTTATTAGTGACGGTCTTTGACGATTATCACTGGATTAACACTATCTAATCTTTAACACACAAATACCAGAAAACAGAATATGAATTTTTAAGCCTATTTTTGATAGATAGAGATTGAATTAAACACTAAACAAGAGTTGAATTACAAAATTATATAACAAACTTCATTTATTTATTTATTTTAGTCATTGAATGCATTAGTTGTGCATTTAAATATATAAAAAAAATATAAAAAGACAGACGGTCAATCCTAGGGCATATTTTATTCAAAATATAATAAAAATCTATATTTCCGATTCTAAACCTATGTACAAAATTTAACCTACATAGCCTGAGTTTTATAGTTATCGAGTATACTTGTACTCCAACAGCCTGATGGACAGACAGATTTTCTGAGAATGTATTTCGTTCGAAATTTGATAGACATTTGATTGTAAGTCCATATATTAAATTTCATCTGTCGAGTTAAAAGCCTTTGTTGATTTATCGTGGTCACGGACAGACAGATGTAATTACCAAAATGCATTTTTGAGACTCAAGAATGTCAGAAATATGAAGATTCGTCAAATTGAGATTTTTTGATGAGTACAATGCCTTCTGTTAATATACTATACTTCGTATACAAAAAAAATGAACTGTTTCAGTTTGTTTAATTTTTTTTTTTAGATTAGCAGCTTTTTTGTAGAATGTTTGAGTTTCAATCTAAATATTAGACTAAGTGGTAGACTTTCTATTTTTTTAGTATATCACTTATTTTTGCACTAAATTTCAAAAAGTAACTATTTTTAAAAATTTTACAAATTTAGAAAACTTTAGATTGAGTATTTAGAATATGTCTAATGTATTTAGAATCTGTCTAACCACATTTAAACAAAGATATTCTAGAATAACGCAGTAGGAGGGTTAAAGAAGTTAAAGAAGATCTATTTCAAAGATTCTCTGAACTCGTTTTCACTGACTAGATCCTGAAACACTACAAGTGGTGTTTGCTTAAGAGAAATTAAAAAAAAAAATTGGGGAAAAATGACCGAGAAAAAATATTTTTTGACTAAAGTCGAAATAAATTATTTTAGAAAAAAAAAGCATATTTATAAGGAAAGAAATTAGTAAGCATTAGAGAAATATTTAGAGAAACGGCAATTGAAATTATATTTAATGAGAACTCGAATCACTTTTGAGATTCACGATTTTGATTTCTGACCCAACACGAAATGTTTATCCTGACTATTTAATTTTTGTAAATAATCAAGATAAATCAGTTAATTTTTATAATAAAACAGAAGTTAATAAAAGCAAATAATGTACTCTTCTATTTGAAAAACATTAAAAAAAATGAATAGAAATTTAATACTTCGAAGTTTTTTCTGCAACGTACAAAATTGTTTTGTAAATTTATACATAAGGATTACCCAGAAATCGTCGAATGAAACCAAAATCAGTGATAATTTCATTCTTAATGGTTGCTGTACAGCTTTCGGATATGAAATCGATTCTCTATGATCATCTGTTTTTGATAATTTTCCCATCATAACTAAAACAACTAGATCTAGTGGGAATCTGAGAATTAACATTTTCGCCATGTTAGTACACATATGATTCGGATCATTTATCTATAATTAGATGACTTAACTTTTGAAAAGAAGGGGTTGTCTAATAACATAGTCAATGTGAATCACAGGCGAGTCACACGACAGCCAATATATTAAAGGGAGGGGAATCAAATTTTAATAAAAGTAGAATACAAAAAAAAGGAAGAAACTACAATAAATAATTAATCTATCTAGATTTCGTATCTATTCCATTTTGAAACGAGGGTTACATTTTAAATGTTTTGCTTTTTTCTATCTAATTAGTTGACAGCCTCTGTTTCGGGAAGATACTATTCTATAGATTCAATTAAAAATTTATAGAAAAGTTGAGCTGCTTCAGGATTAGTGTAATTTTTATATTAATTGCTTAAGTTTTTAAGCATGCTTAAGTTTTTAATATTAATTTATGTGTTTCAAAACTGATAATCCGATGCACGTTTTAAGCGCAAGCACGACGGTTCAGGGAAATAATAAATGATATCTCGGAAACTAATAATGCAAGAGATCTTAATCTCGATATCCCGTGAGTTTATTCATATTATAAATTTCAGAATAATTTAATTCTAATATGTTGAAATAGATTTTATTTTGATTTCTAAAAATATTTTCAAAGCATTTTTTTTTAAAGAAATATCGCAGACAATGTCAGATTGCTAACTGGGTAGCTAGCTGCCTAAGACTGTAACAACTTGAATAAAAAAAATGTAAATAGACAATTTACCAATAATTATAAATAAATTTTAAAAAACACAAATGCCATGAATAATAAAACATCAGAATAATATTAAAATTTTGGAAAACATATATGCCACACAATTTCTCTCTCATGGTAAACATATAAATAAAAAATATGTATACATTCTCACGAAGTCATTAAAAAATGAAACATTCAATTTAAGAAAATCATTATCTTGTTTATTAAGTTAAAAATATGCTGACACGTGAAGCTAAATTAACCAGTTTGTTAAATGAAGACAGCATCATACTGTAGCATCACCACAAAATGCCTAAATATACCAACCATAGAAGCGCCATTCGCAATTTTGTTCTTTAGAAAGCGAAAGAAATGACTTCTGTTATGAAAATAAAAAACTTTAGTTTGTACAACTATATCTTTTGTAAAATAAATTCATCCTGCTCTTAAATTTTTATGCTTTTGAAACTGGTCACGTAGAAATTATTCAAAATGGCATGAATATGGGCTCTTGGAATCAAATATTTGAAACTGATATCAAAAAAATAATCCAGTTCAAATATAAATCAGTATGATAAAAAAAATCACATATTGAGGAGGATTCGAATTTTTTACTAGTAGGTTATAAAGTATTTCGAATACGGGTATTTATATTTTAAGAAAGATACCAGAAATTAATTATTCATGATTAAACATCTTTATAATTGTTCAGTTCAGATATATTTTCATATAAAATGAAATAATGGCAAGAAATCATATTTGTTTTAATGAAAAAATAAAATGGTTATTAAAATACTACTCGATTGTTCGTGCCTCGATGTACTGCGAATTTACAATCCAATCTCTTTATCCTTGCAAAAATAATATATAATAATTTTTCGAATCCAAGTTGAATCTGAATATTGTTTCCAGGAACTAAACATTCTTTACATTTCCAAAATCAATTTACACTTAATAGTATCCTTATTTTTGCAACTTAAATCAATTTTATATAATTATTTACCTCTAAAATAACAAAAATGCTTCCATAATCTTAAGCTGAAATTTCTTTTAATAGAAATGTCTGTAAAGAATAATAAATTCAGATACCAAAAAAAGAAATTGTGACCCTTTCAAAGCCCATTAAAATTTATCCTGTTAGTGTATTCATTGATAAAATACTAATAGACATTCATTCTACTACGCCTAAAATTTTATTTTAAAATTGACTTGCAATCATTTTCAAACTAGCAATTTAACAGAATTCTAAACAAAAATTGAAAATACAAACAACAATAGATCTTCAAAAATAAACAACAAGGTCCATGTCCCAATTCATAAACCTTTTTAATCATTTCCTCACCATTGGAAAACTGAATAGTCTATCAACAAATCGCTTGAGACGATTAATCATTCTTATAGTGAAGATGCACTTTTTAAAAAAATTTCTTTACAGATCCAAAATGGATGTAAGCTCTAACTCTGCTAATTATTGGAATCAAACGTGTCACTTTGCAATCGATTGCTGGAGAGAGAGAATCTCGTTATCGATTCAACGATGACTCGTCGAATTACAGATCTTTACGAAAGGAAAGGATTAGTAAGCAATTAGAAGTGATTGTTACGTTGAAAAAATTACCTCATTGTGGTAATCTTTTAGAGAAAGGTATTATTGAGTCGCATATCCTGCGGCTGATTGATGATTAAAGAGCCAGGATAAATGATCAGCGACTGAACTTTAGCTGAGTGTCGCCAAATAGTTACTTTGTTTGTGACCATATCCTTTCTTTCATTAAATTACATCATCTTTTACATCAGTAATATTTTAAACTAAGTATTAGCTATTATACCGGTTTGAAAATAAAGCATATAATAATATGCTGGAATTGTAATAAAGGATGGGAGACTTCTGCCAAAACATGAAATCTTTGCATTCTGGCGTTTAGCATCAATAAAATGATAATTATTAAGAAGTCATTCAGAAAATATATTCACAGAATCGTCTATATCTATTGCAGTTTTAAATTAATGCTATTTATTGTCTAACCTAAATTCGATATCAAATTTATTTTTCAAGAATCTCCGGATGCACCTTTTATATTAAAATATAAAAAAAATTATTGGTGTTGTTTTAAATTAGATAAAATAATTGCGATATGCAGCGCTAAATTTTTACTCACTTTCTTAAAAAAGAAGATTAAAATATTAATTACAAAATATAAATAGAGAATCTAATCATTTGATCAAATTATGTTACATTTCAAACAAAAATTTTATTTTATTTCAGAGAGAATTTAAACAAAAATGTTTGGAAATTATTATTATACATTTTTTTCTTATTTACTATTGAATAAATGAAGTACCTGCAATCAATATGCCAATATGAAAGTAAATTCAAAAGAATATTTCTACAATTCCAAAAATGTAATAAAATAGAAAAAAAAACTTTTTAGTAACAAATACATAAATTATATGGTTTAACCATATTTTAATTATGAGTGATCAAGTACTTGGTTTTAAAAAGCACCTCAAATAAAATAAATAGTATATTTTTACTGTAAGTTTTCAACAAATGAGTTTTATCAACATAAAAAAAATTCTCGACCGTAGAAATATTCAAAGGAAATCGCACATTAATACGATAAGGTTACCACAAAAAAAAACAAAAAAAACGATATCATCCGTTTATTACACAAAAATTGTTTAGCTTATGCCACTTGAAAAACATGGCTATTGCTAGTGGTCATTTAAAAAATTAATTATGCAATTTGAACAAAACACCAAACATGGCATGACATACCACGAGTCTAGTACTTTTCTTCTTTACAAAGTAGCACAAAAATGTTCAAAAGCTAAATTTGACATCAATAATCAAACATATTATGCCTGAGACAAAAAGAATCAAGATCTATAACATAGATCTACATAGTAATAGATATATAGATCTATATAAAAAACAGAAAATTCAATCGATTTATCATTAATTTTGAATTAAAAAATAAACAAAATAATAATGAAAAAATAAATTGATTTTTTCTTTTACTTTATTATTATTATTCCACTGTTTAACAATATATCTTTAACGAACAATTAAACCAACACAGTTTTTAGCTTATAATTACATTGCACTTATAATCCATGCACATTTTTCAAAAAATATTTTTGTAGGATTATTACTAATTAATAAGTGTGTTAATAGAGAAAATAAAGTTCTACGGAATACTATCATGTTATCCGCTATAAAATACTTTTTAAAACATTAGAGCGACAATGATTTTTTTAAGAAACAAAGGTTGTATTTAGTCATTTCAAGTCCAATTTAACTCTTTATAAACAATCCATTCAAACAACATTTAAAACTTAAACTGTCAACACTTAAACTGTCAACATTTAAAAAGAAAAACATATCTGAACAGTTAAAAAAATCTTGCATCACGATGAGCTGCATCAATAAAAAATCAAACAGTTGTTTTGTCTATTGTTTAAAAGGTGGACTATAAATCAAAATTACTATGCGAACAAATCTTAGAAAGAATACCGTTTTCTCTCCTTAAAAACCCAAAATTGTTCTTAAATTAAGCAAACGAATGAATAAATACAAATATGCAAAATAAAAATAAATAAGGACTTACCTAGACCTTCTGATTGTGCCATAGATGAATAAATTACGCCACTTAAGTAGAGAACAAATACGATTTGAAATGATTTTACAGTTTTCGTTAAAATATCAGCCACCATGGTGAATATATCGTTTAAAAGTTATTTCAATGTAATAAATAAAATGAATAAAGGTCCTTGTTTGCTGATTGATTGGCTTTAATATAAACACATCTTCCAATTTATCAGGAAGATACACAATAACACAGCAGATAAATACGGCTTGTTGAATACCTGACAAAAAATTTCGGATAAATCATTTTCATCTTTCAAAAACCATTTTTAGTTTTGATACAAAAACCAATTGTACCCTTCCTTGGTAAGAGGTTTATTTTAAAAAATATCTTCTATGCAAACTTTCTTACATGAAATTTAAAAAGTTCCAAATTAAATAGAATTACTTTTAAACGAAAACTATTATCGTCTGTTCATCCGTCAGTTGCCAACAACAATCTGCGTTATATATTAATACATCATAAAATTATTATGATCAGACGATTTTATTTAAAATTCTACTCAGCAAGAGATAAAGTAAACATATATTGAAAGCAGGTGTGTTGCCGGCATTGGGGTGGAAACAGCAGCGGCAGGAATACTATTTCTCCGCCGCTTCCCTAACTGAAACACGTGAGGAGGGAAAAAAACTCCTAACTTTCGCTCGCGAACTTCACCACTTCCTTCCTTGTAGAAAGTGGATGCTCTTCTTCCGAACCGACCATGAATAACTAACTGCAGCCGAAACCCTGAACTTGATTTTGATCACGTGACTCGCAAGCGCGCAGTTCTTTGTTTTATGTTTCTTGAAGGTCAACAGCCGACCGTAGGTGGAAAAGTGTTTTGGGCAACCGATGAGTTTAGTTTTCTTTTCCCGCTTTCGAAGAGTGGTTGTTTGCGCGCCTCTTCGCTGTCGGTTCTGACAAGCGCGACGGGCAAGCCGTTTGGTTCGGGTACTCTGTCGGCGCCTTTTTCGTTATGCTTGCAACGCCCCCCTACGGTGCGTGGAAAAATTGCTGGCGAATTGTGAGGAAAGAGTCATTTACGAAGTAACTTACAAGAGAATTGTTTCCGTGATATCCCACTTTTTATTCCTTAAATCAATCTTAAATTATCTGTAATTTCTATGCCTTCAGGTATTTTTTTAAAAATGTAGAAAGATTCCCTTCCGTCCTTTGAATTCGTACATTTAGAAATAGCAATTAATCGGAGAATTTTAGAGCGGAGTTTAAATTTTGATAATTAATAAATAATCATATTATATAAAACTAACGGCAGGAAAACGTATGGTTTTAATATAATTCTAGTAAATGTAATGTCTTAGGAAATAATGCCTTAAAACTAATTATGGGATCTGCATAATAAACTTCAAAGCTAGTATGGAAAGATTGGTGATAAAAAAGACATTAAATGAAAAACAGTACTTCTTAACATTATAAAGAAGATACATCTGAGTTCAGTCAGTATTGTAACTACATTTATCTTTTCGATAAGCGCAATTAAGAGACGAGGTTTGCATCCGATAACCATCTAATGAGCCTTCAAGGTTAGTGTTCGCGATACTTATTGAATAGAAATATAAAATAGGCATTATTAGGAAAAATATTTCAAAATTTATAGAGATATTCGTAGATATGGCTTTAATTATTATATTCATCTTTAAAATTAATATTTTTTATTTGTTAATGTGCAATAATTGCATTTTAATTTCCGGGTTTTAACTCATAAGGAGTTCAAATTTTACTGATTTTCGCTTGAAAAATTGATATAAACTCTTAAAGTAACTAGCAAGTTTTAAAGTATTAAAAAAATTATCTTTTCTCGTAGAAGGCTCTTTTGCAAATAAAAATGCTTATGCAATATTTCAAAGAAAATTTAAAGTTGCATCAAGTTTTTTGTCACCCAACCCTAATCTGCTATTCTGCCTCGTCACCGCTTTTTTTTAACTGCCTGCATTTATTAATTCTTATAAATAAGTGAATAAATTATAATCTAATTCTTTTCCATTTTTTGTAATGTTTATAAAATGTACGAATTTAATGAGATTTTTAAAATAAAAAATAGATGCATTTAATTCTTTTTATATCAAACAATTAAGTCCTTCAAACAACAATTATTTTTATTGAGATAAATTAAACAAAAGCAAAAAAGTAAACATTGAACATGAATAGAATTTTTAGAATATAGTATTTAAGTATTTTTTTAAAAGAGAAAATACTTACATTTTAAAATCTAATTATAAATGAGTGACGAAATAAAAGAAATGCAAAGTGAATTCTTATTTTCAGTCAAATTTTATAAAAATCATTACTTTATACCAGCGATTTAAAAAAATATTGATCAAAGTACAAAATGAAAATTAACTACTAGAGCTGTAGGTAAAGAGCAAATAGAGTTGAATGGCGGTTTTTAAATTTTGTTGGTAGAGTTTATTACTTACGACTGTGAAAAAGATCAGTGTCCAGCTATATCAGGTACAATCAAGTATCAATATAAACTCTACTCTAATAAAACAAAGCAGGATATAAACTCAGCCCAACAATAATTTGAAATGTGGCATCACAGTAGAGTTTCACCTTCGATGTTCGAAAGGCAAAATTTTGAGATCTGATTCATACGTGATCGGATGATTAGGTTTCCATTTAAGATAATACCTTAAAACCTTAAAGGTAAAAACTTTTAATACCTTAAATTTGGTGGCGATAGTCAAGTATCATTTTATTAGAATGGATCGGAAGTCAGAAATGGAAGTAAGTGTCTCAGGTTTCAAATCGCCCTATGAATGCTGCTCAGAATTATGAGGTCTATTAGAAATCAGACCTCATGTTGTTTCAAAACTCCTTGTTACTATTACTAAACTAGGCAGAGCGATCTTCATAAATTGATCCCGCATACATAAAAAAGGGTGTTAACTGCCATCCTCGCATAAAATTATGAACTTTGGCTGAGGCCCCACGATTAATTTGCAAGGCATTGGTGAACAATAATTATGAAATGTCGATGCTTCCATGTAAATCGAGCATCTTTACTTAGTTTATCAAACGATCGTCGACGATTTATTTTTGACAATTAAACTCTTACATACGGTCAATACACACAAATGCCAAAATCAGATATTTCGATTGAAACCAAAATTGAGCATAGAACTATGGTTGTAATCTCAAGATACTGTCAATATGTTAACAAATATTTTAAAGTACAAATTGATACTCAGCCTTTTAATCATAATTTGGCAGGACTGTGTTTTAGATGCAAAAAAGAATGAACTAAATTTTATTTATCTAACTATTTGTGATTTGTAGAAATTATTTCACTCATAATCGAACAGTCAGACCAATAGAATTCTTTTCAATGAATTGCGTTCAAAATGTAATAAAAATCTACAATTCTTATATAAATTTCATATGTCAAATATCATCTATTTAGATCCAAGCATTTTTGAGTTATTGTTTTCACAGGCAGAAGTTTGACAAAATCTCCACTTCCAATCTCGTGCTTCTTTCTTTTCTTTTTCTTTTTTATAATTACAGTACTTTCTCTTCGTATATAAGAAAGTAAAAGACGAAATACAACATGTATGTTCATATAAATCTATTATCATGAATGGGCCCACAAATGGGGCATTGGGTTGGCATACGAACTCAAGAGTAAGGTGATGACAGGTGTAATGAGAGTAAGATGACAGTTCTTGAAACGACAGTAGTTCAAAATAAAGCGAGAGAAACCTCATTATAAACACTTCTTGTTAAGTATCAAAACAAGGACAATAATTTTAAGAAACTCAGCTGTGATAATAGTAACTAACTAACTATTAGCATAGTAATTAACTATCTTAAAACTTAAATAGTATCTTAAATATTGGATAATTAACTATCATTATGCCATTATATTTTACTTTTTTTAGACTGTTAAAAAATCTATGCATTATTTCTTTATCCATAAAAAATATCAAATTTATTTATATTAAATTATTTTTTATA